>JAEAOA010000455.1:2330000-2660000 GCA_016746295.1 Potamilus streckersoni
ACACTTTATAATCATTATATGCAAGATCACTGTTGCTCAAAACAGCAGGTCTTCTAGTTTCTCAGACCGGTTTTACAGTACGTCATTTGTAGTCTGCTTTGATGTAATCATCTCAAAATAAGCACCATACATAGCTATAGTAATCATGCTAATGTTATGGAGCAAAGAGCAATTACACAGCAATGTATTGGCTTAGCTGTCACTCAGACTTCTCTATTTACCCAAGCCAGTGTTGATTAACTGTCTGTAACACAAAGATCCATCAATTTAAATGAAAGGGATGCCAAACAGCCAGCTTGCCATTGTGTGGAAAATTGTGATTTTATTCAGCCAAATCACTAAACTAAAAAAGATGATCTTAGAGTAATTAAATGTGTGTAACTTTCCATAAAGGTTACATCACTTTGTAGGATCACTTATATAACTAAAAGCTATTAACTTGTGAGCAGGTGCAAAGTAAGGAAAATAGTTGTTTATGTCTAGCTGAAATGTAACCCGGAAAAATGCAGTTGGGGATAAAACAATAAAGCAAAAATAATTTTCCAAAGTACAGCTTTTTTGCACTGGTGCATAGCAGTAGGTCAGCTAATTTGAAGTTCTTTTCTTTCCGAGTCGGAACCTAACTTTACAGGAAGCTTTCAACTGCACATTTGATTTTATTCAAATTATCTGCATCATCAAGTTGTTACTTATATAATTCAAAAAGTAATGAACAACCCACAGCACATATTAAAGAGGAATCGGATATTATGACTCTCAAAAAGTTAAGAGTTTGTATAGAACAGTGAAAAGGAATATTGAGGTGTTGGTGGGGTGGGAAGCGCAATAGTTTTATTTTATTGGTTGTCACATGTCGATTTGAGTATGTCTTCAGGCGGGGAGATTTGCCATCGCCACATGCAATAGGAAGCACACACAAAAAAAATGACCAAGCAATAAAGCTCCATAATGTTTGGAACTGCAGTTTTTTTTCCCAAGTGTACGGAGGTAAATAAGGTCTGAGTGACCATAACTTCATGGCTGCTACAGTGGAAAGAACAGTTACAAGCTGTAATTGTTAATTTACTGTGTGGTAATGAGCTTCAAGAAAGAATAACAAAAAGTGTGGCCAGTATTCCTTTTTTGGGGGGGACCTAAACATTTAGTGAAATGGCTAAACATTTTTGAGTGATTGTATTGAACATCTTAATTTTGACTGATACTTGCTTTTTCCTATTTTCCCACAGCTTTACCATATTCTGACAGATTTGAAGCCAATTCACTCAAAAATTTTAGTCCATTGTGAACTGCATATTTATGTACTGAAGTTATTTTTTATATTTTAGGGAGCAAAGAAGGAACAGCTCCGGTTTCGATTTGATGGCTCTGTAATTAATGAAGATGACACACCAGCAGGTGTAAGTAGAATAATTTCATTTTTTAAAAATCTATTGATCTATTTATGACAGCATTTGATCTTCAATTCCGTAAATATCCTGACTGTTGCTTCCAGGTTGTGGATGTTTGCAAATCATGCAACATTTACTGTTACAAGATTTGATACTAGCTATGTGAGAACTTGCCATATGAAAGTTGAAGTCTTTCAAATAAAAATGTATGATGAAAAAATAATCTAAATGAAGCCTGGTTACATTTTGCCTCCCTTAACCCTTTAACTACTACAACTGTTCTGCAGTTTCGCTACTGCTGAGTGATAGCGTATCAGTTACTGAGACTACTGATACTGTTTGCTAGGCTGAATACTAGAGCATCGTCATGGCTGACTACAGAAACTGACAATAAAAACATGGTTACATTTATATTCATTATTTCATTAGTTTTTGCTGGATTTCAGTGAAATAAAAAGCAGCTTACCTTGTATAGTGTCTGTTATTCATATATTTCCATTTTATTTACTCCTACAACAATCAGACAAGAAATCCCCGTTGCGTAAACTGTTTTGAATCGCACAAAATAAATCATCATTTGAATCAAACTCACATCTAGTGTTGAAACGGGACTAACATCATTATCTGATCCATTTACTAAGAATGATCCATTAAACTCTTCGATATTGCTTGCACTGAACCCTTTAAAGTCACAAATATCTGACTAGGAATCCATTTTTGTTTATCTCAACTACACATGTTTTGTACATTGCCGGAAATTTCCTTCTCGCGCGTCTTAATTTAACCTCTCAGCTTTCCAACTGGTATCAAAATGTTCAGTAACCAGTCTTCTCATTGGTTATGATAATGAAAAATAAGTAAATATCTGTACTTTCAACCAATCAACGTTTAGTTAACATAGCAGTTACATCCGCTTATATGCGACACTGGGGTTTTGAGTACAGCAGAACTACGCGCTCATAAGCGACACTGGGGTTTTAAACAAGGCTTATCGACACTGCATATATGCGTCAGTGGGGTTCAGCTATTTACAGGTGATGCTCAGATGCAATGGTCATAGTTAAAGGGTTAAATACCTCTCATATCGAGCTTGGTGCTAATTTTCCTTTCATACTTGTGCATATTACCTTCTTTAACAGTCACATCCCTTGTACAGGTGTATTTTTTGTTAGTTCCGATTGGTGGCTTGTTAAGTGTTGTAGCACATGTCCCCTACATACCACTATATCTTAAGCAAATTATTACTTAATGTCTAAAATTATACATTTGTATGCATGGAGTTCTGTCTGCTTGAACAAGATAACAGCTTTTGTTAATATTGCAATGTCGATTTTTTAAAAACATTTTTAGACTACATGTAATACATATTGAACGTAAATTGCCATCATCAACTGAAATTTGTATATATCTATTATTTGTGTCCATTTACATTAAGAATTCCTGTTTAATCATTGCATAAATCTTGAACTACTTTGAAAAAAGATGGCATAGTGCATAAATAGAATATATCTTATACTTTGCACTTTGTTTGCAGTTGGATATGGAAGATGGCGATGCAATTGATGCTTTCCAGGCACAGACAGGAGGTGGCAGTAACTAGGATCTGTGACTTCACCATTTAAATAATCATGTAAAATATTAAATTGAATCATTAACTGAAGGGATGCTTTCAGTTCTTCTGCAGAAAAATCTCCATGCACGATTAGGAAAATCTCATTTCCAGTAGCACCATTTTAATCTACTATTGGCAAGATCAAGAAGCCTGTTTCCAAATAACGGCTTAAAGCTGTGTCTTTATAAGGGTTACAATGCACCCAACAGGAACAGTTAGCTGAGCATGCCTTAGTGCTGAAAACGAATTTTTGATTTCATTTAATGTTTGAGTTTAGCAATCACATGTGATTTTATTGTCATATACCCTTGCATTAAAGCTAAATGACAATATCAAGAAGTTATTGATTGGTATTTAGTGCTAAGGTGTCTACAACTAAGGAACAAATTATTTTTCAAACTATTATTGTACACATCTGAATATACTCGTGTACTTTTGTAATAATCAGTTGGTTGGAACAAAGTAATCTATTCCCATAAGATGGCTTACATCAAATTCTTAAAGGGGAAAAAAATTGGAACCACTCATTTTTCACAATTCTTGCAGACACCATAAAGTAGACTGACATATAAATATACTGCAAATTAAATTAAAATTTTTTTCTTTGAAAGAACTGTTTTCTAGTATTATTGACATTTAAATCTTGAGCTACTTATAATTTGGATACTAAAAAAAATGGAATACACAAGTAGAATTGAGCCTGACCTACAGCAGTGAAAATAAATGATAATTTTATTTCTGTAACAGTTGACAAAAGGACCATTTGTGGTAGTGAAAAGGTGATATGTTGCAGTAAAGATCGGGTTTTTATATCCATGTGAGAATGTCAGTTTTATTTTATATATTCTCATCATTCTGTGTAATGCACTGGACAGCAATCTTAAGGACTTCATGTTCGAGACATAATATAAAAAAAAAAAAATCAGATAGGGAAAGCTTACAGTTGATGACTTCATGGGAGTAGATGTCATTTTAAATCATTTCTTATCAGTTTATACATAGTCATTTTCATGTTGATGAATAAACATGTACATTGTGTACGTCTTGTCTATTTTCAAAAATAAATGTTTGAATGTGACATAACTTTTTGGTATTTATGTCTAGCTTATTTTTGCTTTGTTGTTTTGTAGCTTCTTAATGGTAAGACATAATTGTAACTTTTTCAGTGCAAGCAATGTTAAAGATTATGTGTTTGGTTTGGTTTGGTGTATTATTGTTCAGCAACACCAATACAGGCAGGGATCCTGTAGGTTCTGAAATCCTGTAAAAATTTTGGAAGTTAGAAAATAAATTTCAGGGGCAAGGAAAAGTCGTGGAATTTCTGACAGTGGAGTTTTAAAAAACTTTAATTGATGATTTCATAGAGCGAAGAGTACTGATTAAGAAAATGTGACGATTAATTTACTTGACAATTTAAGATATCATGGTCTTTGAGTTTTGTGAAATGGCGCATGAAAAGTTTTGGGAAAGTCATAAAAAGTTTTCTGCAGGAACCTTGTGAATATCCTTTTTTAATGTGCTAGCTCAGTTGTAGTAAAATGCTTTGCCAGTGGGTAGTGGTAGTGATCCAGTACTAAGATTTGAAACTGCACCCTTTTGATTGCGCCTCAGGCATGGTAATTACTGGATTCTCTGGTAATGTGCAAGTCAAATTGTATAGCTTCATAAGAAAAACAAATCACATACTTGGACTTGGTGCATTCAGAACTTCTAAACACCATGATATTGAGGCAAAACCCTGTACATTTGGAAACAAAACTTCATTCCACATTTTGGCACATGAATTTTTCCTCTTTGAAACTGCAAAACTCTTGGAACAATTGTGAAATTCTGTGTAACGTAAAACCATCATGGTAACCAAAACCTCCTTTTTCAGAGTTAATGAAATCGGGCCTCCTATCTCTGCTGTATGTCCCAGTTTACAGTTTAAAAGGAGACAAAGTATGAACTGCCATTGCAGCACCCCTTAGTACTTGAGTCATTTGCCACTTGCTAAGCTTTTTTTAAGCTGTACTGAAATGTCTTGCAAAATCTATCTCTTTTTTTATTTCCAGTCAGAATTTAAAGAATCTAAATCTGACTACACTTTAATATCCTTGATATTTGATATGATCTCATGGAATCCAGGAAAAGTATTCTGTATTTCAGCAACATGATCTCATGGAATACAGGAAAAGTATTCTGTATTTCAGCAACATGATCTCATGGAATACAGGAAAAGTATTCTGTACTGTTGTTTGCTGCTAGTCACATGGGCATATAGGCTAATGAAATGACTGAAAATAGCAGCCCAACTGCCTGCAGTATCCAGTTTTCACATACAGACTTCAAATTTTTCTTCTAAAAAAGTTTGTATTTTTATTGTACTTGGCCAAATTTATGGAATGGAAACTCTACACAAATTTAAAAAAAAAAATCATCCACTGTTGGAGAAGGGTATTCCATGCATAGATCAGATTGGAGACATGAGATGGTATTGTGTTGATCGCATGTCACACATTCCTGACTTGTGCATATGAATAATTTAGGTAATTACAATCCTCTCAAATTATAACTGAACACAATTTAAAGTGATTCCATAATCTGTTAATAATATAGGCATAAATAATTGCCCACTCAGTATCCTTTTGCATACTGTCACCCGAGTTAATGACAACAAAATGCTCAGGATGTTGATAATTTTCTCTATCACATTCTTAAGTTTGCTTCCAGACAATACCATACAAGGTTTAGGTCTAGTAAACATTATTTACAAATGATAATTATCTTAAAGTAGTCTTTAGTTGTATATAAAAATTAGCGATGTTGTTGTCTTAGGGTTTAATGCTAATTTTCAATTCAAGAACATCTGTTAATGGCAACCGATATAATTAGCGAAGGGAAAACCCTGTAAGAACCATGATCCACAGCTTTCTCTTGTACCCACATTCTTAGAGACTCGTGTGGATGGGTGAAATGGCATTGATTGGTAAAGGCAAGCACTTTAGACAACTCTGCCACCTGAGGCCACAGTTAGCAATGTAATATGTTGTTTACAAATGCCCTTGCAATCTACAGTTATGGACAAAATTGTACATAACACGCGGAAGGCTTTTTTTCCTAAATTTGTGTGCATTTCTTTCAACTTAAAACTTTGGGTGGCACTGCATAACTTCATTTGTGTTGAGGTGTCATTAAAAAAAGCCATTGCATGAATTCAAACATGTAATTTGGTGCTCAATTTTTTGAAAATCATACATCAACATCATGTGTCGTAGCTAACTTAAACATTTATTAATTTATGCTTAGTTATTGTTTGCCTTAAACTTTTATGTGTTTGATCACTGATGTGTTGTGGTTTCTTGTTTTGCCTGCTAAACAATGTCATCATAACATGGTTACTCAGAACATGTTTTTATTGTATAAATTTTGCATGCCTTTCTTAAACTTTTACCTCAAATTTGCTGTATCCCAGTATCAGATATTTCCTTGAGTGATGTAGGTAAAGGAAGCTGAAGAACTTCACTGTGCTCCTGCTGCAGTAGCAGAGAAGGAGTACATATTTTGTTTTGTTTATCAGATTCATCTATCCCAAATCTGTTTGTGCACAAAAACTACTAAAATTAATGATGTGAAACTACACATCTTTTAGTAGATAAGCAGGCATGATTAGATTATTAAGAGTTTTTGATGCTGTAGTCTTCGCTAGATGGTCTCTGTACATTACTCTTATCACGGGGAAGGTGCTGCCGTCCACATGTGTATCAGCAATTTAAATTTCAGTTCAGTAACTGAGGGATACACGTTTTGATTAATACCTTAAAAAAGTGCTCCAACAGTCCAGCAGGGATTTATGTGTGATTTGCTCACACAAGCTTTTACCATTTGTTTCATAATCCAGTCCCTAGAGGCAGGAAGTACTTGGATCCAAATTTATCCATTCTAGAAATAGTTCTTACTACAGATTTGAATTGCCTGTAGGTTACTTGTTTGGTCACAGAACATCAGGCACTTATGCTGGTCAATGGGAGTCAGGTACAAGGTACAGGTCTTTGGAACCAGTATAGTAGAAAGCTATGAATTGCACTGAGTGCCCACCTCTCTCCAGACCAAATTTTCATCTAACAGGTAAAAGTAGTGAATGGAGGTACTATAGCGTCAATGGGAGTTATCATTAAAATATGGCCTCTGGCACTTTGGCGTCAAGATTTTTGGCGCGAAATGGCACAGCCGTGCCTTTATAGCGTTAATGGGAATTTTGTATTAGCACACCCTGGGTCTGTATAGCGTCAAGAGAAATGGTCCCAGGTGACATGACATCACAGTACTGAACAGTTGTCAACAGTGTACAAGTATTGTGACGTCAAGTGTTCGTCGTGTTAGTGAATGTAGTGAAATGTATGTTTTATGACTTATACAGGCAATTTGTTACTGAAAAGTATGATCTTTTCGAGGAATGAAAAGTGGCCCTGAAAAGGGCCGTTGTTTATGATGTTAACATCATGCCGTTAACATACAGGACATCGCATTGCTCTTTTCTTCCTCAAAGCTTGTCTTAAACTGCATCTCTCTTCTTGTCCGAAGAAGAGAGTCCGCTTCAAACAGCCTTGTCTTTCCACAAAACGTCATCTTTTCCAAACAGTGACACCATTAATCCGGATGACAGTCCATTTTGTTTTAGCATACATGGGTAATTCCGGATCGAAAAACAATGACGATAACCAAGTTGAGGATTTAACATTTAACATTTAACATTGATCAACATTTAACATTGATCAACATCTTTGTGTGTGATGAGAACAGGTGAAGGAAATGAAGTGAACTGCGTGTATTTATAGGGAAAGACTGGATCGAAACGGATTGAAATGGTTGACCGATCCCAATACGCGTTACAAAATTCGGTCACTCCGCGGAGCCTGTCTTCCAATCCGAAGAGAGCTCCCTGTGACGTCACAATTCCTATATACGTTCACTAGTGTTTGTGCACAGTGAATTGATGCGACATTGTTGAGTCGAACATGAAGGAACTTAAGACAATGACTTGGGGTGCACCAGCTGCGGAGACGAAAAGCGATGGTATAGCAGCAGCTACTAAAGTGAACACAGTGTCACTGACGAAGAGGTTGATTTCAACTGGGATTTAGTCGATTTTCTCTCTTCGCAAGAATTTGTACCGGCACCAGTACCATCACCAATTTCTCCTCCTTTACCACGCATCGACGATTTTAGACAAAGACAACAAGAATTAGAGAAATTTTTACAGCAACAGAAAGAAGCAGAAGAAGCATTTCTGCTTGAACAGCAACGGCGAGAAGAAGAGACGAGAAGGAAACGACAAGAAGAAGCTGTAGAAAAGAAAGCAAGTCCAGTGAAAGTCAAATGGTCACGATACTCTTGGATATTTTAGCGGAGTTAAGAAATCAGAAAGAAATGTATCAGACTTCTTTATTACGACCGAAGAGAAAAAGGCCTTTCCTAGCCAAGCAGCTTAACCCTGTGACTACACCAGAGATACCACCATTATTAATTTCTAATCAATCATTGACAAGAGCAAGTCCACAAGTTGGCCGTGGCAAAGGCATAAAGCAATTAAAGCGAATTGCTTCTCGTTCTTGAGTGTGTTCTCAACGGAAATTTGGTAAAAAAAAAGAAAAACCCGGGGGGGAAACTTTCATTTAACGAAAAATTTAAAGTCCCTTTTTTTGGGGGGATGAAACAGTAAAAATGAAAACCTTTTAAAAAACATCGAAAGTTTTAAATTTGACCGCCCCAAACGCGTTAAAAAACCCCGGACCCCCGGGGACCTGTTTCCCATAAAAACCCCGGGGTTTCCTTCCCCAAGGGGACTAAAACCCTTTTGGCAAAAAAAATTAAAAAATCTTGGGCCCCCACCTGGGGAGCAAAAAAAAGACACTCAAATAACACCCCCGGAAAGGGGGAATGGGGTTAAGCTTTTCCTTTTTGGTTTGTGCCCCGCCCTAACCCCCCAACCCCCCAAAAACAAAAAAGAAAAAGGAATGAAAAAGAACAGAAAATAAAAAAATTTTTCCAACACAACCGAGAAAAAACAAAGGAAAGACAAAAAAAACGTAAAAAAAGCAACCGGAAACCAAAGACAACCTTGGTTTTTTCTTGAAATCAAAAAAAATTTAAAAGACTTTTTTCCCAAAAAAAAAACCTTTTTAAAAAGGCACCCTTTCAAAAAATCCCCCCTTTTTTTCAACAAAATTCAAGAGAATAAAATTCCCAAACATAAAAATAAACAAATTGCCTTTTGGGGGTTTCCAAAGAAAAAAAACCCGCCCCCCTTTTCAACCAATTACTTGAAAAGAAAAATTTATTTTTAAAAAAATCAAAAAACAAGACCAAAAACCCCTTTGATTTTTTGAAGGGTGTTGGCCCAATGTTGCCCTTTTTTTAAAAAAAAAAACGGACATTCTTTTTTTTAAACGCTTTTGGGTAATTCCCCTTTACAAAAAAATTTAAAAAACGAAAAATTTTTAAAACACGAATTTTTTCTTTTTTTTTCACTGAATTCCCCACTTTTTTTTTGCCGGGCTTTTTTTTCCCCCCCCTCCCCCCCCCCCTTTGTTTCGGGGAAGAAAAATGTCCCTTCACAAATCTTTTGACTTGGACCTTTTTTGCTAAATTTCAAATTCCCCATTCTACAAAAGAAAAAAATTTTTTACCAAAAAAAAAATTCCCTTGATTTCGGAAAACTTCAAGACACCTGAAACCAATAATTTCTTTGGGGGGGCTTCCATCGGCCTGGAAAAATGAATACAAGGGGAAGGGCACTGCCTTTATAAGAAAATTTTTTTGACTGAAAAAATTTTTAAAAATTAAAATTTTAATTTTTTAAATATAAAAGGTAGAAAATTAAATGACTTTACTTTTTCAATCAAGAATGAAAAAACCTTTTTTTTTTTTAATTTTTTTTTTCCTTTTTCCCTCCCCCTCCTCTTTTCCTTTTTTTTTCCCTCACTTCTCCCCCTTCCCTCCCTTTAATTCCTTCCCCCTTTCCCCCGAAATTTTACCCCCCCCCCTTTTTTTAAATCCCCTCCTCTTCTCCCTTTTCTTTTTCTTCCCTTCTTCTTTCCTTCTCCCTTTTCCCCTTTTTTCCCTTCCCCCATCTTCCCTTCCCCTTCCCACACCCCTTCCCCTTTTCCCCCCCCTTTTCTCCCCTTTCTTTCCCAAAACCCTTTCTTTTTCCCTTCTTCTCCTCTCCTTCCCCTAAAAAATTTTTTCCCTCCTTTTTTCCCTTTCCCCCCTCCTTTCCAAAAAAATCGCCCCAAAACCCCTCCTTTCCAAACCTCCTCCCCTTTCTTCTTCTTCCCTTCTCCTTCCTTTTCCCTTCCCCTCTTTTTTTCCTTTCTCTTTTTTCCCTACTCCCTTTTTCCTTCCTTCCTTTCCTCTACTTTTTCTTTTCATTTTCTCCCCAAAAAACTTCCTTTTTTTCCCCTCCCCTTTTTCTCCTTTTTCTCTTCTTTCCCCTTTTTTTCCCCCTTTTCCCCCTTTCCTCCCCTTTTTAAACCCCCTTTCCCCTTTTCCAAATCACCCCCAACCCCTTTCTTTCCTCCCTTTTTCCCTCTTTCTCTTCTCGGGTCCTTTTTTTTCTTTTCTTCTTTCTCTCCTTTTTCCCCCCCTTTTCTCTTTTTCCCCTTTTAAAAAATCTCTCTTTTTTCTTTCCCCTCCTTTCTTCCCTTTCTTTTTTTTCCAAACCTTCCCTTTTCCCTTTTCCCTTCGCGAAAACTCCTTTTACTTTTTTTTTCTTTCCCCTTCTTTTCTCGGGATATGATGGACAGTTTTTGTTGAGATACTATACGGAGGAAAGTACCGAACGTCCTAAAGTGACTTTGAACGGAGCCAAAATCATTTCCATGCAAGTGGGGCAAGTGCAGTTTAAAGATTCGATGAGTTATTTGGCCATGCCTTTGAATCGCATTCCTAAAACGTTTGGCATGACAGAAATGGTCAAAGGCTATTTTCCTCACTTTTTCAATACCGAAGCCAATCAACATGCTGTTCTACCCCATTTGCCTGAAGTTCACTACTATGACCCCCGACAACTTGCGTACCGAACAACGAGAAGCTTTCTACGCATGGTACCAGACTCACGCTTCGGACCCTTTCGACTTTCAGGAAGAAATGTTAAAATATTGTCGTTCCGACGTGGACATTTTACGGCGTTGCTGTGGTAAATTTCGAGAATTATTTATGGAGCACGGAGGAATCGATCCTTTGAAAGAAGCCTGCACCCTTGCTAAAGCGTGTTCCTTAGTGTACCGTCAACGATTCATGCCCGAAAACACCCTAGCTGTTATCAGTCCTCAAACGACCCATTTTGTCAAACGACAATACTCGGTTAAAGCACTACGCTGGTTACATTACTTGTGTGACAAGGAAGACAAATGGATTCAATATGCCAGCAACGGAGGAGGTGAAAAGACCACCGGAAGGTATTCGGTAGATGGTTGGGACTTAGAAAACCCTCAGATCGTGTACGAGTTTAACGGTTGCTTTTTTCATGGATGTCATATCTGTTATCCTCAACGGAGCACTAAAAATCAGTTTTTTACAACGAACCATGGAAGACTTGTACCAGGCCACTTGTCAACGTCGCTTGAAGTTAGAAGAGCAAGGATACCAAGTGATAGAAATGTGGGAACACGAATACGACCAGCGATTGAAAACCGATCCCGAGTTTAAGCGTATCGTTTAAAGTTACAAGCTTGTGGACCCTCTGAACCCATGAGACAGTTTGTACAGAGGACGGACGAATGCTACCTGTTTGCTGTACCAAGCCAATGAGGTGAAAGGAGAAGAAATCAAATACTTGGACATGTGTTCTCTGTACCCATACGTGTGCAAGTATTGTCACTTTCCCGTAGGTCACCCACAATTGCTGACCGAACACATCAACGTGGACAATATTCGACAATACGAAGGATTGATCAAGTGCAAAGTCTTGCC
This sequence comes from Potamilus streckersoni, assembly GCA_016746295.1. Taxonomy (NCBI): domain Eukaryota; kingdom Metazoa; phylum Mollusca; class Bivalvia; order Unionida; family Unionidae; genus Potamilus; species Potamilus streckersoni. The sequence goes on from JAEAOA010000455.1 coordinate 2,341,953, forward strand.
TCCCACGAATTTGTGCCATCCCGTGTTACCCCATCATTGCCAAGGAAAACTGATGTTTCCTTTGTGTCGTACTTGTGCTGAAACGTGCAACCAAGACCACCCTTGTCAGCACACACAGGAAGAACGTGCCTTGACGGGAACGTGGGTTAGTGTAGAATTGTTTAAAGCTCTAGATCTGGGATACCGACTGTTAGAAGTGTAGGAAATTTACCACTTTATCAAGACAGAAAAGTACCATAAGGGTGACGTGACTCAAAAAGGCATTTTCTCAGACTACGTAAATACTTTTTTGAAACTGAAGCAAGAAGCCAGTGGCTATCCTTCCTGGTGTCACACTCCCGAAAGTCAAAAGAAATTCAAAGAGAAATACTGGGAACAGGAAGGCATCACTTTAGACCACGTGGAAAAAAAAAACGAAGGAAGGCGATCGTTTGCCAAAGTGATGTTAAATTGTTTGTGGGGCAAAATGGCACAACGTCCGTGTTTACCCAAGACGGAGTATTTGCCACAACTTTTCCGTTACTTCCAGATGATTCACGACAAAACCAAATTCATAAAACACATGGACGTCGTTCGTGAGGACTTGTTCTTAGTTAATTACGAAGAAGAACTGGACTTTGTAGAAGCCAACGAATTTGTAAATGTCATCATTGGAGCCTACGTGACAGCCCATGCTCGCTTAAAACTGTATGAAGCTTTAGAACTGTTAGGAGATCGTGTGTTGTATTTTGACACGGACAGTTGCATTAACATTAGTCGTTTGGGTCAAGAGCAACCTAAAATCGAAGGAGACCGTTTAGGAGCCTGGACGGACGAGCATCCCGAGGACAAAGTTTTGACAGTGGTGGTCCAAAAAATTACGGTTACGAATACCGTGACCCACAAGGAGAAGTGTACACGGAGTTTAAATGAAAGGATTGACTCTCAATTATCGCACCAGTCAAGTGGTTAACTTTGGCGTACTCAAAGAAGCCTTGCAGTCTGGTCAGTATGGAAACTTTAAAATGACCTCTTACCAACCTAACAAGATTGTACGCTTACCCACACATCAAATCGTCAGTCGACCTTTGGAAAAAGTCTATCAAATCGTGTATCAGAAGCGAGTACGGCTTCCTAACCACTTTACTTTACCGTACGGAGACGTTGATATCGGTCAGCATATAAAAAGAGACAACGTTCAAGACCAATAGTTCATTTTGACTACCAAGACCAAGAGAAAAAGATGAATCCTTTTACCCAGCAAATATCCAGGAAGAGTAAACTTGAGTGCGATGCTGTACCTTGCGATGACGTAGATGCTGTACGCTGTGACCTCAGCAATTCAGTACAACAATATCGTCAAGGGAACTTTGCTAAGACGACCAAACCTATCATGGAAACGTGTGATAATGATGGTATACGTGTCAAACCTGATAGATGCGAAAGTGATGCCACTCGTCATCGTACACCTTTTCAAATTATTTGCGGATGTGGGCTACCACCCTACATATGTCACGTAAAACTGAGCAAACTTTTGCATATCTCACCTTACCATCATCGAAGTGTATCTGGACAATACGAATATTCGTTCCCTGTGCGTCTGCCAGAATACTCTAATTATGAAAGTCGGATCCAAACCTTTCGAGGTAAATGGCCAAAATATCTGGGAGGACCTACCCCCGAAGAATTAGCCAGAGCTGGATTTTTCTACTTGGGTGAAGGGGATAAAGTCAAGAGCTTTAGTTGTGGCGGGTCACTTCACGAGTGGGAACAGAAAGATTCCGCTTACCTTGAACATGTTCATTGGTCTCCAGATTGTCATTACGTACCTTTAGTGGGACCTCGTCCTTTATTCAAATTCAACCATGTCGAGTAAGAAAGTAGCAACATGGTTAGGAGTCCAAGATCGGGTTACCCCTAGACAAGTATTTAAACCCAACGTCAACATTAATCTTCAAACATTACCCCTCGAATTGCAAGAGAAGATCTACAAGGACATTTGGCAGAGTCTTGCTAGTGCCAAATCTCAATTGGTGACTGTAGAACTTTTGTATTGAGAAATTCACAGGAGGAAAGTGAAAGATGTCAACCAACAAGTTCGATGTCACTGGATCAAAGTTGTGTTCATTCTTTGTTTTCGCTTTAAACCATTTACAATGGAAGATTTTATTAACATTCTTGACCGTTATCCTGAATGGCAGTGGAATGAAATAACTCACTATGTTCAATACTTTCGCTCTAAGAGAAGTGTTTAATACATGGTTATGGATTCTTTACAAGAGAATATTCGTGGTTTACCTGTGGAATTGAGAACGCATGTATTGAGAGTTGGTCAAAATACAAGTCAAACGCAAAGAACTATTGCATCCGTTACGTCACCGATGTTTGAACCACTGGTACCTCAATGCTATAAGAGGATTGATTCTGAAGAAAGTGTTCAAGTGGTCAGACATTGATCAACAACAAGTGGGATAAAAGTGTATTGGTAGAGATTATATTTACTACCAGTTACACTTACTGAATCGAATTTCAGAAGAAGAGTTGGAGTTACCACAATCTTGTATAGAATGTTTACTTAGTGGAAGAGGAAACTTCTGATCGACTGGTGATGTGTGAGTTAGTGACTAAAAAATTCGGATTCGAGAACGGAATAATGCCACTATGTTTGTGCAGAAAGTACGGTTATAGCTGTCGAAAAAAAGTGACTATAAAATCGTTCTACCATGCCAAAACCTTTATCATTGGTGATTCAACAGATTCCTTGGAAGGAGATCCATGACTATATTCAAACAGTGGTGGATTACCATTGTCTTTTACGAGAAATGTGTCCATTAAATTGGGGACGACGTATCGTGTGTGTCTTAGTGACTTGTTTTCTGAGATTTCGTTTACCGTCCAATGATTTGTGGACACTTTACGAACAGTACGTACCACTCAAAATTTTTTTTATGAAAGTGATGCCTTTAAATGCTCACGAGAAACTCATTCTCCTGAAAGCTTTGCGCTTTCATCTGGATACTTCTAGACCTTTACGGGAAAACAAAATTCGTCAACTTTTAGGTACCGAAGAGGTGTATATTGTGACTTACACCCTCACTGGTCAGATGTACGTGACTGGAAAAGTGTGGGCTTTGAGGCTTGGACTAAAGAAGTGGCTAACTATGCCCTAGATTTGTAATCCTGAAACATTCAAACGTTCCTTGAAAAAGAGTCACTTTTAATTCTGTGTTAGTGCCAATACCAGAAGAAGAAGAAGAAGAAGAAGAAGAAGAAGAAGAAGAAGAAGAAGAAGAAGAGTCTGTCACGTAGGAAAATCATTCTCTTCAAGACAGGACAGTCCTTGACCTTTCCGAAAGACCATTCCAGGAGAACTTTTGTGTGACAGTACCAAACCATGTACAAACGTTTAGAACATTACACTCTGACCTTAGGACACTACATTTGAATGACAAAAAATGTTGTAAAGTAGAAACTTGTTTATATTCCACGATAGTTGTGTTGCTGTGTCTTTATTCATGTACTTAACCATTTGGCTATTATGTATTTATGTCTCTCGTGTTATTTCATTTTAAAGTTTGCAATAAACGTGTCATGAAAAAGTATAAAACTTTTGTCTTGTTTGTCATCGTCTTACACGAAAGGTGACATTCCTGACACTTCTATGGCTACCTCTACTGTCTCTGCTCCCTCTTCCTCCACTTTCAAAGTCATTGACGAACATTTAGATAGTGCTAGTTGGGAAGCCTTGTATCTTCGACATCCTTTTAACATGCTCATTCTGGACCTAGCGGTTAGGCAAAACCGAATTTTTCAAACGTTTGATCGAACATAAACATCATTTGATCGATCGTCCAACTCAACGTATCGTGTGGTGTTACAAAGAGTGGCATTCCTCGTACAGCCTTCTACGAGAAAGTCAAGGTGAATCCATTGTGTTTGTGGAATGCATTCCGGTCAAAGATGACGGTATCGTGTCTGACCCTAGTGAAACCCATTTGGTTATTTTTGATGACATGTTAGGAGAAGACGAAGAAGAAATTAAACTGTGATTTACACGCCAAGGGCATCATCGTAATGCCAGTGTCATTTACATTACTCAAAATTTGTTTCAACAAAGTAAAGCCCATCGTACCATCAGTCTCAATGCTCATTACGTGGTCTTCGTTAAAAGTCCTAGAGATAAATCGCAAGTGCAAGTCTCAGCCAAACAATTAGGAACACCTTGGCTAACTCATGCGTACGAAGATGCCACTCAAACTCCACACGCCTATTTACTCGTGGATTTGAAACCCACTACCCCCCGATTATTTGCGATTTCGTACCCATCTGTTTCACCACTGGTGTCAAGACGGAGGACCTGTCGTGTACTCATCCCTGTCGTCGACTTAACCATGACCAGCATGGAAAAAATGTATAAAAACCTTGGTTACTTGGATTCTGTCTCACACATCGTCAACATGACGTCCCTTCAGTCTTATCTTCCCGTTAAATTGATTCCTGCCTTGTATGGCATTAGTCGCGAGAAAAATCCACAAATACGTGCTCGTGTCTTAGAAGCCAGTCTCAAAGAAGTCTTACGATGGTTTACGGTGACAGCACGTCAATTACTACAAGGCATCATTCAGATTCCACATCAAACCAAACGTTTTTTTGACAGAAACAAAGTAGCCTTGACGCAACTGGCTGATCCTCGCATTGACACTCAAACCAAAAAGCAAATCATTTGGAAACCTGGAGGTAGTGGTTCACTAGGAGGTGTCATCATTCGTTACCTCCTACAATGGGATCCCAATGCACCCAAACTTGTCCCCAAGAAACAAGTCACTCCCAAACGTACCCAGAAGAAAAAAAAGAGCCACGGTAGCAAAACCAAGTCACCACCTCAGAAAAAGAAAAAGAGCCGCGGTACTAAAACCAAGTCACCACCTCAGAAAACGAAAAAGAAAAGTCCACCGAAAACAGTTTTAACCTACAAGAGAGCGTCTCCAAAAATGTCTTCTCCAGCAGTAATACCCTCTTCCTCTTTAGCAGCAGTGGCTGCTGCTCACAAAGTATCTGCACCCAAAATCAGTCATTCGTTCCCTCATACAATGGGATCCCAATGCACCCAAACTTGTCCCCAAGAAACAAGTCACTCCCAAACGTACCCAGAAGAAAAAAAAGAGCCACGGTAGCAAAACCAAGTCACCACCTCAGAAAAAGAAAAAGAGCCGCGGTACCAAAACCAAGTCACCACCTCAGAAAACGAAAAAGAAAAGTCCACCGAAAACAGTTTTAACCTACAAGAGAGCGTCTCCAAAAATGTCTTCTCCAGCAGTAATACCCTCTTCCTCTTTAGCAGCAGTGGCTGCTGCTCACAAAGTACCTGCCCCCAAAATCAAAGTCCAAGAGAGATCAGGTGTGTTACAAAGTTTACTCGATTTGTCCAACCAAGAATTAGCTCGATTTAGCCCTTTGCGAACTCCTCCACGACGTGTGTTGCCTGTCATCAAGTTGATGTGACATAAAGACAATCAGTGGCGACGCATTCCAGTATAAAAAGACCTGAGGTCCATTTTGACATCAGTGTTTTTTTTTGTGCTCCTGAACACCCCAAGATGACCCGACCCAAAAGTGCACACCGTCACCATTTTCGTTCTTCTGTGCAAAAATGAAAAGGAAAACGAAAACGTCAGTCACGTCATCCTAAGAAACGCTTAGCTCAGCATCGACGACACCTACAGAAATGACACAGTCATTCCAAGAAAAAAAAAAGAAGTCACCAAAGAGGAGGTTTCTTTTATCCTACTGGTATTAAAAAAAATTGGAAAACATGTTCAGAAAGGTTGACCAATTTCTAAAAGACAGACAACAAAAAATTGATCAGGGACAAACATGGGACAAACCATGAAGTCCAGTGTGATAACGAGGGCATGGTTTAGGGGATATGCTCAAATCGGCCTTTCTTACTGTGGTTCCCGTGTTAAAACCAATGGTGACACGGGGATTGCACGCCCTGAAAGATGCTGCGTTGACAGACGGTAAAGAATTTCTCAACGATGTAATCATTGACAAACAAAACCGCAAAGAAGCTTTCTTACGAGCAGGCAAAAATGTTTTGCTTCAAACAGGTAAAGATATTTTGGGTCGACGAGAAAATCCTATACATGCTCCGTTTGCTACTGAGTCAGGCATTCCTGCTTCTCTGAGGTTCCAACAAGGACAAGGCAGCAAAAGACGACGAAAACACCCTTTCAAAGAACTTCATACTCTCAAAGCTAGAAAGAATAAGAAAAGAAAAACTGTTCGAGACTTATACGTTTTTGATTATTATATTGTAAAAAATAAACAACAGAAAATGATGCATCGAGAGTCTTGTGCCTGTTCCAAGTCGGAACTGGATCTGTTTGCCATGCCACCCACTATGATGACCATGCAAGAATCCCAATGGGTCGAATTTCATCCCATCTCCTCTTTGACTGATTCAGCTCCCATCGAGTTTGAAATCAAAGGACAACCCGAAGATTACATCGATCTGAATAGCAGTTACTTGTATCTGAAAGTCAAAGTGCAAAAATCCGAGGGTACCAATCCGGAAGCCGATACCAAAGTAGCTCCCGTCAACAATTTCATGCATTTCTTGTATAGCGAAGTGAATTTGTACTTGAATAACAAACTGGTTAGCAGTAGCATGGATACTTACCCTTACCGAGCGTACCTAGAAAATCTCTTGACGTACGGAAAAGAGGCCAAGAACACTCATCTGGATGCTTGCGTGGTATGGAAACCTGACACACCAGAAAAGTTCAACGAACTAGATGAAGACAATAAAGGATTTGATGCTCGTCAAAAGAAAATCGTGGGTGCTCATAGTTTAGAACTGATGGATCGTTTGCATTTGGATATGTTTTTGCAGGAGAAGTATTTGCTCAACGGAGTGGATATTCGTCTGAGACTGAATCGTAGCAGTACGGCTTTCCATTTGATGGCAGATGATGCCAACTACAAAACCAAAATTCAAGAAGCCAGACTTGACGTGCGTCGCGTAGAAGTGTTACCTAAAGCAATGAACGATATCAGCCACACCTTGAGCAGAACCACTGCCAAGTATCCGATACGACGTGTAGAACTGAAAACATTCACTATTGCTCGTGGACTCCGATCCAAGATCGAAGATCATCTGTTCCAAGGACAGTTACCCAAACGTTTAATCATTGGCATCGTTAAGAATACAGCTTTCAACGGAACCCACAATGAAAATCCTTTCCACTTTGATGCACTCAATGTGTCCAAAATTGAAGTCAGTCGCGATGGCAAGACTCTGTGTACCAGGCCCATTGAACCCAACTTTGATCAGAAGAATTACTTGAGATCGTACTTGTCCCTGTACGAAGCTACTGGACAACTAGAAACCAACACCAGTCATGGTATTTCGTACGACGATTATCCTGGAGGTTACGCTTTGTGGTCCTTTGATTTCTTTCCAGACCAAGGCAGTGACGAGGGACATTTCCACCCTATAAAATCCGGTCAGCTGCGTGTGGAACTTCAGTGTCGACGAGCAGAAGGTCTCGAAGACACAGTGAACGTCATCTTGTATGCTGAATTCGATAATACCATAGAAATCAACAGTTTGAGAGAAGTTATTCTAGACTATTAGACACTATGGAGGACACTTATCCTTCTTTAAAAGTAGAAGAATCAATGGAATGGGAGGATACCGTGAAAACCAAATTCAAAGACGAAGACAAAGAGAACGAGGTCGTGAAATCAAGATGGCCAGAACAAGAACATTTAGTCTTCTGCTTTGCTAAACACTTGGCAGATAAAATTGCAGAATTGGTGAAGAAAGATTGCTATGGATGTCAAAACGATCATCCCAGTCAAATTCAACACGATAAATGTCTCATGATGAGTCAAGAAGAAAAATTGGACGAGTATTTGGACGAAGCTTGGAGTCTCATCGCAGAAGAAACCGTGTTGCATAAGTGGTATAAAGGTTTGCGTGATCATTCCTGTCCCCCACTGACTACTCGAGAGATCTATCACATCGAAGTTCTCTTAGCCCAGAGTTGGGAAACCAGGCAAAGAAATGGTTACTTGTCAGAACTTTTCAAGCAAAAAAGTCAGAATTGAATTGATGACTTATCATCACCTGTGAAGAATAAAACAAGAGAAACAAAACAACCAGAAAAAATGGATACCTGGGAACTTTATTACCTTTTGAATAACAGTTCGTATACTGTTTCTTGGAATCCTGTGGTGTGTGCTAAAGATGAACTACTACATCGCAAAACTCAAGACCACCAAGCTTATATCATCAACACAGACAACTGTCATCTTCCAGGAACTCACAGGGTAGCCGTGTACTTTCCTCAAGTTAAGTGTGTGGAGTATTTTGATTCGTATGGATTACCACCTTTGGAAGACGATATCATTGACTTTATGAGAAGAAATGCCCAGACGACACGATTAAATAATGTAAAGTTACAAAGCAACGATTCCATGGTGTGTAGACAATATTGTGTGTATTTGCTTCATCATCGCAGTCGGGGACATTCTTTAGAACATTTAGTCACTTTTTTTTATCGTGATTCTTCTAGAAACGATGAAAAAGTAGATCGATGGTTTTGTGACCGTTATGGTTATCTTTTGTCTTTAGTTAGAAAACGTAGTGTACATCAATGGCCTCATGATATGAATCAATGGAAATCTCACATGATTTCACAACGTTGTCAATCTTGTCAAAAATAATTTGTATTTTAAATTGAAATGTTGTTTGTTCCTTGTTAAATTGTTAATTTAATTCATTGTTTTTTTAATAAAAAATGTTGTATTTTGAAGAATAAAAAACGTGTCTGTCGTTTGTTTAGTTATAAAAAAAACACAGTTTGAATATATGCTCTTTGACTTTCTCTCTATCCCTCCTCATGACATGAGCTATCCTCACGTTTCAATAACTAAAACTCAGTAGGGATGTTTTCTATTCCGTCCGCGCTTGTACCATATAAAGCGAGTGGGTCTCCAGTCTGACCATTCACTGTTGACTCGTCAACCTACGAAGATGCCTTCCAGACTAGCTAAACTCATCGAAGCTTACGTTCAATTACATCGTGTCAGGCTAAACCTGATACCGAAGCCTGAAGAGATAGAGAATGTCAGAATGCTCTCTATAGCCCAAGATCTCATAGAGAATGTCTTTAGAGAGGAAATTGAAAAAGGAAAGGAAGAATGGACTGAGAAATACATACTTCAGAAGAGGGAAAGAGAAGAGCAGCAACAGCAGCAACAACAACAATATTAGCAACAAGAACCAGACAAAGGGTTTGTGGACTGTCGAATAGACACCAAAGACTTCTCTTTCTCTTTTCGCAGAAGCAGACCTTATCGTGTAGGAAAACCTGCTGTCAGACGGGGTTGCAATCTTAGACAGTAAAATTCAACAAAGATTGCCATTACTCTTCGTCAAAAAAAAATCAATCAGCCCTTTTCAGGGCTACTCAAGACTCTCGAAAAGATATACTTCTTTCATTTGCCAAAAAATTTAAAATTTTAGAAGTGTGACTATAAACACTTTAAATTTTTGGGGTCAGTAAAAAAAACAAAAACAAAGCAAACAAACCCCACCCTTTTCTCTCTGTCTTTTCCAACAACATACAACTGACTGTGTTCGTAAGTCAAAAAAGTAAAAAAGTTAACGTGAGAACTTCTTTTAAGTCAGCGCGTTTCATATCATGGTAAACAAAATAGGAATTAGGGGATATTTTCTATTACGTCCGTCCTCCAAGGATATAAACGCGAGCTCACGTCAGTCTAGCTACCATTGTGGACCTGTTCACATTAAAGATGAGCAAAAGAATTTCAAAATTTATTGAACTCCAAAGACACCTGGAGTGTGCCAGACGTCTCCTGGACGAACTGACTATGGAGGCTTACAAAGAAGAAACCAGACAGAAAGAAGAGGAGGATACAAAGAAGAAAGAAGAGGAGATAGAGAACCAGAGAGCGATACTGTTGCACCCCATGGTAAAACGTGTGTGAGGTGCTACCTGAGGTAAGGACACCACTAGTAGCAGCATCAGCAGTTGCACCGCAGAGACCAAGGCCACAGGAAATGAGACCAGTTATTCATCCCCGACTCTGGCCCCGAAGACAAGCGGTACAGCAGGTCTTCACTATTCCACAAACAGAGGAATGGGATAGTGAAGCCACTCAAGCTCCGTTTGCTCTGCAGGTCAGAGCAATAAATTGGGAGAATGACTGGAGCCGACGATGTGTGTGCGGTGCTCGTCCTGGAAGATGTCAGCATTAGCCAGGTGTCATTGGAGTTCAATAAAAACAGCCCTTTTCAGGGCTAACCAAATCTCTAGAAAAGAAATACTATTCAATTTGCCAATCTGTGTGAATATAGTGAAGTGTAACTATAAACACTCACTTCAATAGAGATGTGTGTGTTTGTTTGCATGCGCGTTCGTTGATGAGATGGTATATGGTATGATTTGTGCTGCTCGTTTCGTTGATGAGATGGTATAAGGGTGTGTTTCATGCTTTTCTTTCGTTGATGAGATGGTATATGGTGTGTTTGATCCTTCTCTTTCGTTGATGAGATGGTATATGTTGGGTTTTATGCTGTTCCTTTCGTTGATGAGATATAGGGTTTATTTTGTGCTGCTCGTTTCGTTGACGAAATGGTATATTTTGGGGTTTTGTGCAGCTCGTTTCGTTGATGAGATGGTATATTTTGGGGTTTTGCGCTTCTCTTTCGTTGATGAGATGGTATATTTTGTGTTTTTGTGCTTCTTCTTTCATTGATGAGATGGTATATTTTGGGTTTTATGCTTCTCTTTCGTTGATGAGATGGTATAGGGTGTGTTTTGTGCTTCTCTTTCGTTGATGAAATGGTATAGGGTGTGTTTTGTGCTTCTCTTTCGTTGATGATATAGTATATGGTGTGTTTTGTGCTTTTTTTCGTTGATGAGATGGTATATCATATGTGAGGTGAGTTTAAGGAATGTTTTCATTCACGTCCGTGCTTTACGTATATAAAATTATAATGTTCACCATTCGTGCCATTCTACACAGAATACAAAATGACTGTAAGTCTAGAGCTATTTACTCAGTTAAGAGATACTTGGTATTGGATCGTGGATGGAGTGCACGAACTGGACAAACTTAACCAAGAATGGAAGTTAACAAGTACTGAGGACTTGATAAAGAAACTAAGAGTAACCAGTTATCAGTTGCAATTGATAACCATAGAAGAAGCAGACAAAATACGAGGAATCGTCAATTCAAAATACTTCAAAGTGGGAACCTTGAAGCAGATTCTGGATGATGTTATTCAAGCGATATGCCATATGAAAGATATTTTCCATTTAACAGAGTGGCCTTTTGTGAAAAAAGGTGTAGATCACATGAAGAAAGGCGAAGACAATATCAAACAAATACTGGAAGAAGAGGTCAAGAAAATTAAGGAGACCTGGGCGAAAGAAAGAAAGAAGAAAGAAAACCAAAAGAAGAAAAAAGACTTTGAAAAACTGAATGAAAATTGGATGAAGATACAAAAAAGTTTAGAGATATGGGACATCCAGACTGGATGCCATACGAAGAAGCAGTAAAAAAGAAGAAGAGAGGAATTTTAGAGAAAGTTAGCCAATGGTGGAAGAAATGCAGACAATAAAAGAAGAAGAAGAAAACAAAGGCCCTTTTCAGGGCCACTTTTCATACCTCGAAAAGATTATACTTTTCAATAACAAATTGCCTGTATAAGTTATAAAACATACATTTCACTATATTCACTAACACGATGAACACTTGATGTCACAGTACTTGACGAATGCTTGACGTCACAGTACTTGTACACTGTTGACAAGTGTTCAGTACTGTGATGTCATGTCACCTGGGACCATTTCTCTTGACGCTATACAGACCCAGGGTGTGCTAATACAAAATTCCAATTGACTCTATAAAGGCACGCTGTGCCATTTCGCGCCAAAAATCTTGACGCCAAAGTGCCGGAGGCCATATTTTAATAACTCCCATTGACGCTATAGTACCTCCATTCACTACTGGTAAATGGAGAGGGTTTAAAGACGCTTTAATAGGACTGGGGTTTAGATTGGCATCCCTCATTCCCTGATATTCCCCTTAGCACATTTTGGCTGTGGTTACTTCCTCTTTAGGGGTGTGATTGGCCTCTTCCCTACATGTGGCTAGTTAGGACCAGAGGAACCATCAACACCGGTCCCCTGAATCCATTTCTGGCTCTTCTAAACCAGACAAGAAGCAGAATCATCCAGACCACTCGCAAGAGCTACCTGCTAAAGTTTTTAGGTGCTAAATTTTTTTAAACTGGGCAGCCTCAGTCAATTAAGCAGTCTGTTCTTAGATATCTTTCGTCAAGAAGGTCACTGTGGTAACACCGCAAAGGTAATGAGAAGTTAGCTGAGACATCACCCTTTGCATTTGAAAAGGGTGAACAACCCTAATAGCATGCAACCTCTTTAGCAGTCAGTGCCTCTTTGGTTCCTTTCTATCTTAAGGGTACTGGATTCAGTTCCATGATTATCATCCCATACTAAGGTCCATCATTTGCTTCCACCAAGTAAATTTAGCCCACCTAATGGAAGAGGTACATTCCCTTCTCTGGAAGGGTGCAATAGAGAGGTGTATATGTGCCTCTTTGTCTCCAGAGGTATGCTACCACATATATTGTATGAGGAGAACAAAATACTGCGAGATTCGCTGAGATGTTCATATTGAGATGACAACCTCGGTCAGGAAAGTAAATATATCTGGTGATTGGGCGGTCCACTGATATGGACCTTGAAAGCTTCTGCAGACCTGTCTCCCTTAGGCAGGCATCGCTTATATCCTCACCAGATTAACATTTTAGCAGCTTGGAAACAAGTACCTCCTGAATACTCCAATTTCTCTGGGTCGGGACTTTCACCACCACGCCGCTCCCCCCTCCCCGAACTAGATTCTTACCCGTACTTATGCGTCAGATTTAATGTGGAAGGGTTACCTGGAGCAGGAGGGTCACATTCCTCAGGGTTTTTGGTCTCTGGAAGAATATGTTATCCGCATTAATTTAAAAATAGGGCAGTGTTCTGAGCCCTGCAAGGTTGCATTTAGCAAACAAGAGGTCCCAGGGTCTTGGTCTTCTTATACAATTGACCAGTGGTAGCATACCTGCAGAGAAACACGTACACCTTTTCTTTGGAGGTTTGGAACCTTCGCTGGACAGCTTCAGAGGGCAGATTCCTTCGAGAGCACCAAATTCCGGGCAGGTTGAACATTGTCTTTCTATGGATAATGGGAGGATAGTTCTTACAGAATGGTCTCTTCATCAATCTCTAGCGGATTTTTTGTTTCATCTTTGGGGAACTTCTTCTGGTGAACTCATTTGCCACCAAGTTGAACCACAAGCTCCCATTTTTTTATGTCGCCAGTCCCCGAATAGATGACATGAGCAGTGGGTGCCTTCAGCCTGAAGTGGGATTGTCTGTTCGCCTGTGCCTTTCCATCCTTTAAGGTGATGCCACAAGGCCTTCACAAAGATAATCTACGACTAGGCTCAGTTTGGTTGGACTACTGTGACCCCAGAGAAAACGGTTCAACGATCTTCTCAATCGGCTGATGGACCTTGTCTCAGAGGCGACCTCTGTTGCAGCATAGGAGTCTTCTGCACATCAGCTCTTAGATTCTCCACTTTTACCATTGGCTCAACTCAAATGTCTCCGCAAATAAGAGTTTTCAAGCGATGTCGCCTCGTGCATCATCGAATCCAAGAGGTGAGTCTGCATCTAAGGCATATGATGCCAAGTGGATAATATTTTTTCAAAATTGGTGTAGTAGAAAACGGATCAATCCTAGTTTTTCTGTGAGTGCAGTGGCAGATTTTCATTTTGTTCTCTTCAAAAAGAAACGATGCTCAGTTTCTATCATCTACTGCTATAGAGCAGTTATTTACAACATTGTAAATTTTCACATGGCAGACCTGATTAGGTAGTTTAAGCTACATAGACCTATGTCTTGCTCTTTCGTGCCTAAATCGAATCTCTCTTTGGGGGGGGTCTATACCCCACCCCACCCCAACCCTTGGGTAAAGATTTCTTTGAGCATCTTAGCATCAAGCCGGATTTTCTCATCTTGGCATCTGCAAGATAGATGCGAGCTGCGTGACATTCAAAGAACAGGGCTTGGTCAGGTTTTGTGGGAATTAGGAAACAGTTTTTTCCCATTGTCAACCAGGTTTTCTAGCTAAAACTAGCTTTCTTTGATTGATCCACTTCCGATTGAGATCCACAGTCAAAGTATCTACTGGGGAAGACCAGGATAAACTTGTATCCAGTCAGTGCTCCGTTGTTTTTTTTTTGGTTTTTTTTTTTTTTTGTCTTTTTTACTTGGCATCCTGTAGAGAGAGAAGGAAGGGTAGAAAATGCCTTTTCATAATCATTGAAGGGATCAGCTGATATTTAAGCTTCCATGGTTTCAATGTGGATTACTTCAACTATCAAGAGAGCTTACCCATCATTTAATGATACTTTTATGAAACTTAAAGCCCATGAGGTTCGTGCCATCGCTGCCACATGGGGCTATCTAACTCGTTCCTCTTGGAAGATTCGTTAAGAGCTGCATTTTAGCGCTCATACTACTTTTCGTCCTTCTACCTTCGCCCATCAAAACAGACATTTCGTTACTGGGACCAATTATCGCTGCACAAAAGATGGCAAAGTGATTACATCCAACAGCAATCTCCTGCTCTACGTCAAGGTGAATATTCATTGTAATTTTGGTTATCTGACAGTTTGGGATCATCACTCTTTCCACTTAACTGACAATGCATCAGCTGTGCAATAGCAGCAGGAAAGATATTACTAATGTTAAAATATACTTTGTGTGTGTATGTGTTGGTGGGGGAAACAAATTTTAATGATGCAATACCTACTGCTATGGCCATATTCCTTCCTCTCTCCCCGCACTGATGTCTCTCTTGGAATGCTCTATGAACTATATGAGTACTAGGACCTAATGGCTTGCTCAAGGTATGGGGTTTTTACACAGGAGCTTAAATGGTGCTCTGATAGTTTCTAGTTCACTTTGATGGGAGTACGAAATTTCCGTCATTCAGTCGGGTATTTTCCTACTGGAACGTAAATAGCTATGTAATAGGTAGGTATTCCATTATTAAAATTAGTTTTATTTCATCAACCTCCCCCCCCCGTCTCCCATATTTTGGAGAGGACAAGAAAATTGGGAATGCAACAGTAAAGCTCTCATTGATGGTGCTGAAACTTAGGCTGAATAGGACGTTGTAAAATAAAAAAAAAAACCAATATGATTATACAACATAAGTAACATAGGAACATAGTAACATATCAACTTGTTAAAAATTATTTCCAAATATCATGAAGACCAGTTTTGAACATTTTTTAAAAGTTGCAGTGGTTATCCAATTACAAGCAAGAGGTTGTGAATGCATTTTTGCACAAAAGAATTCACACTGGTCAGATGAATAGGTTGATATCAGAAATGGTGAATAAACTGATTATTCAGATAAAAGAGGGTCATATAGACGTTTTCCCGTTTTGAGATGCTTTAAAGAAATGGAGAGAAGCAGAACACGCTCTTAGGCAGCAGCTCAACAGAGGCACAAGAAAAAGAAAAAATATTGTTGATAAAATTGAATAAATTGTATATGACCATTTCTGTCTGCCTGTACGAGTATTTTGATTTGGAATGATAACTGTACTGGTATTTTCGAACCTTTTTAATATTTTTTATTTCACATTTTGTAGCAGGAAGTCTAAATAAAATTGTGGGCGACAATAATTTGTCAATATGCACATCTTGAAATGATGACCACGATAATGTGCACAAAGTTTCATTGTAATCCATCAAAAAGATTTCTAGTAGCAATGAACTGTGATAACTCTTCATTATTTTCAGAGTAAAAAGAGGGCAATAAATCTTACCACAAGTAACAGAAGCACAGCAATTTGTCAATATACACATCTTTGGATGATCATAACATATCCTTCATCTCATGGTGATACATTTAAACTGAGACTAGCTGCATTCACACACATTTGATCTTCTCTCATTGGAGGTTTTCCTCGTCTGTTTTGGGGTGTCCTCCTGTCCCTCTATCCATTCTCTGAAATCTCCCAAGTTCATAAAACTATTAATGAAAAATTTAATTTTTTCCAATTTTTGTACCCACATTTTAACTGAAGTATAGTATATTAATGTAACACTGCATGTGACTGAATTGGACAGAAGAAAGAGTTAATTGATTATAGTTCACTCCAGAACTCAAGTGGTATAAAACTGGATTGGTTGTTAAAGCTTGTCATGATGACTAAATGTGCCCAATGGCTGCCACAACAACAAAATGCAAGGAAACTGAAATATCAAATGAAATACCAATTTTGGTTGGAAATGAATGCAATCAATAATTCAATGAGACATGAATAAAATCCATGTTTGCAGAATTTTTTATCAAATGTTGATCAGTCTGCATGTGCCGAGACACAATTTACCAACACGACAGCGGAACAGTCTCTTATTTTGGTAGCAGATCATTTTCCTGCTCAAGTTAAAATAATGTTCAACGACTCATAAATCATATAAAAGTTCTCATGAAAATTGGCAAAATAACTCACACAGTGTATATCTTATTGTTCATAAGAATTCATAATATTATTTGTATAATAATAATAATAATAATAATAATAATAATAATAATAATAATCATAATAATATAATTATAATATCTTATAATGTTATTATTATTATTATTATTATCATTATTATTATTTATTATTATCATTATTATTATTATTATTATTATTATTATTATTATTATTATTATTATTATTATTATATGAACTCATATTCATGAGTGTCCATCTGCAGAACAGGATCAGCTACTGATTTTGATGCAAAATATATATCTGACACTACTATGAATGAACACATCAGACCTTGATTTAATCATTTGTAAACATGAATGTAAACCAGACCAAGGTACATTTCAGTAATTGTTATTGTAATATGTAATACCAATGTAATCTTGTGAGATCTTGATCTTTATGATAGTAGTAAATAATTATCACTTTCTGCAAATTACCAGTAGACTTAATTATGGGATGATATAACATGAAGAATCTTGTAAACTTATTTAATAGTTGTAATTTTGGTTTATTTGCATGCTAAAAATCAAGCTGATGAAAATCCTCCCTCTTTTGCGGTCAAAATTTCTAAACAAATTTTTTAAAATGTGATCTGTCCTGGTCTGACCAGTCTTTTCTGTCACATATGAATCTCTTTGCTAAAAACAGCAACAATTCTAACAATATATATGCATTTTCAGATGATTATGGAGTCTTAAACACACCAATAGCACTTCTTAAACCAATGCCAGAAATAATTTTCCTCAAACAAAAGAAACAAGAAACACTTGCACGAGCCTATATGGTTTTTCATGCTTCGCACCTTAATGGTTATCAATTCTCAGTTCTTAGCTCTGGATTGGTATTTTATGCCAAGTTCTACAAAACAGGATCAATTTAATATCTAATACACATAATTATTCCCATTTCTAATTCCTAAACACAGCATAATTATCTTGAAAATTGCTTATATTAAAAAAGAAATCATAGATTGTATGAAAGTACCATAAAGTTCATTATGAGTGTGTTTATGTGTGCATGATTTGGAATTTAATGCAGCTTTACAATTTGTTTAGTTTATTATGATGCCTGCACCCAATAATTTACTTTATATTGGGTTTCAGAAATATTTTCCCAAGAACCATCCCATATAATTAAATAAATAATCAATAAAAATCTAACAAATCAATAAATAGAGACATAAATACAAATAGTAAGAATCCTAAGTTTGTTAAGGACAAACCATTTAAATCTCTGGTGTTGGTGGTGGTGAGAGGGTGGGAATTTTTGGGGAAAGTGTCCAGCCCCCAGATAGCATGAATAGCATGAATATTCATTCTTGCTCTTATTTGTAGAAACAGGAATTATTTATATATGTATAATTAATTTAAAAACATTAAATAGCTTGAGGTAAAAAAAGACCCCAAAATACTCTGATTTAAAGGAAAATTCCTGCCCCCTCCATTGGAATGGTCAGCCCCTTACAATAAAATTTTGTAGTAGTTCCAAGATCACATTCAATATAGGATCATGCTTGTTGAAGTCGACATAAAAGTTTCAGCAGACACTATTTAACAAGATAAAATATTTGGTAAGTTTTGTGACAATTCATAACAATTTTTTTTTGGCGTCATTGGTCTGAATGTATTTTCTAATATGAGTTAAATTTAAATAATTATAGCCTTTTAATTCAGTAAATATTACCTGTTATAAACCAGTAAACCTTTCATGTTGACCTCAGCTGGGTCAATAAGAGGTTTACTGGGTCATAAAACTTCATATATTTTGCCGTAACAAATTTATGTAGTTGTATATTGCTATGAGTAAAAGCAACTCAATTAATAATATTGTATGATTTTGAAGTTTGCAGTATTCCCACTAATTGCCAACTTCAGCCATTTCTAAAGCATTATAGCACTCTAACATGCAAACAAAATGTTGCTGTAAGACTGGCTTACCCAATGTATTATTGCATGGAGTGAACCATGTCAGAGCATGAAGTTTTGTTCAAGTGTGCATAATTTCATAACACAGTACTAATAATTGATGGTGTATTTTCCATCTTTTTCATCTGTCTGTCTGTCTGTCTGTATATGTATGTATGTATGTATGTATGTATGTATGTATGTATGTATGTATGTATGTATGTATGTATGTATGTATGTATGTATGTATGTATGTATGTGTGTATGTGTGTGTGTATGTATGCATCTATATATAGGATTTAATGGCATTTTAAGCACAATACTAGGTTAGTGCTCACTGTTGGTAGTTACAAAGAAAACATTGTGAAGAACTTGTAAGAAGATAAACCTTTCTAAGTCAAAATAAATGGGTAGTCCTTAAAGTGGAAAGTTAGGACCTGTACAGTTTATAATCTATTAACTTCATTGTTAGTCTTAATTTGGATGTTTTTATTTTTATCTATAGAGGCATCCAATTACTTTTTATATTCATCAAAACATGATGCTAATTATAAAATCTCAACATTAAAATGATGGGTTAATTTAGTTTGTATCATTATCAATTCTATCACATGCTGTACCAATCTCCAAGTGGAAAGGGCAATAACTCTTACACAATTGCTGGAACACAAATATGTCAATATGTGCATCGTTACCTATAAGTATTATACTATCACAGTGATCCACCATAACAGTGTGACTAGTCACAATCACAAGACCAAGTCAAAAAGGGAAAGAATCTTAACAAAAGTCACAGAAAATGACTATACAGTAATAAATAAATAACTAAATAACTAACTAACTATATATATATATATATATATATATATATATATATATATATATATATATATATATATATATATATATATATATATATATTTGAGAAATTTTGTTCACCAAGGCAAAACATTGGATGGTATCTTCAGCTTGCGATGAATTTACTGATTCTGATTACTCAGAAAATACTATGATCTGAGCATGCCTTGATATGATCATATACAGAAATACCTCACTATAAGACCCTTCATTATAACACAGTTCCTGTTATAAGATGTGCATGGTTATAACACTCCCTCACTAAAAGACCCTTCATTATAACACAGTTGCTCTTGTAAGACTTGTATGGTTACAGTACTCCATCATTATAAGACCCTTCATTATAACACAGTTCCTGTTATAAGATGTATATGGTTAAAACACTCCCTCACACTAAAACCCTTCATTATAACACAGTTCCTGTTGTAAGGCTGGCATGGTTACAACACTCCCTCATTACAAGGCCCTTCATTATAACAGTTCGTGTTGTAAAGCTGGCATGGTTATAACATTCCCTCACTATAAGACCCTTAATTATAACACAATTACTGTTATATGGTGAGCCTTCTCATGGATCTTATTTCATTAAGCAGGAGTAAAATTATTTGTATGATGCACTTCGTTATAAGTTGATTTCACTATAGGGCAATATACTTTATAGTGCAAATGGTACAATGAAGGAGTACTGTTTTTGTCATAATGGTTTTCAAGGTGATTCTAAATATCATAAAAATTAAAAATTACAACTAGTCTATCTTATCAACACATCTTTAATATAAACAGATGTGTTTTGTGTACAATAAATAAATAATTATTATCTTTACAAACAGGAGGATATCATAAACAAACTTGTTCATATAATGTCATACAGTACATGTATTTATTTATAGCTGTGACAACAAACTGCAATCATGGGGGTGGGGGACAACAGGGATAAGCGCATTAATCTTAATAATTTATGTTCATTAAAAATCAATTTTAATCTGCATAAAATGTTTTTCCTGTACAATATGGGAATCCCTACAACCATGTCACAGACATTTAATTCTAATAGGAAGATAAACAGACGTTACTTTGCTAACTCCATTTATTCAAGGCAAAGAAACTTTTTACATGATATCACAGACTAACATGTTGCTGCAAGAATTATTACAGTATATATTCTACCAAAAATATGAGTCACTTTTTTCAAAATAACTAATATTACAAAAAATGCAGTTGTTCTATGGAAAAAAATTAATGTTTTATGCTTAAATCACTATATTGCCATGTACACTTCTTAATGATTTCTTAAAATGAGATATTATATGTAATTAATATAAATATTTTCATATTTCAATTAAATATAGCAATTTAAAACAACAGATGAAAACTGCATGTCAGTATGACAGTCTGTTCAAAAGAAGTAACAATAAAATGATTTTCAAAATGGCAGCTATGTTGGGTATCAGACTGGCACAATTTTTATTTTGGACCCTCTTACATAAGACTCCATGTTATTATGGAGTAGCAGTGACATGATTTTCAAGATGGCAGCCATGTTGGGCATCAGACTGGCACTTTTTTTTTTGTTGACCTTCTTACATAAGACTCCATGTTGACATGGAGTAGTGGTAACATGATTTTTAAGCTTGGGAGCCATGTTGGGTATCAGACTGGCACTTTTTATTTTGGACCCTCTTACATAAGACTCCATGTTGATATGGAGTAGCAGTGACATGATTTTCAAGATGGCAGCCATGTTGGGCATCAGATTTAAACCATATTCATTGGTGACCATCCATCCATATGTCATGAGAAGACTTTCAGTGAAAATCCATAATGATTTTGACAATCTGTTCTGAAGGGATACTAATACTAAAATTTTCAATAAGGTCAATGTAGTGACCATCCGAGGAACTAACTACTTTCATTCAGAACTAAATTTGACATCATTGTAAACCTACACATGAAGTTTCAGGAATCTCAGGTTGTTCAGGAGAAGTAATGATAGAAAACTTGTGCAAACAGATGGAAACCAGACAGATGACAAGCTATCACAAAGGCTCTTCTTGTTTTTGACAAGAAAAGCCAACAATATTTCCTTTATACTACACAACATTTTAAAGAGCTTTGTATATAATTTTTTTTTATTGTTAATGGCAACTAAGCCTGACAAAAAGCCCTAAAATAAATGTGAATAATTCAGATCCAAATCAACTCATTATACAACCTGTTGCTAAATCTGGATGGACATATCTTCCCTTTACACAGTGTATGACTAAATCAATATTCACAGATCAATCATTGCAAAATCTGCCAACAGATTGGAAACCACAGATAACGATTATATAATCTGCCAACAGACTAGAAACTAAAGATAAGGCATTACATAATCTGCCAACAGATTTGAAACAACAGATAAGGTGTTTATATACCCACCAACTGACTGTAAACCACAGATAAGGTATATATAATTTGCCAACAGCTTAGAAATCACAGATAAGGCATTATATAATCTGCCAATGTACTGGAAGCCACATGTAAGGTATTATATAATCTGCCATCAGACTGGAGACCACAAATGAGGTATTATATAATCTGCCAACAGCTGGAAACCACATATAAGGTATTATATAATCTGCCAATGTACTGGAAACAACATGTAAGGTATTATATAATCTACCATCAGACTGGAGACCACAAATGAGGTATTATATAATCTGCCAACAGCTGGAAACCACATATAAGGTATTATATAATCTGCCAATGTACTGGAAACCACATATAAGGTATTATATAATCTACCAACAGATTGGAAACCACAGATAAGGTATATAATCTGCCAACAGATTGGAAACCACAGATAAGGTATCATGCAATCTGCTTGCAGATCAGGATCCTGCTTGAAGTCATAAATAGGAAGAATAACATAAGTGGTGTATTATGTAATGGAAGATCTGAATACACTGTTAGAAAATATGTATTCTATAATTATGTAATGCACACGTAAATGCTGTATTATATCACCAATTCTATTTTTTCTTTTTAAGACATTAGCATTGCTAAGCAGAAACATGCCATGAAAAAATACTTTGACAAAATGTTTTCATTTTCATGGTTCCTTTTATAAGTTGGGTATGTTAGTAGTAAAATCAAATGTATAATGTACTATATTATGAGGTAGTCATTATGCAGAGGTTTTACTACACAGAAAATTTTTTTTCCTTGGTTCCCATTAACAGAATTATAATGAGGGAGTGCTGATGAAATTGTAAATTTGAACAGTTGTGTGCAAAAAGTAACCACCTGCAAAAAAAATGACCCCCCCAAAATTTGTCAAAATGATCCTATTATAATTAAATTGAAAAATCTGCTTGAAATAAATTTAAAAAAAAAATCAAAAATAAAATAAAATAAAATAAAGAAAAAAAACCTTATTGTTGTATTAAAGTATAAGTGTGATAGATGTAGGTTTCTTAGAAGGACCATCTTATTACCTGAAAATATACAAACCACATTCATCCCATAAAAATTCTCCATTTCTTGCTTTTGGATTAACAAGAAAACCTTATTAATAAAACAGTTTAAACAATTGTTGGGGAGATTGGTTCTATAGAAGTCTAACTGTTGTTTGGATTTTGGAAACTGATTAATACATGAAATATTCCTAAAAACTAATCTTATTTTCCACTAAATGTGTCATTTAATTATTGACATGTATTTGTAATATAATTTTTCATTAAACTGACATTAACAGGTTGTCAATTACATATAAAGCCAATTGTTGAACCTGTAAAAAATGTATGAGTCACATGACCCATGAGTCTCCGAGTCTTGAAAATCAACTCTCATATTTTCAATACATTTTTCTGCCATATGCAAGAGAATTAACAGGCTAGAAGCATGACCTCATGGAATGATTCATACAGGAAAGGGAATCTTGGAAAGGAGTACTGACAGAGTAACCTTACTTTTTTTGTCAACTGGCTATAAAAGGGAACAAAAATTATGGAGGGTTTTTGATTTGTAAATGAATAATTTTCATGTACACTTCATTAGCAATAATGAATTTATCAAATCAAATAATATATCTGAATTTGACACAATTTGACTTCAAAGAATTCAATACATTAGATATGGCATTTTGAACATTGCTAAATAGAAAAATTTATCCCACTTCTAACTGTCTTCTAGCATCTTCAATTGGTAAAGTAGGTCATGATGAAATACTAGTGAGAGACCATACTTGTTCAGTCGGAAAAATACCAGGTCACTATAATATGACATCAGGAACATCATTTTGTCATGAAGTCACTCAATCTTTCTTGGCCATGCTTGCACATAATATGAAAGGAAATATTTTGTTACTGACCCAGCATGGAATGATGGATAACACAATTTTGTCTTTAGTTGGGCACAAGTGCCTTGCCCCATAGGTTTTCTATTGACTAAGTATTATTTCATATTGTGTCAGTAGCAAACCATAAATACATCTAAACCAGACCCCGACAGTAACAAATACAGAGTTGGGATTCAGAGGGCTTGGTGGCCATGTACCTCCCCCCCTGCCCCACAACTTTGATGAAAATAGTATAATTTTCAATAAAGACAGACATACTTGGCCTAATTTAGCAAAACAAACCACCCCTTATTTATCAAAATCTTGATTAAACGACTTCCATGAGTATTTCAGATTCATCCCAACGTAGCTTTAAAAATAAATCTGTTTTACCCTCTTCATGATTAATGGGAAATGTTATTCAATCCACTGCCTGATCTGGCTGAAACTGTTGGATCTTTTCATTGCCAGATTATACAGGTTGCACTGTATATATGCAAAAAGAGGTTACATTGAATCATATTTACAGGAGAAATTATGTCAAGGAACGTAAACTGAACCTGAGATGTTTAATTATATACTTTTCCTTAAGCAATGATGATATTATCTTCTCCATATAAAAGATGAATTTTTAAAATGAAATATTGTTCTCCAGAGATTTATGTTTGATTAATTCAGCCACTCTCTGTGGTCTCAGTGTGTGTGTCTGTATCAGCAGTTGAGGTAAAGGTGTTTTCTTTTCTTTCCTCCTCCTCTTGCTGATTTTCTTCAGGAGCCTCCTCCTCCTCCTCCTCAATGATAGGTTTTGAAAGTTCCTTGGGGGTTAAAGGTCTGGGCACCAATTTGACTGTAACGACATTAATTTTTAAATACCATCAGTAACAGGATGAATGCAGTCAAAAGGAAGAAACGTTGTGAAGAAACTAGATAAGATAGTTTTGGTTAACGTTAAGTGATGTAAAATGGTTCCAATAGTTTTCATCATGCATAAAAAACAATTCATTTGAGGGTAATGATTTAGAAGATTTCTTTTGGGCACAAAAGTAAAGAAACTTTGGCGACAATAACTCTTATTTCTCAAACTTTGTCACTCTTTTATTTTCCAATAAAGTTTATTTTTAACTTTTTAAAAATTCTTTATTTCCAGTTTTTTAACAGAAGCTTTAAAACATCCATAACAAACTATTTTATATTTTATGTCCTTCATTCATCAGAGTTGTTATGTATCTAGTAAATTACCTTTGCAAACACACACAAACATATATATATATATATATATATATATATATATATATATATATATATATATATATATATACACACACACACATACACAGTTGCAATATGAATAAAATATATCAAAGCAATCAACATAATCCACAATACACACAATATACTACTTTTTCATTCAAGAACTAGAAAGAGTAAGAGAAAGAGTTACTTTCTTAGAGTCAATACTTCATTTAGTCATATATATATATATATATATATATATATATATATATATATATATATATATATATATATATATATATATATATATATATAAAACTTAGCCAAACTATATCAACTATTCAGCTTTTATGATTAATGCTCTATTTCCCTATGAAATCAATTTATATTTTAGCAAAATTTGTTTTTTCAATAATACTTACATGATTATAATTACTTTAGGAGAACTACTACTACCTCACATATCCAGCTCTCAGTCCACAGTTTAGCTAAAAAGCTAACAGTTATCTGCCCACAATGTGGCAATTATAGAGATCTCCCCTTGATACAGGGATAGGTGCCAGTTTCAGTGAATAATTCAGGTATTACTGGAGCAGGAAGCA
The DNA here is from genome assembly GCA_016746295.1 of Potamilus streckersoni. Taxonomy (NCBI): domain Eukaryota; kingdom Metazoa; phylum Mollusca; class Bivalvia; order Unionida; family Unionidae; genus Potamilus; species Potamilus streckersoni. The sequence goes on from JAEAOA010000455.1 coordinate 2,367,529, forward strand.
GGCCTTCTATAAGGATGTAACAAGTCTATGAGTATTATGATTGGCAATTATTACTGAGGAACATATTTTATTAGAAGATGTTACCCAGTCATAATACCTTAGAAGAATAGGTAAGATGTGAAGGGAGATACACCCCCTTACTGTGGAGGGACCATCTCCAGTCCCCTATAAGGAATATCAGACTAGTTCAAGATAGAATGGACTGCATATGTTGGGATGAAATGTCTCTGTGTTAAAAGCTTGAGAAGTGACATTGATCTTCATCACAAGGTATGGATAATGACAGAGAACAGTTTCACTCAAATGCAATGTTTGTGATGGCAGCCATAACTTTGTGAACTCGATGCAAAGCAAATTCATATCATCTGGGGTTATATTCTGATATGTAGAATGAATAACCCACTTTTCCTGGATGAAAGTGTCCTAATTGACATGTTGTCTTTTTCCTTTGTAATGGTTAAGGAAGATACAATCTCCCGCTACATAATGGCTAGGTCCTTCTTATGCACCACTTCAGAGCTTGCATTGGGTCCTGTAGATGACCATGAGATGGAATGTCCTGAGTAGACAGAAATTTCCTTATAAAAGTCTGATTCCCTGTGAACAGGAACCTATTCTTGGCAAAGAAATCTAGGTCCATCATAGTAATGCTGACCCATCTTGGAATTGAATGTAGTTCGGGCCCAATGAGAGGGCATCTATTTTGCTGATTCAGCCTGCTGTTCACTAATGCAGTGATGTAAGCAGGCCTTATAAGAGAAGTTAACTAATGATGCTCCTGTCAGCAGTTCAAATGGTACCTTGTTCAGCAAGGTTAATAGAGTACCAATGACAGATTCCACTTTGGGGCAAAGAGCCAACATCCTTGAACATGTGTAATCAAAATTAGACACAAGATTGGATAGGTCTTTGTTTAGTCAGATATCCTCTCTTCTATGATGATACATTGATGTTGTTGTTGTTGTTATTGTTCTTGGGCTTAATGCCATTTTTCAGCACACTATAGGCTATACATGGTGGCCAGTATTAATGGTTGAGGAAGAAACCGGGAAATCCGCGGAAAGAACCACCGACCCACAAGAAGCTACTGGCAGGCTTTCTCACATGTCCACATTCACCAAATATTAGACTTGAACTAATGCAGACAGAAGTGAGATGGCAGTGATCCATAATGTAAGCACTTTATACCACTTGGCCTCTTGGAGCCCCTTATGAAGATATAGGGTGTCAGTGATCACGTAATGGTAGCCTTTCATTGTGATTGGTGTAGACTGTTTCTTGTCAATGAGCCATAGTCAGATGTTAGCTATTTGAGGTATTGATGTCTGCAGTGGTATATTGTGCTCTTGGACATGCCATTCATACACTCTTAAACTTGCTTATGCCACTTCTCCACCCATATTTGTGAGAATTGTTCATTACCGAGGGCTAGTTTAATAAGTTGTTGTTGTTTTTTGGGCTTAACGCCATTTTTCAGCACACGATAGGCTATTCATGGCTGCCAGTATTAATGGTGGAGGAAGAAACCGGGAAATCACCGGAAAGAACCACCGACCCACAAGAAGCTACTGGCAAGCTTTCTCACATATCCACATTCGCCGAATCCTAGACTCGAACCCACGAAGACAGAGGTGAGATGGCAGTGATCTGTAACGGACAGCGCTTTAGACCACTCTGCCACTTGGGGCTCCTTTGTTTAATAAGATGTGCAGGTTGAGCATCTCCAGGTTGGAATGACACAGTATGTCATTATGATTGCTCTTTAGATAAGGGACTAGATATTCTTAGAGATTTCACATCTTTCTGGAGGTTTCCAGTGTGAGATTGATGAAGTCATTGATCCAAAATTTTTCTCATCTGAGTGGAGCAATTGGATGATGCAACAACCAATTCTCTTACTTTCTGTATCACCTTAAGAATCAGAGGTATTGGAGAGAAAGTATATCATCCAAGCCATTCCTATTTATAGAAAGAGAATCAACTGTTGGCATTCCCCCTTATCAAAAATAGATCCACCACTGGCTGTTGCAAAATATATGAGTGAAAACTGGGAGATGAAAAGACCATTCTATTTGTTGATTCTTCCAGGAAAAGTTGGCTAATATATTTAGTCAGCCCGAACACTACTTTAGAAAATTCCAAACAAAAATGCAAAAGTCTGGAGACTCGGTTCCACCTTGCCAATTTCAAATAAGTTACCACAATGGAGCTGATGGACATAATGAGAACGTCCTTCCCATGTAGATCCTCCTATCACCAATCAAAAGCTTTTGAAATGGATTTCATCTCATAAATGATGATATGTAAATAACGATCATGAGGGGATAAAATTCCATTGGCTTACCAGAATGATGGAAGGATGTGTCCTGCCAGCCAAATGTATTGCATTCATACAGATTGTGATATCCAGAAGTTGTACTGCAGAGGTTTTCCCAACATGAGCCAAGTGATGTCACCCAATCTTTTGAGATGAAACTTTGTGCAGATTGTGAGAAATTGGTCCAATGGGCAAAGTCTTGGGCTCCATTTGGACTACAGCATAATTTGTAATGGGTGCATAAATAAGTGACCTTGGACAAAGAGGTTCTGCTGTCACACTGAGTATACTTGTATACAACAGCTCTTGCCAGTAGCAAAAGAAGATATACGAAACTTGACGGACAAAATTAAATCTCAAACTTTTAAAATGATCACTGATTATTATTTTCCTTGATTCATCTTTCACTTTAACTGTCATTTTATTTGTCTTTTTCAAGGTTTACAAAAATATATTAATCTTTTCTCTTTCTATCCCTATTCTGATTGTACAAACATCATGTTTAATTTCTGTTTGTTATTTCTTCAAGCCAAATTGTAAAATTTTCATAAAGAACCAAACTCAGTATGCACTGTATTGTAATTTCATTTTAATATATGTTCAATTTCTATTACTAATTCCTTTTCTTCTCTTTGTTTTTCCCTTGTTTTGAAAAAAAATGACACATGTTTGTAGTCGAAAAAATTACAAGAATAATGAATCACCCATACTATTATTACTGTTATTTCAATATAACTAATATTAGCTCTAAATTTTTCTTAAACTTTTCTAAAAATATTTAATTTTTTATCAAGAGGTTACTTTATTTCCTGAAACCTTTCTAACTTTTGTAAATTGATGGTTGAGTATTATTAGGAAATGATTAGATATAAAGATGGAATATATGTGAGTACTGTGAGTACTATTAAAGAATGATCTGACATAAAGCTGGAATATATGTGAGTACTGTGAGTACTATTACAGAATGATCAGACATAAAGCTGGAATATATGTGAATACTGTGAGTATTATCAGAGAATGATCAGACAATGCTGGGAAATATTTGAGTACTGTGAGCATTATCAGAGAATGATCAGACATAAAGCTGGGATATATTTGAATACTGTGAGCATTATCAGAGAATGGTCAGACAATGCTGGGAAATATCTGAGTACTGTGAGCATTATTAGAGAATGATCAGACTTAATGCTGGGAAATATGTGAGTACTGTGTGTATTATCAGAGAATGATCAGACAATGCTGTGAAATATTCGAGTACTGAGAGTATTATCAGAGAATGATCAGATATAAAGCTGGGATATATGTGAGTACTGTGAGCATTATCAGAAAATGACCAGACTTAATACTGGGATATATTTTAGTACAATCAGGGAATGATCACTCAGAAATATGATGAACAGAAATTATGTACAAGTGAGTGAACTTGTTATTCAAAAGTTTTGCCATTACTAAAATTTCAAAACAGATTTTGCCTCGCTTGTGAAGCATAGGTTAGACATATGCATAACTTTTCCAAACACATTATCATCATTTTGTGTAGTCTTCAATGTTCTGTTTTTGCATTTTGGTTTCTCTGACACAGTTGTATCTAATATCATAAATCGGATGGGTATATTCACACTGGACAGTACTATTCATGACAAAACAAAAGAAAGGTTACAGTGACCCACTTTTCTGTTATTACATTACATTTCCAAACTTAGGACAATTTGTCTGAAACTGTTGTATGTATAGTCATAAGATTTGATGGGTATATTCATCTTGGACAGTACTGCTCACTACAAACAAAGAAAGATCACAGTGACCCACTTATCACTTATTACACAAGTGTTTACATTTGTCTCAATTACTTTGACAATGTACATACTGTAGAGAAACTTTATGGGTGTGTTTATCTTGGAAGGTACTACTCACCTTGGGAAAAAGTAGATCACTACTTTTTTGCTTTAGGAACTTTGCAAATAATTTCGATTATGCCGTGGTGGAGCATGCAAGGTACATCATTTCACATAAAAACTGTTTAAATACAGCTTTCTTTGTCTGTATTACCATATATTAGAATAACTCTAAAGTGATATTTCAGTATCAGCAAACTACCTGAAATTGTTGATTTTGCTCCAAATAACACAAAATAATTTCTCATATTTTTATTTGATTTGTTTCAAATGAAACATTTCTGATACTGTATATTTGTGCACTGGTAGGAAAAATATGTAGTTTTGAGCTAGGTAAAATCTGGGAAATACAGTTAGTTCAAAATCACCAAAGCACTTTAAAAGTGCCTGACATTAAATTTACTCCTGTAATGACTTCTCGGGGTTATGTCAATTCAGTTATTAAAAAATGATTTTTGGAATATCTGTTGCCACTGAGGGGTTGAATTTGCTGAACATTTTTGTATTTCTTGCGTGGAATCATGGAATTATATAGGTTACTGAGATTTTGTTATGGCACAATGACATACTGCACAAAATTAAGTAAACTATGATTGCCTATTTAAAGTTCAAGTCAAACATTACCCCTGTCACCCATGTTTACAAAATTTTGAAATTTTCTTTTCAATAAGATCTTATGTGACATTATGCACACCGCAACTCTAACAAAAATCTACAAGGTGACCCTGACCTTTGACTTATCATGGCATTCAAAACTTAAACCCTATTAGATTCTGGGAATGGCTAATGTAAAGCATGTATTCAAAACTTTGTCTTTTCTAGGTTCTGGAAATGGCTCTTAATGGTAAGTGTGCATTCAAAACTTAGTCCTTATAAGGTTGTGGAAATGGCTTTTGTATGTGTGCATTCAAAACTTAGCCCTTACCAGGTTCTGGGAATGGCTTCTCAAATTCATCTAGTCTGGAACTCTTCCATTCCACAATTCTCTCCAGAGCTTGCCGACTGTTCATGACAATGTGGCGAGCGACACCCGTCTGCATCTTGTGGGCCATGGCAATACCAAACTGTACTCGATTTACATTAATAGAGGTCACATCTCCCATTGATCGAGCTAAAGTATATGCTTTATCAAAGCTCTTTGTGGCTTCTTCATAATTTCCCTGCAAGATTCAAACTGTTATGTCACTCATCAAATACTATCATACTTTTCATATTTCTTAAAGATAAAGTCTACAATTATAAATAAGATTTTTACTGTAAACATTCCAACTTACAGTCTATGAGTGTGATATTGATTAAAACTATGACCCGGCACTGATTAAAACTATGACCTGATATTAATTAAAACTATGACCAGAACATTGATTAAAACTATGACCACAATGTTGATTACAACTATGACCATGACATTGATTAAAACTATGACCAGAACATTGATTAAAACTATGACCATGATATTGATTAAAACTATGACAATGACATTGATTAAAACTATGACCATGACATTGATTAAAACTATGACCATGACAATTATTACAACTAAGACCACGACATTGATTAAAACTATGACCATGACATTGATTAAAACTATGACCATGACATTGATTACAACTATGACCATGAGATTGATTAAAACTATGACCATGAGATTGATTAAAACTATGACCATGACATTGATTAAAACTATGACCATGACATTAATTAAAACTATGACCATGATATTGATTAAAACTATGACCATGACATTCATTAAAACTATGACAATGACATTGATTAAAACTATGACCATGATATTGATTAAAACTATGACCATGACATTGATTACAACTATGACCATGAGATGGATTAAAACTATGACCATGACATTGATTAAAACAATGACCATGATATTGATTAAAACTATGACCATGATATAGATTAAAACTATGACCATGATATTGATTAAAATTATGACAATGACATTGATTAAAACTATGACAATGACATTGATTAAAACTATGACCATAACAATGATTACAACTAAGAACATGACATTGATTAAAACTATGACCATGAGATTGATTAAAACTATGACCATGACATTGATTAAAACTATGACCATGACATTAATTAAAACTATGACCATGATATTGATTAAAACTATGACCATGACATTGATTAAAACTATGACAATGACATTGATTAAAACTATGACCATGATATTGATTAAAACTATGACCATGACATTGATTAAAACTATGACCATGACATTGATTAAAACTATGACCATGACATTGATTAAAACTATGACAATGACATTGATTAAAACTATGACCATGATATTGATTAAAACTATGACCATGACATTGATTAAAACTATGACAATGACATTGATTAAAACTATGACCATGATATTGATTAAAACTATGACCATGACATTGATTAAAACTATGACCATGACATTGATTAAAACTATGACCATGACATTGATTAAAACTATGACCATGACATTGATTAAAACTATGACAATGACATTGATTAAAACTATGACCAAGACTTTGAATAAAACTATGACCATGATATTGATTAAAACTATGACCATGACATTGATTAAAACTATGACCATGACATTGATTAAAACTATGACCATGACATTGATTAAAAATGACATTGATTAAAACTATGACCATGACACTGATTAAAACTATGACCATGATATTGATTAAAACTATGACCATGATATTGATTAAAACTATGACCATGACATTGATTAAAACTATGACCATGAGATTGATTAAAACTATGACCATGACATTGATTAAAACTATGACCATGACATTGATTAAAACTATGACCATGATATTGATTAAAAATGACATTGATTAAAACTATGACCATGACACTGATTAAAACCATGACCATGATATTGAATAAAACTATGACCATGATATTGATTAAAACTATGACCATGATATTGATTAAAACTATGACCATGACATTGATTAAAGCTATGACAATGACATTGATTAAAACTATGACCATGACATTGATTAAAACTATGATCATGATGTTGATCAAAACTATGACCATGATATTGATTAAAACTATGACCATGACATTGATTAAAACTGTGACCATGATATTGATTAAAACTATGACCATGACATTGATTAAAACTATGACCATGACATTGACTAAAACTATGACCATGACATTGACTAAAACTATGACCATGATATTGATTAAAACTATGACCATGGCATTGATGAAATCTATGACAATGACATTGATTAAAACTATGACCATGATATTGATTAAACTATGACAATGACATTGATTAAAACTATGACCATGATATTGATTAAAACTATGACCAAGACTTTGAATAAACTATGACCATGATATTGATTAAAACTATGACCATGACATTGATTAAAACTATGACAATGACATTGATTAAAACTATGACCATGATATTGATTAAAACTATGACCATGACACTGATTAAAACTATGACCATGACATTGATTAAAACTATGACCATGACACTGATTAAAACTATGACCATGATATTGATTAAAACTATGACCATGATATTGATTAAAACTTTGACCATGAGATTGATTAAAACTATGACCATGACATTGATTAAAACTATGACCATGACATTGATTAAAACTATGACAATGACATTGATTAAAACTATGACCATGACATTGATTAAAACTATGACCAAGACTTTGAATAAAACTATGACCATGATATTGATTAAAACTATGACCATGACATTGATTAAAACTATGACCATGATATTGATTAAAACTATGATAATGACACTGATTAAAACTATGACAATGACATTGATTAAAACTATGACCATGGCATTGATTAAAACTATGACCAAGACTTTGAATAAAACTATGACCATGATATTGATTAAAACTATGACCATGATATTGATTAAAACTATGACCATGATATTGATTAAAACTATGACCATGATATTGATTAAAACTATGACCATGACATTGATTAAAACTATGACAATGACATTGATTAAAACTATGACAATGACATTGATTAAAACTATGACCATGACATTGATTAAAACTATTACCAAGACTTTGAATAAAACTATGACCATGATATTGATTAAAACTATGACCATGATATTGATTAAAACTATGACCATGATATTGATTAAAACTATGACCATGATATTGATTAAAACTATGACCATGATATTGATTAAAACTATGACCATGATATTGATTAAAACTATGATCATGATGTTGATCAAAACTATGACCATGATATTGATTAAAACTATGACCATGATATTGATTAAAACTATGACCATGATATTGATTAAAACTATAACCATGATATTGATTAATACTATGACCACAACACTGAATAAAACTATGACCATGAGACTGATTAAAATAGGTGTATACCATGTCTTAACATTCCATTACCATCCCAATGTTTTTAAAGTAAAAAGCTTCCAGGATTATAAAAAATGCAGAAAAAGTTGTAATTTCATTCATCAATTTATCATTTCTAACCTGACTTTCAAGATGGTGTCCATAACACTTTTATCTTGTGTGTTTCAAACTAAGCTGGGGTTTCTTTTATCAATATGGCACCATATTTGCATGGGCAAGCCTATTGTTTTCTAACAACATTTAAATATATTTTTCACCATATTAAAAAAGCTCTGAATAATTGCTTAATTTTTTTAAAGTTTAGGAGTTGCATCATTTAGAATGCATGCATGTAAGAGTTACACTTTTTATTTTATTCAGTTCCTTCCAGAAATATTAAAACTAAACATTGCAAATACTAAATGCAGACAAAATCATTTTTTATAAAAATGGACTATTCTAGAAATCAGAAAAGGATAGTGAACAGTCTGTCTGCATGTTTACAATTACAGCTTTTGTCTGGTCTGAAATGTGAACAAGATGACAACATGAGGGGGCCACCTGGAGACAATCATTGTAGGTAAAATAAATTAATGAATGAAATGACTAAGTTTTCAGCATAATTATATGTCCTTGATGCTTGTCATTTCTGAAATCATTAGGAAAGTATAATCGAATGGGGGGGGAGTGAATACATTAATACAGGTTGTTCTGCAGTATTATCATCATTTGTTAATCTATGTTACAAATGACACCACCTGATGACCTGTAAAATGAAATGTATGAACTGGATGGGATTAAAATCATTCAATGAAATAAAACATGAAAATCATATTTTAGCATGTATGAAAATTTGTATTTTAATCTGTAAATTGTGCTATAAGGATTTTTTTAAAGTTACTATATAAAAATGGATCTTGCTATATTTAAAAAAAGCAATATATTTTTCCAGTCATATTACCTATGTCAATATATTTTTCCAGTCATATTTCCAGTCGTATTACGTATTACTATATGTCTGAAAAAGAAATTGTGATTCTTTAATATATTATCCACGGTGGCTAGGAAAGAGAGGCTGCAGTATACATAAGTAGAAATTATAGCTGAATAGAGGTAAGTGTAATAATTACCAATTTATTGAAGATAATTCCAAGATTGTGACAGGCCTTGCTGTATGCTTGTTCATTGCCACTTTTCTCAGCAACTTGCACAAACTGTTTCAGGTACTCAATGCTCTTTTCTACTTTACCATCCCTGTAACCATGGTTATTTAAAGTAATTAGTTTCTATAAAAATCATTCATTGTGAACAAAAACAATTTAAAATTATTTCTCTAATTCTCATATATGTGTGACACACTGTATTCATGTGGCATGGCTCCTGTCAATTTTATGCTTGTTGTTTTTTAGGGTTTAACCCTATTTGTCAGCACAAGATAGGCTATGCATGGTGGCCAGTATTAATGGTGGAAGAAGAAACCTGAAAAACCCTGGGAAGAACCACTGACCCACGAGAAGCTACTGGCAGGCTCTCTCATGTACCCACGTTAGCCAAGTCTGGACTCAAACTCATGCAGACAGAGGTGAGATGGCAGTGATCTGTAATGGTCAGTGCTTTAAACCTCTTGGGCCCCCCTGTCAATTTTAAAAAGAAAAATAAGAAGTCTGAGACTTCCTGAGTTAGAAATCTGAATTTACCGTCATTTTAGCCAAAGCCATTTTGATGGATACAAAGAGATATGTATTTATGACTGGCATTGTGCTAATTTTACTAAAATTTAAAAATTTTACTAATTTTTTTTCATCTAGTTTGTCTGTAAAAAAAAACAAACAAGCAATTGAATGCATTATAATCTATCATTACTTAATCCCTTATCCTATTAAAGGTAAATAAAAACAAGAGGCCCAATTGGGTCTGAGATTGCTCACCTGTATTGGCATATCATAATGACAAGGCAACAGCAGTTGGCCAAGAATTCAGGGTCAGCAGTATGCTTTCTTTTGCACATCAATTTGTCCAATAGTAATAGGTCCTTATGTCAAGATCCTGCTGTCAATGTTGGCCAAATTTATTTTATTATTTTTGTCGAAATAAAGTTGTTTAAAAGTTTTCCAACTTTAGTAATGGTGTTCATATTTGGTGGCAGATCAACACCAACTGTGGAAAATCTGAGAAGCCTTCCAGGAAGGACACTTCCTGTCAATTTCATCCAATTTTGTTGAGTGGTTTTTATTTAAAAAAAAAGCTTGTCAAAGGTTTTCTATTAATAGTAGCAGAAATCACATCTATTGGTAGATCGGCATCATTGGTTGGAAATGGAAAGCATTTCATGTCAAAAATGTTTTTGTGCCAAATTTGGTCAGATTCTGTTGAGTGGGAGTTTAGAAGACAACATTTAAAGGCCATGTAGTTTTAGACAATGTCAGACAGATTTGATTAAAATGCAGCTTTATTTTAAAAAATTTTGAAAGCCCTTCACACCAGAATGATTTTTTGGAATGTGGTGAAATCCTGTAGAGAAGTTAATAGTTGTTTAAAGGCATATTTATTTTTAGTAAAGGTGGTCTTATTTGACAGTCAATCTGCATCATTTATAGAATATCTGAAAGAACTTCAAACCAGGATGTTTTCTTTCAAGTACTATTAACTGGTTTTTGAGAATATGCTGCTTGATGGTTTTTCTATTTTTAGTTACTGTGGCCATACTGCATTTCATGGCATAGCTGCATTTCTGTACTAAAATGGAAAGTCTTCATGCCAAAATCCTTTCTCTTAAATTTGGTCAGATTCTGTTAAGTGGTTCTCAAAGAAACATTCATTTCCGAGTTTGTTAATTTTAGTAACAGTGATCATATTTGAAGGAAGATTGACATTATTTGTAAAAATCAGAAAATATTTCACATCAGAATCCTTTCTGTCCAATCTGTTGTGTCTGTTTTTTTTCCCCAAGAATAAACTTGATATTCGCAGTTTGTTATTATTTTTAGCACCAGCAGTCACATTTGTTTGTGTATCAGATAGATTAGAAAACCCTTCACGCCAAAAGGCTTTATGTCAAATTTCTTTGATTTCCATAGTGTATTGTTTTATTAGGAAAAAATAATTTAGGAAATTCAGCCATATTGGACAATTATGCGTCATAAATAAAACAAATCTAAAAGACTTTGAAGCCAGAATGCACATGTAAAAACGTGCAAATTGTTCAAGTGTTGTCTGAGAAGATGGAAATATCAACTACAAATGGATGATTGACAATGAATGAAACATGATGGACAAAGGATAATACCATAAATTTGTAAGTGAAATCACAATAGTCAGTTGAGGAAAAATATATTGTAACACCTGTGCAGAAGTAATGATGATTATGCATATATTATATCCAACCTTCCCATAAAGTTGGCCTGCATGAGGAATACACCAATCCCAAAGAAGTGCACACCAAGATAAAAGATGATATCACACTTATGATGACCAAAACACTTGAACTGGTTCTAATATGAAACAGATTTTGCCCATTTATACACTGTAAACCTTGTTTACAATAAATGTTTGGGGAATATTGTTATGGCTAGATTTATACTGATGATCAGCCATTCTTTTTCAATTCAAAAATGGTCAGTTAATAGCTAATAGCTGTGAGCTATTATTTTAAAAAATAAACACAACATACCTGAAGTGTATATCAGTGTGGTCATAAAGGCACATTTACTCAAATATTGTTTTCTAAAATTCGATGCTGAAATTGCTTCACAAAAGTCTATTCAATAGTGATTGTTGAATGTTTAGCAGTTTAAATGTCTTAAAAAAATCTTCCACACAAAACTTACTGATCACTGTGAACTTTACAATGGCAGACAGGAACTAGAGTCTATCATAACCAATAACAGGGTAGAACAAATTTGTTTTCAACATGCGGTGCTTTCATTGTGACATCATTCCAATTTGTACTGGATCAGACCCTTGCTCGGTGTTTGTCCAAAAATGTCCACATAATTTAACACTGATTTTTCATTTTTGGAGGAGAGAAAATAATGATCTTGCAAAGGATACAGATGTATGAGAAACCAAATGAAATTAATAATCACCATTTAAAAGTGTGTGGAATCACATTCTAAAAAAAATCTGTTACTGAAATAGCTGGTTCTGCACACCTACATGACTTCATAACTTTTACTCTAAATTACATCAGTCATTCAGTCAATTTCTAATGACTTGAAAATCTAGCGTTGGTAGTACTACACAAGTCTAAGAAAATAAATGATGATTGACTGCATCCATGTTTGAACAGCAAGAGGTGTTCTGGTTGAACCACACACTATACTAGTAATATGACATGGTTTCATAGCTTATCAAGCTAACCCCTGCAAATGGAGATAATCTTCTTACATCCTAATCATTTTACAGATAAGGATTATTCTAATTATGGATATGATTTCTCATAGGCATCATTACACTGGAAAACTTAAGGTTTGTACAATTTGTATCCAAACTAGAAACATGTTTTTTTTTTTTTTCAAACTGACCATCTACCCCAATGGTATTGTCACATTCTCTGTGTATGTCCTCTGCTCTGAGTGATACAATATTTAAATGAAGACAGCCTCAAATAGTTGCAGTCTTTTTTGGGGGGGGAGGGGGCAAGAAGCTTAAGATCAAAATCCCAAAGGTGAAATGATAGATTTATAACAAATCAAGTAGACCAACCTACCTTTCCAACGCTTTAGCAATAGCATCACATGCCTTTCCAATTCCATCATTGTCGTCTGCGTTGCGGCAAATGGCGAGATAATTGTTCAAATGCTGAAAGGATGATTACATGTAAAATGTAGATTTGATGTTTCTGCTGATGGTTTTATTTAGCTAAAGGTATATGCTATCAAAAAGAACTTAATCATTTTATTGGTTGCGGTGTATTTTTCTGTACTAATCATAGTTGATAACTTATACCCTAGTAGATCTTTAGATATAAACATACAGGAAAAAATATGCTATGATTAATTGCATATATAAAAACAGGTGAACATGTGGCAAAATTTCTCAAATCTGCAGCAACTGAAGATTAAAAAAAACAAAGGAAAGAATATGTTGGTGAGTGAATTATTATATGACACAACTGTTGAAATTATATTAGTTTTCTGCAACATAAAGTCTTTGGCTTATGTATTATATAAGGTCACAAATCACTAAAGATTTCCAAAAAGTCTTGCATACTTTTTCCTAACTTTATCATTTCTTTTGCAGGACAGTTATTATTATTATTATTATTATTATTATTATTATTATTATTATTATTATTATTATTATTATTATTATTATTATGATTATTATTATTATTATTATGATCATCATCATCATCATCATCATTATTATTATTATTATTAAAATTGTAAGAGTTTTTTTTCCCTCTTTTTTATACTTAATAATGTACAGAAGGTCCAACTGTGTAGTTTATGTCCAGTCTCTATTAGTTCACAGCACTGTGATAAACCTAGGTGACATGATTATTGTGAATGGCCCATTAAATGGACACCCAGCTTTTAATAATCTGTGTAGTTACCTGAAACTTTCTGTGCAGAAATCACTTCTCTTTTTTCAAGTCACATTGATACTGACCTTTGACTTATTGACCCCAAATTAAGAACCTTTGTCCTGAGCCCAAAAATAATCCATATTTAATGTTTTGATCTGTGATGTACAAATCATGTTACTATGCAAAAACCATTTCTTTTCTTTCACATTGACTATGGCCTTTTGACCATTTGATGCCAAAATCAAAAGTTTTCATAACAAGATTTCAAAATGGCCACTGTATTGGTCATATTAGATGTCCAAGTGGCACCATTTTCATTTAGGACCAACTAGAGCATGAGATGAATGTATGTGTAAAGTTCCATGGTAATTTTTAAGGTAGATTTGGTTAAGTAACTATAACAAACTAGTAAGTGATGGATGGACGATTGACAACAGGTGTTTCTGTAACCCATTCTGGTATAAGAAGCCACATGATGTCATGTCACCCTAAGAATCTCAATGGAACCATAAAATACTACTAATAACCATCCATATTATTCAAGGTAGAATTTGCACTCAGATAATCAAATTACACAGAAAATTTCCATTCACAGTGGATCATCAGATTAATGTCTATAATAGCAGGTAGACAAAGGGCGTAGACCCTGACCTTTGAGCACATGATACAGTGGTCTCATTACAATGCATATCAGTATAACATGCTTCTTCATATGATGTGGATATTGTCATGACTGTAGCCATTACATTAACCCATTAAAACCCCCTCGTGCCATGTTTACAATTCATGAGGCAGTAACCTACTTTTGAGCTCAATAACGTCCACATCACATATCCGTTATATTCACAGACAGTCAAGGAGAAGGGGTTTGAGACACAAAACATGCATTTTGAGGTTTCAAGGAAGGTCAGTGTATGTGAGCAAAACCGTCAACATCATCCAAATGAGAATAAGCTGTCTTTGTATATAAGCCTATAGAAAATGATTGGAAATTCAAATCTGAATAAAAGAAAATTAATGTCTGTTTCCTTCAAGTCTTTTAATATACTTACAAAGTAAAAATGATTTGGCAGACTTAATATTGTCAAATATCATCACCACAGACATACACATAAGATCAAACACTCACATAACTATAACCACACTGACATTAAACAAAAACATACACACAAATTTCTGTCTTTAAAAGATATTGGATAGGAAAATATAAACTTAATAAGATGCGGTCATTGCTACTGTCAGTAGTTCAAATGGGAGTTTGAAGGTCATGCAAGTATCATTAGTGTTCACCAACTTTGCACTCACTTGAGACTGGATGGTAATGTTGTTCAAACTTCCTTGCTGGATTCTCTGAGTATATCTTGGTCAGAACCAAGTTGTTCTTGATGACCAAAATGTTAGTATTGTCAGAACTGTGTCTAACCCATGCAACTGAGAAATCTATGATTAGCTAACTGCATGTTTATTTATCTGATTCTGGTATTCTCAGTCTGATTGTCTGTCTGATTGTCTCAGTCTGGTAGTCTCAATCTGGTAGTCTCAGTCTGGTTGTCTTAATCTGGTTGTCTCAGTCTGATTGTCTGGTTGTCTCAGTCTGGTAGTCTCCATCTGATGGTCTCAGTCTGGTTGTCTCTGTCTGGTTGTCTCAGTCTGGTTGTTTCAGTCTGGTTGTCTCAGTCTGGTAGTCTCAGTCTGGTTTTCTGCCTGGTTGTCTCAGTCTGGTAGTCTCAGTCTGGTTTTCTGCCTGGTTGTCTCAATCTGGTTGTCTCAGTCTGGTAGTCTCAATCTGGTTGTCTCTTTCTGGTTGTCTCAATCTGGTTGTCTCAGTCTGGTTGTCTCAGTCTGGTAGTCTCAATCTGGTAGTCTCAGTCTGGTTGTCTCAATCTGGTTGTCTCTGGTTGTCTCAGTCTGATTGTCTGTCTGGTTGTCTCAGTCTGGTTGTCTCTGGTTGTCTCAGTCTGGTTGTTTCAGTCTGGTTGTCTCAGTCTGGTAGTCTCAGTCTGGTTGTCTCAGTCTGGTTGTTTCAGTCTGGTTGTCTCAGTCTGGTAGTCTCAATCTGGTTGTCTCAGTCTGGTTGTCTCAATCTGGTTGTCTCTGGTTGTCTCAGTCTGGTTGTTTCAGTCTGGTTGTTTCAGTCTGGTTGTCTCAGTCTGGTTGTCTCTGGTTGTTTCAGTCTGGTTGTCTCAGTCTGGTAGTCTCAGTCTGGTTTTCTGTCTGGTTGTCTCAGTCTGGTTGTTTCAGTCTGGTTGTCTCAGTCTGGTAGTCTCAATCTGGTTGTCCTTTCTGGTAGTCTCAATCTGGTTGTCTCAGTCTGATAGTCTCAATTTGGTTGTCTCAGTCTGGTAGAGTCAGTCTGGTTGTCTCAGTCTGGTTATTGCACAAAACTACTTTTCATGGAAAGAAAATACTGTTGTCTTCCGCTGTGCCTGAGAGAGTTGTTTTAAAATGAAGCAACAGCAACAAAAAGAAATACAGTCAAACATTCATTCATAAAACAACTTAAAAACAACTTAAGATCTCTCCAAGTATGATAACTCATTATGCAAAACTTTTGAGACACACACACACACACACAAAATCCAGCTATATGGTAGAATTTGCAAATGAATGTGTATCATAAACTAAAACTACTTAAGCATAAATGTTGATCACATAAATAAAGCAATTTAATCCTAGTTGTTGGGCCCTAAAATATCATCAACTTTATCAAACAATGTATGGTTTAACAAGATATTGCACATTTGGGGTACAGAGAGGGGGTGAAGAACACAGAAACATCAAGGCACATCATGCCAAATGTTCAGTTTAGCATGTCAGACATGTTACATACAGGTGGTACTCCTATTTTTGACAGACACAGAATACCCAAGAATGACTTATGTTGTTATGATGTTTGCAGTAAGTGCAAAGAACTAAATGCTCCCCCTCGCTGGTGTGCTTCATAAAGTAAAACATTCCATCAATCAAGAATTCTGACAGTTATTTTTGCTGGACTCGGCTTGCTTTGCTGATAGGCTGCTTCCCGAATCACTATAAAAAAATGAATCACACTACTGTGACAATTAAAACAATTGCTTTGTATATAGGAGTAAAATTCAACTTCAAAGAAATGTTGGCACTGTTCAAAAACTTGATGATAATCTTTAATACAGATGCCTTCAACATTCTTATTCATGGCAATGATGTGTAATAACGTTTTTGTTCATCAACATGCAACTTCTTGATTTACCTATGACTTTAAACAAACTGGGTTGTTCCACTGAGTTTATACTGGGATATTCTGTGGTGGGTTTTTTGTTTTTATGTTTGAAGGTTAGTAAAGATCAATTTTTTCGAATCACAACTGTGTCCAGGTATTTGTGAGTAAAAAATAGTACTTTTAAGATGACATGTCATGTTATGGCAGATATGACATCATACACCTGAGTGAGTTGTATGATCATAAAGGGGACAGGTATAAATGTCATAAAATAATATAGATGTTCTACTTGCATAAAAAGAACATAATTTTTAGACCCAATTTTTTTTTCTCAGGTTAAAAATTACCAATTTAGGAACCAGAGTTTGTGTTCAGATTTTAAACTTTTTGGCCTCTTTGGCCTCAGATCTAAAGCAGACCAGTCTAAAATGCACATGGATATATGAACCTTAGCAAAAAGTTAGTCAGGTTTGTGATTTGGAGTAGACTGGGGTCAGGACATGGAAATCTGGGTGAAATACAAAACAAGAAGACAAAAGTCAGATTTTTACCCTTCTGCACAACATGGCCAAAAGAGCCAATCAAAAAACATCTTTATACACCTAAGCATTTGGTTTCATGAAAATCTCTTTGGAACAAATGTGTTTACAGTAGTCTACCTCTTATAAGGCCATCCCTTCTGCACTAGGAAAGTGGCCTTATAAGGTGGGTAGACTAAATTTTTTGTGAGAAGTTATGTAATGTACATAGTAAGAAAGCTACATTTCTCAAAGCATTTAATAAATTCATTTAAAAGTAACATTCATTATTGAACAGTTCTTGTTGTTATAATAATTGACTTATTCTTGGCGTAAGCGTGATATGGAAGTGGGTGTTGTTGTCATGCACATTGCAAAACTATTCCAAAATGTCATTTAAATCTTGGTACACATGCAATTCTCATTCCATCTGCTCCATTTTTCCACTGCTGCTGAATAACTTCCTTATTGATTATGAAGTTGTTTATTCAAGTTTTTTTCAACATATAATTGTTCATAAAGTTCCATTCTCCCCACCTCATCCAATGTCGTAGACTAGAATAACTGACTTTTTCTGAAATAATCATCTCCGTTAAAGTGATGATATGTTAATGTTTGGTTAAGAATTATTCTGATGTTGCTGACTGTATTTGATTTAATTATAGATGAAACATTTGTAGAGTGGATGAAATGCCTTCTTTGTAAAGGAAGCAACAAGTGTGTTGTTATGTGATTTTTTAGTCTTTGTTTGGTACCCTGTTTTGTTTTATTTTTAGCAATCATGACCCTGTGATCTTGACAATCAGGCTATAACCATCAATTTTGCCAACTACAAGACTACAAAATGCCATGTGTTTTTAAAGGCAGCAATTGTCATGTGATTCATTAGTCACAGTCTGGTACCCTATTGATTTTACATTTTTTACATTTCTTGACATTTAAATGAGAGAAGCTTAAACGGCTTCGGCTTCGATATGTACACAGATTTGACCTGAACAACAGAACCTCATGGCCATTAGGATTTTTAAACTTGACAATTATTGTCATTAGATATAGCCACAATTTATAGATGTGAACAAGCTCAACATTTTACTAAGGAAAGCCATAAAGGCTATCAAATCATTTTCCTGCTGATTTTTTGTACATCAATACTGCCACTTCTCAGTTGTTACTACTATTAATAAGTGTAATCTTAACAATTATCAGTGGCTAAACCAGACATCTTAAGATAATACAGCAGTAAGGATAATCAGATTACATGTATGGATTAAAATTTTAGTCTTTCTCAGCCTTATGGAATAAATGTGGCTTTTGGTGAGGTGTAAATGATATTAACATTAGTGGTTCATGTACTTTAGTCAACACATCTTTCAAGAATGAAAACCTGACATTAGGAAACAGAACTCCGATTACTTAACACAAATTATGAATAAAATTGTTTCTGGATACATATTACAAAATAAAATGTGACTGCTTGGGAGGGGTAAATTTGATATTTTTGCACAAATATGCTGGCCGCTGGTCATGTTAGCCAGGTAGCCTTTTGTGAGGGGTAATTTTGAACACAAATCCATCGGTGCCTTCAGATTCTGGCTGTAATGAGGAGGTGGCTGCTGGTGGGGGGTCCCCCATTCAAGAGGGAGACTACTGTATATCCACTAATAAGTAACTCCCAAAATTGTTTGTAACCTCAATATATGCAAAAAATCTAAAGATTTACAAGGGACAATAAGTTAAACCTACCACAGTATAATAATAATAATAATAATAATAATAATAATAATAATAATAATAATAATAATAATAATAATAATAATAATAATAATGATAATGACCAATCATCGAAGAGGAATTCTACATTTACATGTACATGTATATGATGTACAATTTTGACTGGTTGTGGTGTCTTTAGACACAAAAGCTATTATACACAAGATAACCGATTTACCACTACATTAAAGATCAGAGTACATACAGGATTCACACAAAAATTAGCAGCAAACCTGAAAGACAGTGAAAGTGATTAAAATCATTTTAAAGAGTAGTAATTAATTAAACCAAATCATACAAATGATTGTTTCTATACATGTTGACTAAACCCCCTTAGATGAGTCACCATATCTTTAATAGAGTGGAATGGAAGTATAAAGTGACCTCTTTTATAATACGGCGATCATTTACGACTCCACTTAAGAGATTTCTAGTGAGAGACAACTGCATATATGCATATCAAAGTTTATGCTGCTTGTGGTTAGCTTTGTGCTATACACAAGCACATATGGTATACCCAAGTACAGATGGTAAAGTTAGTTTTCCATTTCAGTAGAGAGCTCGGTTTCAATAGGATTTACTAGTCTATAAATTCTAATATGGTTTGGCTTCTTGTTATCTTAAATGTAATTTTAAATTTGTTGAAAATGTACATATGTAGGAACTAAGATCCATCTCAAACAACATGTTATATTTACCTAAGCCAAATTCAGAGTTTTATAAGAAGAGTTTTGCTTTTTTTGGAGCCAAACTTATATAAAGATTGCTGACTCGTGGCAAACTTTCAAAAAGCTTCCAAGTCAACATCTACAACCACAATCATTTGTATAATTTTGTTTAATTTAATACTACTCCGTTTAACAACATTGTTATCATGTTCACCTATAATGCTTTACACATGTTCGCTACTACTATTTGTATGAATCCTCTATCCTTGAAGCCTTGTGCATATTTTACTGTAGCAGTAGATCAACTGTCTAGTTTTTAATCGCGTTTGCTGTTTAAACACACATCATCTTGTAAAAATTGTGCATTATATATGTCTACATTTATACCAATGTCACTGTAGAAGGCCTCAAGGAAAATTAGTCAGTTGACCAAGTAAGCTTTTTCTTTAAACAAAGTCATTATTATTTTTATTATTATTATTATTATTATTATTATTATTATTATTATTATTATTATTATTATTATTATTATTATTATTATTATTATTATTATTATTATTATTATTATAGTATCTTTGGTTCAGTCCCTTACCAATAGGGCAGTCTCAGCATCACCATTCATTTCATAAGCCAAACCTAACCTGTAGACTGCCTCCCCTGTCAACATGTGGATTTCACCTGAAATGAAAATCAACATTTTTTAACGGCAATATGAAAAATTATCTTTTAGGCTCATTGACATCTCTGCTAACATGAGGGTCTGGTAAAAATGTTTCTTAAAGCTTCATGAATGTTCTGTTACTGTCCTAAGGAGCAACACAAAAAGATTGTAATAACAAAACTAAATAGACATTTCTCTCCATCTCAAGATATACCTAGATCTTTATTCAATAATTTAAGTCAAAATTCTCTCATCTTAAACAGATAACATTAAACAATTCATCATGCACCAGCAGATTTGGGACTATGAGTTGTACTTGACTTACAAAGCAAGTATATATGTCATTTTAAAGTTTATTTTTAGTGCATAAGTGGGACAGAATCAATATTTAACAGCTGGATTAATAATGAAACATGTAAGGGATGTTATAATATAATGTTTTAATGTAGTTTTAAAAAAAATGGCTGATATGTATCAGTCACTGGATTCACATAATATGTATTAGTACTTTTGTCTCCTAAATAACAAAACCCTCCTTAATCAATTTACCTCAATGTTCCAGAATCCATATGACAATAATGGGATGGATTTTTCCTCAATGCTTTAAACCAATAGGTTTAAAATGAAACTCTTTCAAATCAGAAATTAAATTTATCCACATCCCTTTCATATAAGGAAATATTTGAACAAATTGTCATTGCGAGATATCTAAGATTGCGTGTATCTGGATTTCTCTTTAAATCCAAATGATAGTTTATTTCTGGATTCACGATATTTTTCTACATAATAACTTACCATATATACTTGCTTGTAAGTCAAATCAAACTGCAAACAATAAAGATCCTGATCTGCTGTAACATGATGTTATCAGGTTCTATGTTTGTCTACTGATTACTCCTAACAAACTACACAGACCCAGATCTGCTGGTGTTTCATGCGATGGCAGATCTGGGCCAGTGCAGTTTGCAGTGAGTAAATATGCTAAGTCTATTATCCAAATACCACTTTAAAAAATTCAAACAGTAATTTCTCATTTTAAAGTTTAACACATTTTGGAATATCCGACTTACTTTCTTGAGCCATATCATACGCCTTTTTCAAATATTCAAGCATCTCATTTTTATCCTCCTCTTCCTCCTCAAGAAGTGTTCCAATAGTGTTGTAAATTCGAGAAAGGTGAATGCAGGCATCTGTGTGAAATGTTCTATTATCTGCAGTTATCCAGTCCTTGTTTGTGACTGCCAGCTTGTAGTATTGCTCAAAATTCTCCATTGCATGATAATATTCACCTAGGAAAAAATGTATCAATTACTGTAAATTACAATAATTTCACATGAACAATATGTTTTTACAAAATTAAGTCAGAAAATTGTACTATTAACTACATATCCTTCATCCAAAAGACAATGATGCAAAATAACTTGTTTTCAGGGAAACAATTCCTTTGTAAAAATCAAAATTTGCTAAATATACCAGATTTGTGCATTTTTAATAATGTTAAAACACCATGATTCACAGCAAAGGTTTCCCATTCCATTAGTTAATTAGGACAAAAAAATTAGATTTATAAAAACATATATAATAAGGTTAGCAATAAAAAGAAGCTTCCATATTTAGGATACAACAACATATGATAGCTAAGTCAATAATTATTTAAATTATGAATATTTAAAATTGATATTGAATACTGTTGACTTTTATAATAATAGTATAAAACAATTTACAACAATTTAATGGGAATCAAAGTCAGATTATAAGAGAGGGAGATCACTGTGCAAATTTACTGCATTTAAATAAAACTTCCAGACGGCTGAAAAACCCTAAGACAAGTTCTAGCTGGTCTCCTGAGCAGTTGTTATACATAAAGTTCTATAATTTTCAATGCACAAGATATTTAATGGGTGCATTAAAATGTATGTAGAATCAAAACATTTTCTCTATGCATTAAAATGTTAAGTCTCAATAGGTTCACTTAACAGATTTTTCCATTCACAATTTTGGTAAGCTTGCACAGAAATAAACTTGCCTTGCAGAAAATCAACTGCCTGTTGGCCCTCCCAATAAAAAAAAAAACAACTTATAAAAATTTAACAGGCACTCTGGGCTTGCAGTTGTCAGTATTAACTGGCCAGCTTCTAAAGCTCAAGGTCAATGACTGCCAGGGCAATGGCTAATCAAACCCTTCTTGATGAATTTTATATTTATGATGTTTGATATATAACAATTATATTTTCTGGGCAAATATGTGTCCACATGCATTTCAAACAAATGTGGTGACCATTTAACAGTAACATTCTATCCACTTGTACATTTTTGCCTCTGCATAATGTTACTCCTGCCCCACAGTGCATCATCAAAGGCTCAAATTCCTAATATATGATTTGGTAAGAGTTAGTGATATACCCAATGGTTCTAAAATTTAATTAAAAAATATGACAACAGTTGCTAACTCATGACAACAGCTGTAAGGGTAAAATACAGAAAGTGCAGGGATCAGGTCCACAGAACTAATGAGAATGATTAATGGTGAAATGTCAGTACCACCATCCCCATGGTCATGGCCATAACTGAGTCACCCAAGGTTTTGTAGTTTGAACATAATAGAGAAACAAAGAAAATCTACATACCGTTGTCTTCCTGTGCCAACCCTACATTACAGTAGCCCTCTGCCTGTGTTTTGCCACTATCATTGGAGATGTTGGTACTGGTTTGAAGACAGGTCATAAAGAAGTGGTCAGCTAACCACTTGTCCCCAGTTTGCTGGAAGTAACGGGCCAATTCAAACCGGGATTTGTACACTTCATAAAAGTCACCTGTTATGGCAAAATTTAAAAAAAGTAACATCAAAATTATCTCATTTATGCTTTACAAGCTGCCTTTTTTATTTACCTCAGTAGTTTTTACATTATGTTAACAAGAATCCTTCCTTACCCTAAAAGATGGAAGGTTGGATGATTCTAAAATTAAAACCAAAATGTAAACATTGCTTTGGTGAAAAGAAAATATCATCAGGTCATCTGCATATCCAAGCCTACTAAATTCAACTGCTTCGGTGGCCTAGTGGTTAGAGCAACCGCTTCAGATGCGGGATGTTGTGGGTTAGATCCCCGGTCGAGTCATACCAATCACTTACAAAATTAGTACTAACAGCTGCCTCATTTGACACTCAGCATTAAGAGGCTAGTGTTAGGACTGGTCGGACTGGTGTCAGGATAATGTGACTGGGTGGGACATCATGCTACATATTTGCGGCTTGATGCCCCCCAGTGCTAGACATCTATAAACTGCCACAATGCAGAGATCGAAGCGATATGACTGAAAAATTGTTAAAGCTACGTTAAAAATCATAATCACATCACATCACCTACTAAATTTCATGTATAAATCAAGTGGTGTGTGCACAGTGGAGCTAAGAACATATTTACAAAAGGTTAAAAGTTTCACTTTAGAAAAAAGGGAAGATTACTTGACTGAAATAAATATCTATTCAGGTTATCTTGTATATGTATACAAAAATGCCTACCAAAAATTTAAGTGTCTTGAGACAGACTAGCGGATACAGACAGACAGACATATCATGCCACTGATAGCAGTGGGATTATCTTAGTATAACCACACTGCAAACAGTGGCAGCATAACATTTTTTGGAAAACTATTTCTCCTTTAGTTGCTGTTTACTTAGAATTAGCATGAGAATGAACAAAACAGGCTCATAATTTCATACTGAAACAGGCTTGTAATTTCATAGTGAAATAGGCTTTTAGTTTCATGCTGAAACAGGTTGTAATTTCATAGTGAAACAAGCTTGTAATTTCATTTTCTGTAGTTTAGCTATTTTTTTTATATAAGTCAGCAATTACAAGAATATTTAAAACACATTACTGACTTCTCCTGCCCCCTGCCACTTAGTTTGTTGTTACTTTATATTCTTCCTTGAAAGAAAATAATGAATTTAATATTGAATAGCATTCAAGGTTTTATATTGTCAAAGCCAATACTTTTTGACAAACTATTATCTATAAAGCATTCAAGCATTCCAAAGATCTGTAAGGAAACTGTAAATATGGATGATAGACTAGGCCAAAGAAATCATTATATTTAGTAAAATTAATATAATCTTACAATTTTATTTAAAATAAATCTTGTGATTTTACTTTTCAGTTACATGTACAACAGGGGGTAATCTTCTTCCTTGCTAGATATATTTGTTTAATTTTATCTCTTAAATCCATATTGGTCTTTTAAATATAAATTACCAGAGTAAAGGAAATGCAGTTGTTAGAGGATCCATAAAGAGAACATTCAGCAGACTCTTCTGAACCATGAAGAATCCGTGAATTTGTTTGTATTAACTGCTAATAAGTACAAATCAAATACAGGTATAGCATGCTATATGGAAATAGTATTATACTAACATCTTTAAATACTTCATTGGAATGCATTTACCAAGTATTTCCTGTGCATTTTCCTAAAATTTGGGTTACAGTGACCTAAGTGACATTTAATAAAATGCATTCACATACATGTATCTATTTTCACGTGTTACTGAGGTGAAATAGATTTTAAGATATTGATGGTAACATTGGAAAATAAAGTCACTCAAGCAAGAAAATTATATCATATCGACCTAGTTTTTGTATGAATCAAATACTTTTGTTGAGATATATGTACATAACAATTTTCATAAATATAGCTGATACGGGATCCAAATTATATAGAGAGTGTAAGGAATGAACAGATGAAAATACACTAATCCTTCTTGTGTGAAAATTAGTTCACAGTGACCTAGTTGTTGTATGAATGCACTATGCTTCTAGTGATGCATTCACATACCAAAAATACATGAAATTAGGTCCATAATGTAGAGAGCATAATGAATTAACAAACAAATTGACACACAAATACATATGAACATGAACAAATGGGCAAAACAAGGTAACCCCTGCCAACATTACTTGCATGGTAATAATTGTTTCAAATGTTAACACCATACAAATAGGGAAATATTGGATGTAAGAAATTTTTTTTTTAATAATCCACTAGAAAATATGTTTTAAAGCTTCCAAGTACTGCAAATTCATTATTTTTTGTAAGACATCAACTATTTACCACAGATTTCAATGATTCTGTAAATAATGAATTTTAAGACACAAAATGATCCTTCGGTATAAACAATAGTACTTCTTCCCCTAATCACATATTAAATTGTACAAAAAATAGGACTTCTTCCCTTAATCACATTAAACTGTACTAAAATAGTACTTCTTCCCTTAATCACATATTTAGCTGTACAAAATAGGACTTCTTTCCTTGAACACATATTAAATTGTACAAAAATTAGGACTTCTGTCTTGATCACATTAAATTGTAAAAAAATGTTCTTCCCTTAATTATATATTAAACTGTACTAACAAAAGGGTTTCTTCAATTTATCACATATTAAACTGTATAAATGTTATGGCCTCTTTTCCTAATCACATACTGAACCATAAAAAGTATGGCTTTTTCCCATAATAACATATTAAACTGTACAAACAACTGGGCTTCTTCTCTTAATAACATATCAAAGTATTTACAGACAATAGGGCTTCATCTGCTAATCACATATTAAGCAGTACAACAAGGACTTCTTCCTGTAATAAAATATTAAGCCTTACAAACAATAGAACTTTTTCCCTTAATCACATATTAAGTTGTCAAAACAACAGGACTTCTTCCCTTACTCGTATATTAAAGCACTAATGAAGATGCTATTTCTTTTTTTACAAATCTCATGAAATTAAATACACACAACCCCAATGAAAATGAATGAATGTATAGTGTGAGGCCAAGCAAATGTTTCAAAATTTTCATATTGGTTAAAGTAGTGATTGTTTTCCAAAATACAGAATCTATATCAAAGCAGTCTTCTGACTTTAAACAGCATCCTGAAAAAAAATATATTTAATACGGTATAAGTGAACTTATAAAGAACAATTTTAAGAATAACCTTTTCTAGCTGAATATTCCATTCTTGTTAAATGAGTTTTAAGCATGTCTAACTTTTCATGCTGATCCTTTAGCAATGTCATGCTCCACAACAATGATTCAGGTCCTGCTCTTAGTCTCTCTTCCTCTTGTCTGTGAATCAATGCGAACAGTTCACAGAATGATCGATGGTATCCTTCTGTAAGCATTTCTACACACAGGTTGTGCTTGTATGAATTTCTGTAGCTGTAATATTTACAAACTTTATCACAACATAAATCAGAAAATTAATGCCATAAAAAAGGTTCAATGATAAGCTAAAAGCTAATGTAGTCAAAAATATTAAAATGAAACCAGTACAATTTGATACTGAATTGAATTGAATACATGTAAATACTGAATTGAATTGAATACAAATATTGAATTGAATTGAATATACATATATACAGAATTGAATTGAATACAAATATTGAATTGAATTGAATATATGTATATACTGAATTGAACTGAGTGCTGTAATCTTCATAACTCTGATAGTCATCGCCATTTTTGAGTGACATAAATGGTATCATCAGCTTAAAAAGATGATATAAACAACAATATTCTGTAAATATTGTTCCCAAATAGTGTAAAAAAAACTGCAAGGAGTTCTACAGAAATGATTTTAACATGAATCTAATAAGCATTAAATAGTATAGCCATTCAACCTAAAAAAATCAATCCTTTAGTTACAGAGTCATATTTGTGAAGCTAATGGCAGGCTTTCTCACGTACCCACATGGGCTGAGCCCAAGACTCAAACACAGTTGCACAGAGGTGATACAGCAGTGATTGTTAAAGGTGAATGCTTTACCCCACTTGGCCTCCATTACTTTCTGTACGTTGAACATGATAATCTTTTACCATGTAAGAACTTATCGAGGGAGCCCCACTCCTTCAAATATTATTAACCTCTTTATTTGCTGGCGTGTAAGTCAATGTGGAGTGTAAGCTGAATTAGCAAATTTTGTAAATTTTCCACCCATCATCCATATGTAACTCAATGCTGAGCATAAGATGAGACCAGATCAATACCTTGTTGACATATTTTTCACTTTGTTCCACACAGCATTGCAAATTTTATCATATCTGTAACTATATAAATTTTCAGGTCATGATCACTAAACATAACTAATAGTACCTAATTTGTTTCAAATGCAGTATTTCAAACAAATTATGTACTTTTAGCTGCATTTAATGATGCTGACCTGAAAATTTTTTGAGTTACAGATAGGAAAAAATTTGTGATGCTTATATGAAACTACAGTAACGTCCAATCTAGTTAATATTAATAGCATTATTCTATGCTATGTCAGATTAACATTAATACAGAAATTGCATCACTGATGTTTGTTTTTTTCCACAGTTTTGTTTTAAAGATGGAGAGAAAAGCATCAGGTACCCAGTCTGGCTCCTCAACATTCCCAATTTGTTTGTGAATAAGGATGTTGCATTCCCTTCTAGATCCATATATAAAAGGCTGCCGTTTTTCTCCCATGTCTTTAGCGAACTTTTGCTAGAAGATTGCCTTTCTGTCCGGTGTCTACTGTGTGATATCTATATGGTGTGTATGCACATTTGTTTGTGTTAGGATGGCTTTTTACCAAATTGATTTTTTTATTAGTTGTTTATTATTTTTGTGTAAAACTGTTTTAAAAAAAAACAAGAAATAAAACAAGGAAGGTAGCTTTTTACCCTTCCTCTTCTTTTCCTTTTGTTTCATAAAAAGAATTTTCTAATATCTTTGAGAGATGTATTGTATACTATCCCAAAAAATAAAAGTTTCAAAGTTTAAATATACACAATATTTATATCCTTATAGACTTCTATTAGGTTAAATCCCAAATATGGACATTTAGCATACTGTCTAATTTTTTTTACAAGTAAAACAATCTTTCCTTTTTCAAAGATTAAGATTATTTTTTTTATCATGTACTCTTCCAGTAGTTAGGTGGAATTTATTTTTGATCTCTGCTCAGTTCTGTCAGTAAGTTCAAAGATGCCATTGATTTCTTGAACACAAGTCAGCACCTGGTATTTCCTTTCATAACATAATACCATATTCATAATGCCCTATGAGAAGTCTCATTTCCATATTAATAGCCCCACTAATTTTTTACCTGGTCTACTGAATATTGATATTAAACAGGTGTTAACTTAGATGACCTGAGCAAAGCTGTAGCATATTTAATTATCATGTGAAAAAAACACTACAAAGCCATGTGTGTCTTGGCACAATGGATATGGCAACTAGAACTACATGTATAAGGAAATGTTTACAGTGGTATTAATTAATAATTGAATATAGTGTTACACTTGTACATGAGTAAGATCACAATCATAAGGTAGTTAAACAATACAGATTGAAGCATCTCTCTCTCTCTCATTTCAGGGCATATTTTAGTTGATCCCAAGGTGCAATAAGAAAAATGTGATGGAATATGTCTTTGTCATGGTTATTCATTTTCTAACTTGTTAATTCTAATGTGTATATATGTTATCAAATTTAATAATGTATATTACTAGTGCAAACTGCTTTAGTGCAATTGCATGTAATATAAGTTA
Source organism: Potamilus streckersoni (assembly GCA_016746295.1). NCBI lineage: Eukaryota > Metazoa > Mollusca > Bivalvia > Unionida > Unionidae > Potamilus > Potamilus streckersoni. The sequence continues at coordinate 2,397,064 of JAEAOA010000455.1, forward strand.
ATTTAATTCTGATGATTATGAAAATATTTTAAAATCCTTTTCAATGTGAAGTCCTATATTTTTTCATACATTTTTTGTACAAATTATTTGTAATGTATATGAAAAATTACATGACATAACCTACATACAAGTTGAATTGGAGCATAAGATGCCCTGATTTTCTGGTAAAAAAAATACTGACTTATAATTCAGCAAATATATTTTTCTTTTTAACCATGAGGTCAGCAGTTACAGAAATTGTAATAACAACAATATTAGAAAGTACTTACGCTGTGGTCTGTCTTTTCGTTAGCATGGGCTGCTGTGACCTTGGTTTCTCTGGTTGTACACCTTCTCGAGCTCCTTTTCCCCTCTTCAAGGGTTTGAGTCGACCACTAGGTGGGCCTTTTGGAGGGGAAGGTGAAAACTGAACTGGCTGACCCTGCTTCAAACCTCCACTGCCTCCACTTATTGGCGGCAAAGTGGCCGCCATTTTTACCTGCTGTTTGAAAGAGAAAACATATATGTAATTAAAAAAAATACACTTTAACTTGCATAATATTATAGTTGGCAGACTCATCAAATGGTTTTAAGAAGCATCTTAATCAACAGTCAAACAATCATTTGCATGATCCTGTGTAATTCAGTACAACTCCTTAAAACACTTAACTTTAACACAGGTTCATTACTATTCTGGCTAGAGTGTCCACCTTGGGATGCAGGTCACAGGTTGAAACTCCAGCTGAGTCATACCAATTACTTATAAAAATGATACTAGCAGCTGCTTTGCCTGGTACTTGGCATTTTGAGGTAATGTTAGGATTGGATGGCCTGGTGTCAGGATAACATGACTGGTTTAGATATCACGCTACATGTCTGCAGCATGATGCCTCAGTGATAGACATCACAATAAACTGCCATACTGCAGACATCATAGTGATATGACTGTTAAATTGTTAAAACTATGTTAAAAATTCAAATCACACACATACACACACAGACACACACACACTATTCTTTTATATAAATGCTATATAAGATATTCAGTTGTAATGTCTTGTACATGTTTTATAGTAGTAGTTGAACAGTTAGGTAGTTTAATAGCTTTGTTGTGAAAAGAAGTGACCCATATACATGTAATTGTAAAAACAACTTTAAGTTTGGTTTCTAGACCAATCAAGTTTCTTCTTACAACTGTTATTATTATTATTATTATTATTATTATTATTATTATTATTATTATTATTATTATTATCTAAATGATAGCTATGATGCAAATTTTTAAAACAAGTATAATATTATGTTACAATCAAATGAATCTAGTTCTACTTAAAAGATATAAAGATTTTCCTAATACATGGAGTGAGTAAAGTATATCGCCCTCACAAACTTGATCTAAGAATTGTAAAAATTTATAGGTATATTATAAATAAATGTATTACTGATGCAGTTATCACCTGTGAGTCATAATCGCATAGTGACAAAAGGACTATACCTATTATGACAGGAAGTTAAAATGCTCCATCCATAGTTAGCAATGATTTTAATAAGGATTTACTGATTGGAGAAAAAAAATAATTAGTGAAATGGATTTTTTTTCTTCATTTGTAAATATCTTTTTTCACATCACAACTGTGTCGCTGCTGATCAGTGTAAACAAATGGTGTTGTCGTGAAATCTATGAGAGATGCGTTATTTCTAGAACTGAAAGCTTATAATACTGCGTTAAGCATTAGTACCGTCAAAATAGGGTGTTCAGGGATACGATATTCATAAACCTTCCTTCTTCGTATCGAAGCTACGATAATGTAGCTAATGTTGCAAACCACTGACACATTACAAGCTCTCAGTGAAATTTAGTATAAAAAAAATTAAAAGATGTTGGTAAAAAATATTGAACATATTATGTCTTTGACTGCAAAAATAAGTCAATCAAGTCTCTGCAGTTGTGCAGTGTCTCAACAATTGGAACGCACGTTTAGAGATAGTAGAGAAAAAGCTTTTCATATAAATTGATAGCTGCTTTGGTTTCGTATTTGCGAAATATAAAAACTTAAATTTTTAAATACTTTTTTAAACCCACAATATACATGTATCTTACGCAAAGTAACTATACCTTTCCGTCCTAGATGCTATCCCAAGTACAAATGGCCTCTGAGCTTCATGTAGTCATAACAACCAAAAGTACTTCCGTTCGTCATACCTAATACTTTAAGTGCGGTTAAAAGAAAGGCGAAAAGCGGTCCTAGTAAATACCGTTAAGAAATATGAGACACCAAGACACCAAGAGACACCAATAAGCATTATGAGACACCAAGTGCTACAGAGTGGTACTAAATAGTCATCAAAGTACTTTTAAAGAAAACAAAAAAAATTATTATTTGCATGGATAAAATTAATTTTTATCACAACACTGGCGACTCAAAAGCTCAATAAAGACATATCTTTGTATGCAGTGGACTAAGACTAAAAAAAATCATCGTTTGGTATCTCTGGGAGTTTTATCGGCGCCGTTATTGTTCGGATATTTCAATGAAGAAGATTATCGTTATAGTAGAAATTAATGACCCAGCTACGGGAACCTATTCTAATCCAAAATATTACTTTATTGTTAATATTTAATGACTAAATACTATCAGAGTGAAGCGGAACATCTAAATATTTTTTTTATGTGGTTCAGGTATGAAATTTTTTGTAACAATTTAACAATAGTAAACTGAAATAATGAAGTCGTAGTTTTGTTACAGCAATTTAATATATCGAATCAAACGTGATTAAATATACTTAGTCTTATAAAACAACCTCCAAATCTGTTTTGATACTGATGGACGATATGTGGGTGGGATGCCACCTGTTCACTAAAATGTATAATTTTGCTGTATGTAAATCTTTCCGGATCACATCTGAGTAAACTTAAGAAACTTACCGGTTTTATGGTAACAGCCATATTCAGCGCGAAATTCAAAATGGCCACAAGACAGATGGTTGTGATATTCTAGGTGGATTTACAATTCGCCAAACGTAAGACCTGCCATCTTCGCTAGATAAGGTTCCAATTTGATAGCCCGATTGACACTTTGGCAAACCATGCAGATATTTATGTGCTTCTGATCTGTGAATTTGATCGGATGCGGTGTTAGCTCTATTTTGAAACAACTTATTTTACTGCATTGTATGAACTGAGTGCCCACGTGATCCATCATATGATCTAATATTGCGGGTTATAACTGATATTTTGTAGTGAATTTAGTCAGTTGTAAACTAATACTTCTGGAGCTCAAAGGTATTTTATGTTGTGACCAGTTGAGTTGAAATTGATATTTAAAACAATTTTTTCCTTGGAAATATAAGTGCTCTTCATCAAAATTCTTGGACAATATTTATTGGAAATTATTCGGAATTCTAAAGCCGGAATATTATTCTTGGTTCATAAAACTCAACAAGGAACTGTTGACAATAGCCCAAAATAGGTTAGAGAAGACGCCATCGCATTCCAGTTTGGAACTTTATCGGGATTAGAACCTAGATTTATTTAAACATTTGTAGTGATTAAACTTATATTATTTATTCTAGGAATAATTTTTGGATTAGGTTCACAAACCGTTAGTCCTTTTTCATATTTTACCTTGATTTCTAGGGAAAGAAATTATTTTTGTTAAATTTTTACAGCGCTTGTTGGCTTCACTCTTTTCTTTGTGACTTTGTACGAGCCCAGACATGTAACAAGGTCAATCGCCTCTACAGTTTTCATCAACGCACAATGCGCTACGCTATTGGTTAGTTGGCATTTCATACTAAGAGAGGCAACTCATGAAATCCAATAGATGTCTTTAGGACAAAGCACCGGTATATATGTTCGATCCGCCAAGGTGAAGATAGGGTTGATAGGGTTAACATACGGAAACATTGGTTAGCGAAAATAAGGATTTGCACCGGAAATATAATGTATAATAGTTCCGAGAAGTTTATTTCTTAAATAGCAAATAATCATTTTTTTTACGTATTGTTTTTTTTTTTAGTATGATTATTGTTCTCTAAAATACGTCGCCTGTCAATATTCAGTGGATTAATATATAACCAAGTCTAAGAATTTAGAATCTATTTTATATTATAGGCTTTTTATTATTTCGATTATCTAGAATACCTGCAGAGGATAATAAACGTAGAATATTTTTTTCCTTTCTTATAAATATGTGTCAGTTTTGATAAAGTAATTTCTTAACCCATTCTTAAACAGGCTATTTAATTTTCCTAAAACCTATTGTCTTTATTATAGAAAGGATGTCATATATATATATATATATATATATATATATATATATATATATATATATATATATATATATATATATATATATATAACGGGTTTATTTTATAATCACTATTATTGAAATTGATGAAAGATAAATCGCACAGCATAAGCCATAATGTGTATGTCGTTTTTATGAAATTTGCCTGTATCGTTGAAAATGGTATGGCTATTGAGCCTCATTGTGGTTCTTAACCTTATTTACAAGTACCCGGCGTAAAGAGATGAAAAGAGGCATACAGTATAATATTTTTTTTTTAAAAAAAAGAAATCCTATTTGCGAGCGAAAAGTGATTCAAGGAGGCAAAAGAGGAGAGAAAAGACCTACGTTCGTAAAGCGAAAAGAGGTTTTACAGACTATAATAGAGGATGAGAAGCTATAAAACCATATGAATCATCAAAGCGAAAAGAGATGTATAAATATCTATACCGTATATTACTCTAGCTCGCCTCTCCTGGTGGTATGCCTAATGCTAAAATAGTCTCAAATACTACAACTTTCAATGTCGAACAGACACCGTTTGAATAAGTCCATACCTCACTCACAATGGAACAAAGGTCAATCCGTTCTTTTTGGCCTCTATCGCCCTCCTCCTAATCAATTAAACATGCTGACTGAACATCTCATAATCTATTAGAGCATGTACATTTGACTGTCTTGGATATCCATACACATCGAAACTTCTAGATTCTATCAATCTCAAACAGTTAGTTAAACAACCCACCCATAAACATGGTCACATATTAGACAGGATTCTTCATCCAGTTGATGATAACATTCTAGTCACACGAACTTGCATCAAATAACGTTTGCGTCACATGCCATCTCAAGGTATCAATCCCTATTATTCATTTCGGTTTGCTACTAGGAGACATATCTGCACAATAAATAGAACCCAACTAATGCTCGGCATGCAAGCAAACATTGCAACTTTGTACAGCAGTACAACTTGATAAGTGCTTGCGGTTTGCGCTTGACAAACATGTCCCAAGAACCAAATGTCGAGTATCAATTAAAAAAGTTCTCCATGATTGAGTAGCGTTAGGGACCAGCTTAGCATTGCTGAAAGACAATACCGTAACACTGAAAGGATTTGGATTTAAGGATTTGGATTTCCACCTGCCTCACTTTTTATAGACAGATCTATGAAGCGATGTCCCCAGTGCCACCTGGCGACGACTGTAATATCCCTTGTACCCCTGCCAGGAACGACACTCCAATCGACTAGGACATCAGCTACCAAACACCATCATCGTCATTGAGACACTTGCTCCGATGAGTGTCTAGTGTTAAAGGCCTAATTGGTTGAAATGTATATTTTGAATTTTTTAAATTAATTCAGTTCAATTCATTAGAATAGCATAACATTACCAATGAGTAAGTAGAGGGGTTTTAAATTATTTTAGATGTGGTTTCGTTTAAGAAAGTTAAATTAACGAAGTTTTGGCATTAACGTATTTGAAAAACTATATACCCCTTCTTCATGATGAGTAATGAATCTTCGCTGCAACTAAAGTACGTCAAATCAGCAGCGCCTGATTATCCTAGTAGCAGTGTGTGTGTGTGTGTGTGTGTGTGTGTGTTTTCATGAACCGTTTTTATTTAATTGGCTTCAAACTTGCTTCAATTGCTTGAACGCCTACAATTTTGCATTGTCAGCCGTATTCTAAGATTAAAACCTGTACAAGGACTTGAACACTAGCCAGCAACTTTTCTTTGTGCTGTGTAAAAGTGACAATATGTTTATGAGTCCTCCAATATGTATTATTTGATCCGATCTGCATTGAACATTATATTAAATTCTCCACTGCGTGGAATTACAGTATGGAACAAAAAAAAAATTAATAGAAATTGTACGAGTCACTGAATATGAATGCATGCTTACATACTCAACGAGAAATTACTGGTCTAGATAACATTCCGAGAAACAACTATTTGCAGCAGCTGCTAATTACACTAATTTAATCACAATAATACATAAATGAAACCCTCATCCCCACACAGATACCAAAGGTAACCCAAAACAATAACGACACATTTTGGTGACCAAACAGGCAGCAAGCTCTGGAACCAAAAATTATACCCATAGTTTCAGTACCCACCTGTACATCGTAGATTCGAGAGGTATATATTAAATTTTCAAACAAAATATAAAAATAGGCTATTTTAATATAAAAAAAATAACATAATTTACAAAAACAAATGATGTGTATAGTCCAGTACAATAGCTAAGGACAAGCTTAAACTTGCCATCAAAAAGATTAAAACACAAAGACTTTCACGATGCGAACGAACGAGATTTCTCCTACGGGTATAGGAAAAATGGAGTTGCAGTCGTGTTGATCATGCGTGGAATACTTCCTTGCTAAAGAAACCGAACATTCAGCATTCTCTGCTTCCATTATTTCAAAATAAGTATTAACAAATATTCTTACAATCTTATAGTAGAAAACTATATAAAATTTTATATCAGTCCTATTTGGATTAGCAGTACTGGCATAGTTTCATTTTTGTTTTTTTCCTCATGAATTCTCAAAAATTCGTTGATTCATGTTCATAACAAACGTATTCATTATTCACTGCATGGCAATGGGGACTTTATCTGAGTGCAGATGCGTCATCCTTGTTGAGAAGCTTTAAAACTTATACATCGTTCATTACATGGCATTGGGACATTTCTCTTCGTGTATAAATGCGTCATCCTTGTTGAGAAGCTCTAAAACTTAAATATCATTCATTGCATGGCATCGGGACATTTCTCTTCGTGTGCAAATGCGTCATCCTTGCTCAGCTTCTCTATCTGGAATAAAGGACAAATTACATGTAAGCAATTTATAAAAGATGTTATACATATTTCCATATTTATTTTATGTATTTATTTTCGAAATGTGCTCAGTTCATATCTTTCAATCCTTTCCCATCTGTACAAAAGATACAAAAAAGACAATACAGTACTATAGCTTGTGATGTAATACAGTATTGTTTTTATGAGTATTTCCTTATGGGAAATACCGAACACTACATATTTCCATGCGAGTAAAAAATTAAGTACAGCATTTTTATTGGCCGAAAAAGCTCGCAAGTTTCTTTTTTTTTTTTATCCAAGTGTGAACTTATTAAAATACGGACATTATGAGGCAGGTAACACAGATGTCTAAGGCGCTAATGTTTCCGTACCTTTTTTTTTATAGCTCAGCTCACGTACCTGCCATCTCCAATCAATTCATCATATCTTGTATATATAATGAAAGTACAAAGTGCATTGCACTCGAACAGTTCCATGGGTCTTTCGAATTCGCGACAGTCAGTAGCTACGATATGGAGTGTGTGTGTGTGTGTATGTGTGTGTGTGTAAGTTTGATTTTTAACGTAGCTTTAACATTTTTTTTTTCAGTCATATCGCTTACGATGCCGCAGTGCGGGAGTTTAGAGTGATGTATAGTATTGGGGCATCATTCCACAAATATGTAGCACGATGTCCCACCCAGTCATATTGTCCTAACACCAGACCGACCAGTCCTGACACTAACATCTTAATGCTGAGAGCCTAGCGAGGCAGCTGTTAGCACCAGTTTTATAAAGTCTTTGGTATGGCTCAGCCGGGCTTCGAACCTACGATCTGCCGCTTCCGAAGCGGACGCTCTAACCACAGGACTATCGGAACTGTCCTGCGATGTCGAAGTATGGGTACTATTATTAGTGCTAGACATACTGTTGACTGCAAAAGTGAAACTTTTGCAAATGCGTTCTTGTTTGTTTTTTTTTTTAACTCGTATTTAGAAGATGATATGAAAACGAGACCGCTTATGCGACCTACTTGAAAGTGCGAGGTTTTCTAAATATTATCACTTTTCATATCACAAAGAAATATATTATGAAACAGAACTCTCAATGTCACTATTTTATAGAGGATAAATGCGTGAGTATGTCGATAGGTGACAGTGACGGACAAATGATGCGCTGTGCTAGTTAAGTTATGAGACCCCTTACTTGGGCTCTGAAGGAGGTATTGTCAAGATGACCTTCTCCCCGGCCAACAGGGGCCCTGTGCTTAAGAACACCTAAGCACAATGGTAAATCCGGTACTGAAAGGGGACATGTATAATTCATGCGTAGGTGATGAGTAGAACATGGTCATTTTACGGAATATATGAGACTTTTGTTAAGAGATCGATTTCAAGTAAATAATGGAAATAAAAAAGTATTATCTTTTCTAAAAATTTAAAAGAAGCCAAAACGGAGAGGAAAAGAAAACCAACCGCTTTGATCAATGGGGACCATGGAAAATCTTCATAAATGTTCATGTCTGCGAACCATCTGAAAAATAGAAACAACCCATAGCAACAGTAAGAAAAGGAAGTTGATGTTATTGATGATAGTTGCCTTCAAACAGTGGTTGTGGTGATTGTGATGATAATAAAGATTTTGTCCTCGTCATCATTGTTGACTGGAAGATAATGTTATAAATATTAATAATATGTAACATATCTCATTTTCCGCCACGCTTATATTTCAGGTAGGCTACAGTAACCCATTTTTTTCTCTGCGATACAAATTTACCAAAGACGGTTTAGAAAGTTTGAATCTGGTGACAATTGCTCATATTTGAATCATAATATAGCACAGACACGAAATTTATAAGCACTATTGATCAAACAATGAAAATCTTTCAAGGCGACTTCTTTTAGACTGCTATCCTCGTTTGCGTTGTTTTCTCAATTGTTAAAAGGTACAACCGTAACAGGATGGGATGACGAACTGACATCCATGGAATGATTTAGTGGCAGACAACATGAATTATCTGTTAAATGTATTAGAAGCAGGGGTTTTAAACACTGCCAACTCAGACTTCACCTTACCATAATTATCGGGACACGTAACTAGACTAAATTTGTCTGCGCTTCAGGTGAGTATCTCGACTAAAGATTTCTTCATTTCTCATTAAGAACGAGCCAAGTTTATATGCATCAATGAAAGTGACCACTTATTGATCGCATAGCGAAACTTTAACTGCTTCATGGTAAATTTGTGTTGCAGAGAGAAAAATGGGTTACTGTATCCTATCTAAATGTCACGTTTGGTCAGCCTTCCGAGAAAATGTTTAACCGAGCTTGCAGTGGTGGATCAAACAAGTTTATATGTGAGAAACGAGGAAATCTTATCTCATCCATACACCCACAGGTTAAAATTTAACGCAACGGATTTGTCGACGATGGAATTTGAATAGTTAATACAATTCTCATTAAGCGGACCATACGTTCTTGTTATACACACGCACACACACACACACACATACACACACATACATACATACACACACACATACATATATATATATATATATATATAGATAGATATATATATATATATATATAGATATATATAGATATATATATATATATATATATATATATATATATATATAAGAAATGGCCCTTTGACATATAGTACGCTAATCAATCGTGCAAACTTCATAATTTCGTCCATGCGTACGTCATGGTTGTCCTTAAATGATGCAGATTGTAACCTTGCGTATCCCAACTTCTCTGGGGAATGACCAAAGCTTGATTCGACGGACTTTTGGATAAATTTAATTAATGATAGTAAATCTGTATACTCAGATGATTTACAATTTGTAATGATGAACACAATATACGAATGAATGAAGTTCTTACACACTCACCCTTTCTGGTGCACACATCTCAGTTCTCTTTCCAGATGGAGTCTTTTTCCAATCGACTTTCTGCAAAATGAAGGAAGGGAAACTTAATTGAAACTATGCTTTTATGAAATGGAAATAATTCATGACTGCAGCTGAGCTTTCTATTGAACGTTTTTGTAAGGCGCAAGTATGGCTGCATAGAAAAATATTGTGTCTATTTATTGTTTTATTTCTTTCTTTCCTTCCTGCATTATACTTTTATATTACGAATCCTTAAGGTTAATTGACTTAGGCTTCGAACGTTTTTTTTTTAATAACGATACAAATTACGGAGCAAAGGACGTGATTGCATTTTAAAATTTATTAGAATATATCATTAAAATTAAACTTATTATTCATTGTAATAATATTTTTGTATTTATTTTTTACTATTATATTATTATTTATGATCGATCGTCATTTTACATAATGATTTTTACCCATTTTAAGACTATTATTGATCTACAATTGTATCTAAACATATTTATTACGTTTTCATACATGCTTTATTGGAGACCGATTTGCAATATTATATTAGGTACTCACTGCAAACAAGAGCTGATGAAATCTAAGCCGGCTGGAGAGAGTTTGATGTTGAGTAATTCTGGAGCCTTCACCTTGTTGAGGAGCTCATTACGCTTTGTAAATGGGCGTCTGAAACAAATGGTGAAAGATGTCAACCAGTATCTTTCGATTAAAAGTATAAAAAAGTATGTTATTTGACATGTACTGTGAATTAAATTATTGTTTATGGGTATTAACTTATGATCCTGTTTTCCTTATTCAATTTGGTAGATTAAGAATGGGCTCTTTTCACGTGAATAACGGGAATAAGTATTGGATTATATTCGATAGGTCAGCTAAGGGGATATATAATTTACAAGTAAATGAATAAGGAAAATAAAACTACTAATGTTCTTAGTGGTGTTGCTTCTTCGTCTACTGCTAATCCTGCTATTCACATTTTTACTATTCCTTTATGAATTCTACAAAATATTAGTCTTGTGACTGCTACCACTATTGCAATTTTTATTTTCTTTCTACTGCTACTAATACTACCACCGATAATACTTCAACTCCCACTTCCTTTCACTATCGTGATTATCGTCATCATCAATATCGTTTTGTTCGTCAACCAAGTTTGCAGTAGCACCAAGGACAACGGCCACTACGCTATCACCTTAAGTTATCATCGTTAACAAAGATTTACCTGCCGGCGATCATGAAATATGCAACACACCCCACTGAGAAGATGTCCGATGCCAGCTGTGGCCTGAACCCCATTAGCACTTCAGGAGCCACAAACCCAACTTTCATAGATTTTGGACTCCTCCTGACGAAAGTTTTATTTGAGGGCCATGTCACGGTCTCTAGTCCACCCTGAATAAAGAAAGCACATATCTGACTGACATAATTCTCTCTCTCTCTCTCTCTCTCTCTCTCTCTCTCTCTCTCTCTCTCTCTCTCTCTCTCTCTCTCTCTCTCTCTCTCTCTCTCTCTCTCTCTCTCTCTCTCTCTCTCTCTCTCTCTCTCTCTCTCTCTCTCATCCTTACTCACAACTGATCTTGAATTAAAATTATAAATTTACAAATATTTTTTTACAGCAGTCGAGCATTGATTTGTTCTACGTGTATTTATATTTTGCTTAAGACGTGCCAACCAAATATGAGGGTAAAATGGTAGAAGGTGAAAATATCCAAGAAAATTCCAGTCCAAAGTTTTCTATGGAACCGATTGATATAATTATCCGCAGTCTTCAACACTATCCCCTTTCATAATTGTGAAGGTGAGAACCAAAATTTAATATTTCTACATTCGCCAACTTATGCCCTATGATAGCATCAGTACATTTGAAAATGATATGTTGAAAAAGTGTAAGAGATGTTTGTGGCATGGAGAAACAGCAACACAAACAATGTACCTGCTTAATATAAGGGTTGGACATAATTTGTTTATCCTTCAGATAAATATAAAATTGAAAGTCACTTACTAGCAGGGGTTTTCCTCGATGATTTACAAATATTTTGCTCGGTCTAACATCTCCATGTACAACCCCGTGTATCTGAAGATAGCCAAGTGCCGAGAGCAGCCTCACAGTCACAAACTTCGCACAGTCTTCATTAAATACAATCCTAAAACAGCGTACTATTTTAATAAGCGTAATTCATGAATCTGACAATAGAATACAGCAGATTTATTTTACTTTTCTTAAACACAAAATGTCCTTTACAGATGAATGTGAAATCGGAGCAGTCAACCAACTGCATGTAACCTCGACGACTTATATGCTGAATTAAGTTATATTTCACAAACTGGAGAGCATTAGTTTTGGGGATGGGTGTTCATTTTCCAAGCACAGGACAGAACAGGGTATCGTATCAGGGACTGAAATGATGCAACTAACTCGCATTCCACTATTATTTCTTGTCGCACGGAAAGACAGGCCTATAATATACTTGTAAATTCTCAACCCAGCTCTTTTGTTGCTTATGGGTCCTACTCATTTCTTTGCAACTAACACTCCTCCTCCCCACCCCGCCAAAATATATGCCTCAAGATCAATAATTCCCGTAAATAGTCATAAATATAATTAGCTTTTATCGGTTCAAACGAGCCAATCCGTATTTCTCCTCAACACCAAAGATGTGACATAACGTTCTTTACAATTCTAAGTAATAAAATGTAAGTAACTGTACTAAACACATTTAAGTATATAAATAAATAAACAAGGAAATTTACCTTTGTGGGTCTTCCTTGAGGAGGGTATAGAGATCGCCATATTTTGCCTCCACGTATAAGATCCATCTGTGGCTGTTATGTTGGAGAATCCCAAACAACCTGTCCAATAAAGGTGTAGTTTTGTGTAATTTAAAATTTAATTCATTTTATTCAAATTATTCTGAAGTGTATATACTAACAGTTTTTATAAATAAACCTGAACAAGTATATGAACTAATATATTATATAAATGGTTATTCATGACATCGATGTTAATTATATTTTTATTTTCGTAAGATTTGGGTTTTGATTATTATCGATACCTATTTACATTAATTTGGTCAATGTCTTCTTTTCTCTCCTTTTTGAAAGAAAATTATGAAAAATAGTTGAAATACATAGATTTTCATCTTCGAAAAAGGAAAGGAAAGAAGACGTTAAAGGTATTACATATTTAATGCCATATACATTTACTCACTCAATCAAATCGGGGGATCGAAGTCTTGCTAGAACATTCATCTCAAGTTTCTTTGGAATTCTTCTGTAGTCAGCAGCAATGAAATGGATGTCTCCATAGTAACCCTGTTGAAATAAAGTACAAAAGGTGCCATAATTTTTCAAAAGTTGTAAATTGATAAACAAAAATATTTAACAGATCATGGTATGAACTGGGACATTTGAACCCCGCAGAAGGTCGAATAACCACCAGGAAGACCTATGGGGGAAGAGCACGGTCTGCATGTGGAGGTCACGGTTAAAATATTGCTGTTAAAGGTGTGACCCTGAGGCTACGGCTAAAAGATTGTGCGAGCACGCCGCAGAATGAATTATCTGAACTTGATAATGGTTCTCTAAAGTAAGTCCATAATTTGTTTTTAGCAGGATAGAAGAAACTTCAATCAAAACAATGTTTCATTGACAATGCTGAATGTCTCCAAATATATAGAGACGACGAGTGTGTCGTACAAGAACCGACATCAGAAACGTGACTTCTATGTATCTTTCCCATTAACATGGACTCGACAAAAATGAATAAAGAATCTGAATATCTTCTATGAATTTTTCATAATCTAAAAGTTTTCTCTTCAGCCTTCAAAAATTAAAAATAAAAATAGAATTTTATATTAAAATTTTCAGTTACATTTATTTCATACAATTACTCCTGGAGGTTTTGATAGTGATCCTTAACTAATGACATGAAAATTTAATGAAAATTAAAAGATTCATGCACTATGGCTTACTTTGTACAGCTTTTTGTAATCTCCATCTTCCGCCAATAATGATGTTAGATGCAACTCTTGGATGTTGATATCAATCCCAGACCAATTTATTTTCAATGTGTCTGTGGAGGGAAGTTTGGAAATTGGGTGCTCAGAATTAGATTGCCCTGTGCTGATGTGGATGTCTGCAATTGTTTCACGAATTTGTGCATCCTTTAAGTAGTTCCCAAAATCTTGACTTTGCACATCTCCTTTCGGTTGATCATTGGTAGACTCTAATTTTCCAGGTCTTGTAAGCGGGTCATGTTCGCCGAAACGTTGGCCAAAAATAAGATGGAAATAAAAGGGAGATCTCTTCCTTATGTAGGGGACGACCTGCATTTGTGTAATCAGGTAGGGATAGCTTCCCCATGCAGACTCAAATATTCTCCAGGTTATCCATGATCTTTCTAGATCTTCATATATTGTCGCAGTTGGTAGCCCAGCCTGTAGTTCAACCCTATTCCCTTCCCTGATATCAGTTATTTTTGTGATCCAGGGTAGAGGAATTACCGGGAGTGTCTTCTGCCTCACCATTGGAAAAGGATGCTGCCTCATGGTCTCTTCTGTTAAAAGTATAAGGAGACTAGTATCATCTTCCAGACTGAAGATGTCTTTGCAGAGATGGTCACGTGACCCTAAATCCGAACAAGATGATTTTTGAATGGATATGTCAGGATAAAGTCGCGTGATTTGCTGTGAAAATATAGGAGCCTCGGGAAGAATCTGCAAAAAATTCAAACAAGCAATGAGTGTAAATCATTGATATTTTATGAATATTTCATTTGAGTGATAAATAATACAGAATAGACATTGTATGACAGTTGTAAAAATATATTTCATAAATTTGAGTTTTCACATACCCACGCATACAGCTAAACTTGGGCAACACTGCTACACAAAGGAGTGCATATTAGGAAAATAGATGGCAATGTGTCTCGCAAGACACAATTTTTCCAAAGTACTTTTATATATTTTAGGATAAATTAATTATAGCATCTGTCGTGTGTTTATCGAGAAATAAGAGCGAAAAGCGCAAAGGCAGAAATAAAAATTTGATTATTTCCTAATTAAATTTGCTTACACCGCATTAGAGAATGCCTAATAAAAAATTAAAACAGCACCAAATTTTGTAAATAATAATAATAATAATAATAATAATAATAATAATAATAATAATAATAATAATAATAATAATAATAATTACTTTATGTGCAAACAAGTCAAACGTAAGGTCAAATTCCTCCAAAAAGATAATATTTTAGAAAGATAATAAAATATTGTCCCAGTGTACTTCAAACAATAATAGTGACCTTTATAATACATTACAATAATTGAATTTAAATTCACACATAACAATTGTAGGACTCGCTCTCTGGATCATTAACATTTACAGATCGTCTTATGCAAAATTGTTGTAAATAGTTCACTTTAGAACAACAACAACAACAACAACAATAACAACAACAACAACAACAACAACAACAACAATAATAATAATAATAATAATAATAATAATAATAATAATAATAATAATAATAATAATAATAATTGCTAACCTTTCTAACCGGTTGTGTTGTAGATCTCCTTTGCAAAAAATCGCGATTTCTCTCATGCAAATGCAAACCCACATTTACTTCACTCTCGATGATTTCTTGTTTTCTTTGATTCTTTTTCCTGATCTTCCAGCAAACGTTGTTCATAACAAACTTTCTTAAATTAGAAAGCCACTGGAATCGCTTTTTCTTCATGATGATAGAATAAAAGAATGCAAATATCACAGGGAAATATTGTGCTAGCTACAAGCCATACACGTTTACTGATTTCTACCTAGTGACAAATGACGTCATTCTTACACTTGCTATTGTTCTTGTCACGTGACGTATGTAGTTTTGTTGCCGCGTCGTTGAAGAGTGACATTCAATTACACATTTTCCAGTTGCGTATGTTTGCAGTGTTCAATTTCGAAAGATTTTTGCAATTTACCTATGAACTTCAGGAATTGAAACTGACCATTCGGAGCTAGTTTTCTTTTTGAAGGTTCATATCTGAAGTAAAGCCAAAGTGTATACTCTATAACCCCTAACACACCCATGAAAATTTTATATCAAAATAAAGGGAATTAAAAGTTCTTTTAATAATATATTTACGAGGACGTTCTATTAGGTAGGCAGTATAACCAGCGAGGAAAGCTGGTGAAATTCTTTTTCTTTGAAATCTAAGCCTATGCTAAATACAAAACTGTAGATCGCCACGATAAATAAGTATGACAATTTGTTGCATTATATCATTTACTTTTTTATCATCATGCATGGTGTTCTCAGCAAATACCTTATAAGCGATAGTACACTCATGAACCATATACAAATATACAGGAATTTAATGCTCGTTTGAAAATACCTAAGAAATAAGGTTTGGTTTTATTTTTTTAAAAAAAAAAACAACAATAATTAGTTTTATTCAAAACCAAACTATATAGGGTACCTGAGGCTTCTCTCGATATTAGCATATGGGATGATATGTGACAGAATAGGCTATTGCCGACATTTATCTTTGAGAGCATTTGCTGTTTAACAAATAATTCGCAACTGCTTATGTTGACCTAGTAGGTTTGATTTGATCATTTAATCTGTAGCAGATGCGGTGGGTATGTATTCGTAAACATCAATTATTTTATTAAGCACCATACCCGAAACAACGGTTGCTACTGATGTAGCTCCGACAACAGGTCCAGTTGGTGTACCTCTCATAGTTGTCGCTATCAAAACACCAGCAATACAAAGTGCAAAGGCTATTTCCGCGAGTAGTATGAAAATGGGTATTTGTCTTTTTTTTCTCTTTAGTGTTCCTGCCTCCCGTCCGAACATTTACCTCCCCTCCCAACATATTGGACCGAAACATTATATAAATTTTAATTATTTACAAACGTGGCATAGTTATTGGGGAAATATAGTGTAGTACGAATGTCAGTGACCGAGAGTATTTCAAACAAGGGCCAGCTGCAATTGAATACTGCTGGTGCATGTGTTGTTAATATCTTTGATATAGGTGTCCTTTATTGAGGCTTTAAGTGGCAAGAGTCATTACCGATCAAAACTACATACAGATAGGCTTGTATGACTGATTGTGACATTAGTTTTGTATCAGCAGATGCTACGTATTAATTGTTTCTACAGCAACTTCTTCACAGTGTAGTATATGCTCTATAACAATGAATTTTCACTGGCTAATAATTTTTTACTGGCAAGAAAGAAATATATAATGGTGTTGTGGAATGTTTTGTATTGAAGAATGAAAATGCTTGCGATGATTTTGTATAAATTTCGAGGAACAGCCTGGCGAATAACTCTCAAAGTATCCTGAGTAAAATTATGGAAGTCTGTAACAGCTACATTAATCTACCCAGGAACTGGGATATCAAAGTATAAGGAAAAACTGATATCACTTGAATGCCTCATACCAAAGAGGCTCAAAATATCAAAATATATAAAAAATAATATCAAAATATTTTCAAAGAGGCTCAAAATATGTTCTATGCGTTCTTGCAGACATAATCATGGCACATTGATAAATTGATTAACGTGTGACTGACTTTAGGTACGGAAAGTACTATTATTGCTCAGAGTTTTGAGGAAAGTAATACTTAAAAGAATCTGCAGTACAGTGGCAAAAGAAAAATAACTCGCCTTATGTTTCTAACGCGAGTGAATTTTTTTTTTTTAATGAAGATATCGAAGAGCATGGTATTTAAACAAATGTTTTGGGCATCCTAACTTAATTAGTATATTTATGAAATGTGGTATAATGACGCAGAAGAAGAGAGATGCAGGATCCGGCAACAATTTTTACAAACTCTTGTTAAAAGCAATGGAGCAAAATGATTGAGGAAGCTTACAAACGTTCTATGTAATTTAATATTACTTGATATAAACTCACAAAGCCCCATCATACTCGAGTTGGCGTAATACTTTGTCGTGATTGTCATTTGAGTTACTTTGGGCTGATGTTAAGTTGCAATTTATCTTATCCGTGTTTGCATATGAACTTAGATTTACATTTGGAAACTTTCATATTGATACCAAATAGAACGCGCCGTTTTTGTATGTATAGGCTTCGCAATACCAACAATATGTGAGTGAACATAACTTAGGAGATATAGGATTTTCCTTGCAGGTTACCAAAGCCACACTGAAGAAACCTTAAACACTTCACCCTGTTATCTCTGTTAATATGTTCTCTTACGACAAAGGTTTGTGTCTGATTGTCATTGAAGAGTTGTTTGGACTAGAGCGTTCGTCAACACCGCAAATAATTATTGATTTTACATTAAAACATATTTAATATTATTCACAATTTCTATTAACATGTGCAGACGTTACTCAGCTCGACGACGCGGTGTTGACGTGGATGTGAGCCGATTTGCCGCCAAAGCGGACTTGTCGGAGTCTACTAGTGTTGTTGTTCGTGTTTATCCAAATGAGCTTGGAAGTTTTGAAAATGAAACTGATCAGCTGAAAACGTCTGAAGTGGACATTCAGAATATTATTGTGAAGTTGAAAAGCGACCTTGCCGAAAAAACCTGGCTGAGCTGAATGACAACAGTGAAATTGGAGACATCTATAGGTAATTTGCTTGTATCAAACAGTATGTTGATGATACTCATTCTAAAACACAACAATACGTGGATGAAGATATCGCTAACGTGCCAGTTTCACCAAGCATATAAATTTGATGGAGTTTTCATAAAAATATTAATATTATTCCAAAAAGAAGGGAAACCTGTTGAAACGGCACACTTAACAATTGCCTAACTTAGTTACACTTCTCTTATTGAAATTGGTTTTGATAGACCTAAATCTCACATATGAAAGTTGTACGAGCCTGAGTCTTATTTGTTGATCCTAACCGAATCGAAAGGCACATAGGGTGGAGTGGGAATGTTGATAAATGATAAGCGGCATTTTGATCGTGGTTGTTTACTACCAATATTACCTGTTACTAGGTCGGACAGTGATGTTTATAATTGTCACATAGTTGCATGGTGAGCATAGTTAGTCAATGAAGATGAAATTCGGTTTGAGGCACTCAACGTTTATCCTGCGGGTAACTTAACTCTCTTTGGTGTTTGTGTTTAAGATCAGATTTCCATCTTTGTATATAAGTAACAGAATTTGTCCGGCGTGAATTGGTTAATAACTGTATTTAATGGGTGTTAGATGAGTTGACTGCAGAAGTTAACAAGGATAACAAGTTCGTTCCACTTAAAGAATATCTGTTTCAATGTGGTGTTATTATACCCTCATATAAACTTTCATATAATTTTGTAAAGGGTCAAGTAGAAATTTTTCTTTGGAGGCCAGCTTGGGATCATCGAACGTGGAAGTGAAACAGCCGAAGCGTTGACTGCAGCTCCAGATGCAAAATGACCGGATTGTTTCTACCATGGCCAAGTGATACTCACTGATCTATCCAGCCCGATTAGTTCACCAATGAATAATCGACATCAATGACTGGATTGTTTCTACCATGGCCAAGTGATTCTCACTGATCTATCCAGTCCGATTACGTTCACCAATGAATAATCGACATCAATGACTGGATTGTTTCTACCATGGCCAATTGATACTCACTGAACTCTCCAGCCCGATTACGTTCACCGATAAATAATCGACATCAATACGGACTCAGCTGAACCAATTCAATATCGACTGTTATTCAGCAAATATGCACTTGTTCGGGTAAATATTGTTACAAGCCAGAGGTCTTTTGCTTGATCGAGCGGTGTCAAAACCCTGGCTCGAATCCCGCTAGAAGTCATAAGTTTACCCCATATTTCCAAAGACATAGATACTACTTCAGTTGTAAGATGGAAAGCCCAAGGTGTCCATTCTATACATAAATTTTACAATAATCAATGCAAGACCACATTTACAACTTGCCAATTGACCATCAACCGCATAGCCGCAGTTTCTCTACATTTAACTTTCCGTTCCGTTAGTAATTCACACCGTAGAAACTGTACAACTATCCCTAACACAGGAGACTATTTTAACTGCCCACCCGAGGCCAGATGATCTACCGTCTCAAGGCACATCACACCAGTAAACCTTCATCACATTTGCCACTATGGCAACATAAACGGTATCTTCCGAGTCCTTTCTCATTTATCCCATTGTGTAATTTACCGGTTTCCTACAATAAATACTGCCGCTGCAGTCACAACACCAATGTACACCATTAGGTTTTATAAAGTGCTACATCACGACAGGGACAGTCATGCGGATTGGGTCTGAGTTGGCTACTCATTGACAATGGCACTTTAGAAACTCACAAACACTTATTCTCCGTGACGTTTGCTCATAATAATTCACTAATTATTTCGTGCTAAGGAATATTTCCCATTGCACCGAATTCCAATAATCAAACATGTAATCACACAAACCTACAAATTGCTTAAACTAAATGTGCATCTCCTTAATTTTATTACAATATTTATTGGGCAAAGACGAACGTTAGATGTAAAGTTCCCGTTGTAATCAGTGTTTTTAAATGAGATGGTTGCCAAATTACCAGAACGCAGAATCTTTGGAGATTGAAGTATTCCCGAGGGAGAATTATTTTTTAATTGTATGACAATTGTGTCAGTAAAAAGGAATAATTGGATAGAAGTGCGTCTACGTATTGCGCATATCATGCAATTAAATTATGCGATTGCATTATTAATTGATGGGCTGAGATGGACCCTCAGCCTTACCGACGTGAAAAAATAATCGAAGTGAAACAACACCTGCAAGAAGAAATTGCTAAGAGGACCGCCTTGGTCATAGCTGCTATGTATATTCTTCCCGCAAGAACGACTGTTGGTCTTGATGTGACTGTAATCACGGCCAACAACAACCATTGTAGGTGACCCAATCGATATTATTGTCGTAGCTATATCGGTAGTAACTTTTGCCTCTTTTAATGCTAGCAAATTAATTTTGATGATACTTCATTTTCGAGAACGAGTTTATTCCGAATAGTTGGCAGCCGCGCAAAACAGTCTGAATACGACTAGCAATCTGTATTTAGTTGCAATCGAGATTAAAATAATCACTGCGGTTGTGTTTAAGGCTATGCTGTCAGAAATGGAAAATCGCGACAATTACGAGCACAACAAAACTAATTACTTCTTTTATAAGTCAAATTCTAATAAAAAGAACCAATCTTCACCCACAAGTCCAATTTAGACCTGAGCCACTACTATGGTAATTTAGTCGTTGCGCTGGTTTGACTGCTCGAATCTCCTAATTCCATATTTGACTACATGCAAAACTATGAAATTTGAATCCAATTTCGATTAGTAGTATTGACACAGTTTCAGTTTTCATTCATGTTCAAAGCAAACTTATATCGTTCACGGCATGGCATTGGGACGTTTCTCTTCGTGTACAAACAAGTATTTTATTTTGAGATACTCTAAAACATATACATCGTTCCCTGCATGGAATTGGGACGTTTCTATTCGTGTACAAACAAGTGTTCTTTGTTGAGATACTCTAAAACTTATACATCGTTCACTGCATGGCATTGGGACGTTTCTCTTCGTGTACAAATGAGTGTTCTTTGTTGAGATACTCTAAAACTAAAAAAAAACGTTCACTGCATGGCATTGGGACGGTTCTCTTCGTGTACAAACGAGTGTTCTTTGTTGAGATGCTCTAAACTTATACATCGTTCACTGCATGTCGTGTACAAATGAGTGTTATTTGTCGAGATACTCTAAAACTAAAGAAACGTTCACTGCATGGCATTGGGACATTTCTCTTCATGAGCTGCTCTATCTAGAATAAAATATAAATTACATGCAAGTAATTTTAGAAAATGTTTTCATATATTTTTATGTATTTAATTTTGATAAGTGCTCAGTTTATATTTTTTAATTTATTGTCCTTCTTTGCACAAAATACAGAAAGGAAAATCCGATACTATTTTCCGTCTCATCAGAATTTCCTTATGTAAATAGAGAACACTTCTCATGTTTCGTAGGCACTTAATGATGAAGTGCAGTATTTATATTGGGCGAAAAAGTTCGCAAGTTTCTTTTGCTTCTAGTGTGAACTTATTAAAAACCGAACCTGTGCAAAAGTGGGATGGAAGGACAGGTAAGAGATATCCAAGGCGCTAATTTTTCCGTACCCATTTATAGCTCAGCTGAGGTACCTGCCATTTTCAATCAGTGCATCACTCAGCCATTTCCGTTAATGATTTTGGGTTTAGTTGTAGGAACAAAGATACATTTGATTGGATTAATGATCACTCTTTGATTGAGTCAACCATTATTATATGTACAAACACAATAAACCTGCAAATTAGCGTGCATGTTTTTCCTTTCTTTTCGAAAGAAACAATTATTGTGTAGATACATTAAGCGTACAAAGTGTTCTGTACTTGAACAATTCTATGGTACCCGTCCGGTGGCCTGGTGGTTAGAACGTCTGCCTATGATACGGGAGGTCGCGGGTTCGAACCCTGGTCGAGTCATACCAAAGACTTTAAAAAATGGTACTAACAGCTGCCTCGCTTTGAGCTCAGCATTAAGAGGTTAGTGTTAGGACTGGTCGGCGTGGTGTCAGGATAATGTGACGGTGTGGGACATCATGCTACGTGTCTGCGACATGATGCCCCAGTGCTAGACATCACTATAAATTGCCACGCTGCAAATATCGTAGCAATATGACTGTAAAGTTTTTAAAGCTACATTAAAAGTTAAAATCATACACCCAATTTTATAATGTAGTCTACTTTTCCAAATTAAATAATGCAAATATCCATCACAAATATATTACAGTAAATCTGCAATTTCTGTATCCTGTAATTGTCACTTGATGTGAATATCTTACAATTGGAATGCTTAGCAGTGAAACATTTAAGCTGTGAACATTGATCATTTACCCTAACCAGAGTCCAACTATGACTTCATACAAAATTACCATTGACATTGTGTGTTGAAAAATGACGTCTGTGTCAAATGTTCTATATATTCAGAAGCACAATTAGTCTATGATTTGTAGAAAAAATCTACTTCAAGTTTAAGTGGTTATAGAACTGTGTCTGGAACTATTTTGCGAGAGCAACAAATAAAAGGTGCAGTACACAATTCAGAATGAAGGAAATTACCTATTCTTCTTTCTCTAAACTATTTCCAATTAAGATACTATGTGATAAACAGAATATCAAATGGGTAATAATTTAACATTAAATTTATGAGACTCGTTGAATAATGCCCAACTTTTTGTAGGTAAGGCTTGCAAAACCTGAACATTATTCAACTTGTTTCATAAATTATATTAATATCAGTTGACTATCTTTACCTGAATTTGGCAAAATATTTAGTACAAATTATACAGTGTGGCTAAAGTTAAAGCTGAAATCATTCAATCAAAATATGACTCTATCGATCGCACATTATCTCCCTGTCCATATTTAATAGTCCTTGATGCAGGAACTAGTAAAGCATTGCTGGTTTGAATTACTCAAAGTACCAAAGAAATACTTATTTTCTTATTAGACTTACCACTACCATAATCTTTGACCTTTAGCTCCCCAGATTTAAAGATTTTTTAATAAAGCTAAATACAAGTCATCCACAAGGAATTTACTTTAGTTTCTACATTTAATTGTGTAAACACACTTTTCATTGAGTCATGATGATTCTGAACTCAGATCCATTTCACCCAATAGTGATAGGCCTCTTCCATAACTTAAATGCCATCTGCAAACCTTGGAATGTGGTCTAAAACTAAAATCATTATACAAAACATTTATCTTCTTTCAGTTAATAATCTTTATCTTTGAATCCAAAATCAATATCCAATTTACAAACTTTGCTGAAGTTACAAGGTCGAAAACTAAAATTATGTGCAGAAACCAATTTTATTTATATCAACCTAGACTACTCCAGAATCAAATGTGTTATACCATACTGCAAGTACAAGCCATCCCAAAGCTTCATCCAGGTTTATGATGTAGAGCCCAAGTTATTGCTTGGAAAGCATTTTTCTAGTTTCAGCCAGTGACATGGGCATTTGACTCCCAAATTGAAGTGCAAACAAGCCACAAAATTTGATGGTGGTGGTGTCTTTGGATTTTTAAGGTAGCTTTAAAAGTTTTAGTCATATTGCAATGTCTGCAGTGTGGCAGTTTATAGTGATGTCTAGCACTGGAGCATCATGCCGCTGACATGCACCATCATGTCCCACCCAGTCACATTATCCTGATACCAGGATGACCAGTCCTAACACTAACCTCTTAATGCTGAGCATCAAGCAAGGCAGCTGTATCATTTTTATAAATCTTAGGTATGACTTGGCAAGGGTTCAAACCTGTGACCTTCCACATCTGAGTTTTATCCTTTGATCTCTATATAGATTGGCGAGTTCCATTCTCCACATGCAAGTTATTTACAAAGTTTTTTTAATAGTTGATCAAAAACTGGAGTGATTGTGTGGAAATTAACAAGGGAACAGAAGCACAAATATATCTAAAGACATAAGAATTACTGGGTAATTTTGATTGTAATTTTCAAAGAAGGTTGAAGTCAACAAAATGATTCATTCCTTTCTTAAGTTCAGTCTCCACAATCATCTTTTGTTGTGTTGAGATATAATTTCAAAGGAACAATTATTTTAAAATTATTTAATACAACTGCAAAGTGCTCATAAACATTTTGGCCTAAATCACTATTTTGAGATTACTGTGAATTCATTTAAAGACATTTTTTGAGACTATTAATACATCAGCACCTTCAATATTGGAATTCAGACTGTCTGAGAGAGGACCAAAAATCTGATTATCGCTGACTGGCAGAAAGCAAGAGAAATGTTCTTCCTTTCCCTCAAAATCTACTCACGTCTTGACTTTATAATTCTTGTTGCAAGATGGAGGTATTCGGACAGTGTCACAATCAACTAATTTCTTCCACTATGACCTTAAAACTGGATTCTGTCTTCATCATTGTAGGTTCAGGAATACGAGGCAGACCAAGCCTATTACTGAATGCCTTGTGTTTTTTTTTTGGCTGGGAAAAAGCTTCCCTGTCTGATTACAACATACCAGACATAAGGAATAGGTTGTAACATCATTTGTAGGCATAAAAACAATATTAGTTCTCCACCTGAAATGGTGAAAAAGTTGAAATCTGCTAAATATGCTTTAAGGTAAAGCAACCAACACAATATGTTCAACTAGTTGGAAGAATAGCTATACAGAAGGCTGAATGGCTGGCTTGCCTGAAAAGTGAATGGATCAGTTACAGCAGTTTCCTTATGGTTCTGTATGCAATGGTTTAGGTGGCCTGTACGTAACATGACCCGTCAAAATGAATTGATCCTTGGTCACATGATATACATGGCCTGCCTGATGTCTGGACCAGAAGGTGAACCAATGAACCCTGGCATGAGGCAAAATCAGCTAGTATGAAGTTTGCCAGATCTTTTCCATATCCCATGCACACTGTCTTACTGGATGAGGTCATGTGGTGGGATGGACTTTTGCCCTCTGGGCTACCAAATGCTGGGAGGGCACTCTTGCAATAAATTCAACACAGTATAGGCCGGGGTGGGTGGGAGGGGGTAAAGGGGCAAAACCTCCAACAAATGCAATGGCAAAATGAGCTCTTGAATTAACCTCAAGACTGACAAGACTAACCAAGAACTGTAAATACTACAATGTGCTGTTGATGTGCGCTTCATACAAGACAAATGACATTGCTAGCTTCAAAATGTAAGCATTTTGAAGCTAGCAATGTCATTTGTGTAGAAAATTTGGTTGTGATTGTATCCTTAAAAGGTAATAAATGACAAAAAAAGGGGGGGGACAACAAACAACAACCTCAAAATTGTAACAACTCCTGTAAAGGTGGCGCTCTACAGTTTCGTATTTAGCATAGGATTAGAATTTTAAAGAAAAAGAGTTTCCCCGGGTTTCCTCACTAGTTATACTGGCTATTTAAAAGAGACTTTTTATATCTTAGGCATTGTTCAAAGAACCTTAATTCCCTTTTTTTGATGTATGATGGGTTAGAGAGTATACAGCTTGGCCTTACTTCAGATGTGCACCTTTCAAAAAAGTGCTAGCTCTACTTGCTCATTTTCACTTCTCGAACTTCAGAGGTAAATTGTAAAAAATAGAGCCGATAACTTTATTTACATTTTATGTATTTCATAATTCATTCATTGCACTTTTAGAAGCTGGTATTGTCTAGATTGGCAAAATTTATTTTTCATATTTTAATAGCTGCCAAGAATAGTGTACTTTAGACAAATTCAGGATGATTTTTGGAGCACAAGGGAGCAGTCATTTTAGTTAGCAGTGTCCTAAGATCATTTAAAATTTCCAAAAGTACAATATCCCAAAAAATTTCAGTACATTACATGAAAGTACATGTAGTATATAGGTATGCCAACATTCTCTCCACTATGCATGTTTAAAATGCAACCAACTTCACCTTACATACATCACTCTCTCAAAAGTACATAATAACTGGTGGGTGCCACCAAAACAACAAGTCAATCAGTGTTTGCAGTACAGTCTGCATATATGATTTAGTGCTGTCACATGTGAATTACTGGGTCCCATGAGACAAAGTCCAAAACCTACAAAATTTTTTTAAAAAATTATTTACCAAAATTTACAGATAAGTTTATTAGTCTTTGCAAAAACCTTGAAATACAATATATTATGACCCATATTTGAAGGAAGTATAAAATAACGATGGTTTTTAAGGATTCGAATAAACACTGTGGGATGATGCTGACCACACTGCAACAAAATTTTAAACTGGTAAAAAACAACTAGTAACCACCTAGCAAGTCCATGGGAAGGTAGTAGGTACGTCTATATGAAATATAGATAGGAAAGAATAAATTTTTGTTATGGGATTGCTGGATTCTAGCAGCAGCTGAGCTTATTTCCTTCTGTTTATTGTGACTGGGAAATGTATTTATATGAGAAACAAATTGGTCTTGCATATCCTGGACAAATGAATGGACAAGAGTTATATGCCCTCTTCATGAAATGTGGCTGGAGGCAAAAAGGTTCAACAGTTAATATTTTTAAATTTTTTTATTTGTAGCACTGAAACATGATCCAAAATGACTGGATGAACAGTTACATGATGCAAACGAAGTCTGAAACTTACAATGCGACTCAAAATCTACTTCTGACAGTTAAAAGCATGTCATATCCAAGTTGGCTGACAAATAATTCATAATAAAGTAATTTAAACTTTTTTTTTAACATTATAAACAGCAAAATATGCAAAGGGTAAATATTTACATTTTACTACTAATATTACTCTTAATATAACTATATGTATATTTATTTCTGAATGGTCATCTTTATGTTTTGAAATAATTCATCTTTATGTATCTTTCCTCACTAGCACTATGCAAAAGAACTGCCATACAGGTTTTCTTTCTAAATTTTTCATGAAATCCAGTGCATTACCATAATTTGAGATGCACCAAGGCTATCTTACTTATCCCAAGCAGTAACTCGGACACAAAATGTAACAAAAATCAGTATTGGTTATGTTACCTTTCCTAATGAACAAAATGACAAGTTTTTGTGCAAGTGATCTTTCCAGAATCAGTTAAATCACATCCATCTGCTCCTTCAGATTATGCCAAAGCCAGGAGGATGAACTCTGTGAACTTCCTATTTTGTTTAGTTTAAATGAGGATGAACTCAATGAACTTCCTATTTTGTTTAGTTTAAATGAGGATGAACTCAACGAACTTCCTATTTTGTTTAGTTTAAATGAGGATGAACTCAATGAACTTCCCATTTTGTTTAGGGTTCAATGAGGATGAACTCAATGGACTTCATATTATGATTAGATTTTAATGAGGATGAACTCAATGAACTTTCTATTTTGTTTAGGTTTAAATAAGGATGAACTCAATGGACTTCCTATTTTCCACAGGTTTTAATGAGGTTGAACCCAATGAATTTCCTATTATGTTTAGATGAGGATGAATTAAATTGAATTCCTATTCTGTTTAGGCTGTGATGAGGATGAACTCAATAGACTTGCAATTATGTTTAGGTTTTGATGAGAATGAATTCAATGCACTTCCTATTTTGCATAGGTTTTAATGAGGATGAACTCAATGAACTTCCTATTTTGTTTAGGTCTGATAATGATAATAATGAAAACTTTGCATAGCGCCTAATCTTTAGAAGCTCTAAGCACTTTACAACATTTGACAACACTTAAAGAAACATATATAATGATATGTTTACAAAAATAAAAACAAACCCCACGAAATTAGAAACAGTATGCAAAAGAGCATTGTCCATATGATTTCTTCTTCATAGTGGGAATAATGAGAATACAAGTGTCAGATGAGGAGCCTAAGTATCTTGCTGGTGTGTACACATGGGTGAGGTCAGTTAGGTATGTTGGACTGGAGCCCGTCAGTGGAACGTAGCACAGATAACACATTTTGTGTTTAATTCTGGATTGTATGGATAGCCAGTGTAGGGTACTGAGCAGGGAAGATGAGGATAAACTCAATGGACTTCCAAACCGAACCAAACCACAACAATTAGCTCCACGAATGTAAAGGTGTTTTGTTATAGAACTTGATCAAGGAAACAAAGGCTTTATACACAAAGCATTACTTCTTATGTTATTTAAACATGGGATTATTATCAGTTTGTGATTGCCTGTAGGTAGTGACCACTCCAAGAAATATTAATGATTGGGTCCAAGTGCAGTCCTTCAATATTTAAGATTTACCAACTAAAAACATATCTCAGAAAACACAACCAATTATGGATTACTGTTTTTTAAATAAGAAAAACAGATTTTAATTTTGATTTATTATTTTCAAGTGCCAAAATATTATGCTTTGTTGATCATTTATCCAATCATCTGACTTGAAATGTCATGAGTTTGATATATCTTTCTACTGTGTATTTCTTGGTTTTGAGTCAATATGCTGAAAGACACATGTATATGTTTGTATAATGTTGCTTATTTTATTTAAAGCACCTTTACTATAATGCATATACAAAGTGCCAATACAGTAAAACCTGTCTTGAAAGACCATTACTATATTAGACCATCTGCCTTGAAAAACCATATTCTCAATGAACATATTTATTGATTATATAGTGGTATGACCTATTATTAGAGACCACCTGTCTTGAGAGACCATAATTCTTTGGCAGAAGGGGTGGTCTTTCAAGAGATGTTCTACTGTGCAGAATTAAATGCTTCAGTGGATGGTCTTCTATGTCTGCCAGGTTACTGATAAACTGATTATTATCATTTACAAACTGATATTTGAAATGTCAGCTGGTCCAACCACTAGACGACAAATGTACAAGAATTGGAGCCATGAACTGGAACCATGAGTAAAGTTTAGCATTTTTAGCTTTATATATACTGGATCATGGGATTGATACCCAATGTATGCAGCATGGTTCATGCTTATCAATTCCTTTTGTCTCGTCTCACTCTGAGCTTGATGGCTTCATTTCCTTTATAGACAGCCACCAAATTGTCACTCTAAACCAAGCAAGCTTGGCCAAAAGGATTAAAGGTGCTGGGAAAAGAATAACTCCTCACGATGTGTAAAGGTGTCTGATTTTTAAACTGCCTCACTAGCCAAGACATAGGCATCGTCTGGAAACAGCTCCGCCTGATGATCTATCACATACCTGAAGATACAAATAATTTTGGAATTTTAAGATAAACTGATGGAAGCTACATAATTCTAAGGAATTTTGCAAGAATTAAAGCTGCAGATATCCCTGAAAAAAGTATATAATGTGAAATTAACAATCAGTAAAGTGCCACAAAAGTGCTCAGCTAAAAAAGTTTCATGACAAAATGCTAAAATATCGAGATTTACTTTTTCTGCACTAGAAATGTTTCATAACTGAAATAAAAGGATTGAGAATGGGAGAAGGAATTTAAAGGTCACAAGCAAAAGCAATTTCATGTGGCAGAATTTGTATTTAAACTAATAAGAACACCAAAAATATGAAGATTCAACAAAAAATGTCATTATTTCATTCTGTTATTTTATTTCAGTTTTTTTAACCACTAAAATAAGCATACTATGTTCATTCATAGTTATCCATCCTTCATTGGTTCCAATGATTTAATTGCTACTGGAACATTATAAAATTTTAGTCCATTCATTCTATCACAACAGTCTGCTGTAATAAGTGTTTATTGTAAAACTAAATTACTTTGAAAGATCCTGTTTATCCACTGGATCCAGTCTTTACTGTATGCTTACTAGTTCAATATGTAACCATGGAAAAACACTGATGGTTAGAAAGTGAAGAGGAAATGTCAGACTCGAGCAATTGTGAAAGTGATGACAGCCAACAGAATCAAAAAAGGAAGAAATTGTTCAGTGGTTTAATATTTCAGTTTATTTGTAAAAATAATTTTAAAGTAGAATTAAAAATAAGAATTATTAAGATGATAATTCATGGAAAAGTAAAGCACACACTACAAGATTGAAGCCACTGAAATTAACAATCTCTGTTTATATATGTGAATCACATTTACCCAACTTTTGTAGTTCTAGATATTATTTGTTAAATAAGAGTCACTCAAAGTGACTACTGAGGTTGTGGTTTGATCCCCGGTCGAGTCATACCAAAGACTTACAAAAATGGTACTATCAGCTGCCTTGCTTGATGCCAAGTATTAAGAAATTAGTGTTAGGACTGGTCGGTCTGGTGTCAGGATAATGGGTGGGACATCATGCTATATGTCTGCGGCATGATGCCCTAGTACTAGACATCACTATAAACTGTCCCACTGCAGACATCGTAGTGATATGACTGAAAAATTATTAAAGCTACGCTAAATCATAATCACATCCCATCAAAGTAACTACTTATCAATTGACTGAAAATAATGTTCAGTAATTCAAGATATGACCAGGGAGGAGTCAAGATGACAATATTTCCAAAATGACCACCATGGTGGCCATACTGAGGGTCATTTTCATTTATGACCAAGATCTGCAAGAAAGCCATACTGGATATCATATTAGTACCATTTTCAAGTTAGGATAAACAAGGCACCATAAAAGTATTTTCATGAAAACTACATGTTGATATAATTTTCCATTTTGGAGCAATAATGATAACAAGATTTTAAAGATGGCTGCAATGGTAGCCATATTGGCGGTCAGGTTCGCACCATTTCCATTTGGGACAAATAAAAGAAGAAATCCTTCAGTGAAAGAACGATGTCAATATGACCAGCCATCATGGCAAAGCAGTAATAATAAAATTTGCAAGATGAATATTGTGATGGACATAGTGGAGGTCAGATAGGCAACATTTTTATATACAACCAACTAGACCTCATAACTAATCTTTCAGTGAAATCTTGTTATGACCATTTATTCATGAAGAAATAGTGATAAGACTTTAAAAATGGCCAGTTTGGTGTCCACAGTGAATGTTCAAATGGAACCATTTTCATCTAGGACCAACTAGTCATTAAAAGAAGTCTTTCAGTAAAGAACAATGGTGATTCAACAATCCATTCAGGAGTAGTCACAATACAATTTTCAAGATGGCTTCTGCTATTTTGCAAGCAGCACCATTTTCATTTAGGATGAACTTGATATAAAAAGTCTTCTTGTGAAAATATCATGGCAATATGACTTTTCATTCAGGAGAAATTATCGTGATAAGATTTTAAAGATGGCTGCTGTGACAGCCATAATGATGTTAGATCAGCATCATTTTCATTTCGGACCATACAGACATAATAAAAAGTCTTTCAGTGAAATCTCCATGTTCATATGACCATCCATTCAGAAATGGGGATAAGATTTTCAAGCTGTGGTGTCCATACTCAATGTGAAAGCAGCAATTGTTTTATTTTTTATTTAGGACTAGACATCCTATGAAGTCTTTTTGTGATATTCTCACGCTCATCTCACCATCTATTCAGGTGGAGTTGTGATAAAAAAGTTTTCAAGATGACCATTGTGGTGATTATACTGGATGTATTTACAGTACCATTTTCATTTAGGACCAACCAAACCATGTGATGAACCGCTCTGGTGGCCTAGTGGTTAGAGCATCTGCCTTGGATGCGGGAGGTTGTGGGTTCGATCCCCGGTCGAGTCATACCAAAGACTTACAAAAATGGTACTAACAGCTACCTTGCTTGATGTTCAGCAGTAAGAGGTTAGTGTTAGTACTGGTCGGACTGGTGTCAGGATAATGTGGTTTTGGGACATCAAGCTACATGTCTGTGGCATGATGCCCCCAGTGCTAGACATCACTATAAACTGCCACACTACAGATATTGTTGCAATGATTGAAAAATTGTTAAAGCTACGTTAAAAACCATGTGATGAATTTTTGGTAAGTTTCATGGCAATCTTCCAAGAAGAAGTGATAACCAACTTGTGCTGATGTACAGATGGATTACATAAGCTCTCCTGGTCTATGACTAGTAAAGCTGAAAGACATAAAAGCTTCTATGGAAAGGTTGTTTCTAATGTGTCCATGTGTGTGATTAGGATTTTTAATTTAGCTTTAAAAAAAAATTTCAGTCGTATCATGATAATGTCTGCAGTGTGGCAGTTTATAGTGATACTAAGCACTGGGGCATCATGCCACAGACATGAAACATGTCTCCCACAGTCACATTATCTTGACACCAGACTGACCAGTCCTAACTACTAACCTCTTAATATTGAGTGCCAAGCAAGGCACCTGTTAGTACCATATTCATAAGTTTTTGATATGACTCTGCCAGAGTTTGAACCCACGACCTCCCACATCTGAGGCAGATGCTCTAACCTATTAATAGGCCACCAGAGCAGTCAAGATGTTTCTTAAGTGTTCATTTCATTCAAATATGTTAATAATAAACATTATAACTCATCAAGGATGCCAGAACAAGCATCTCATCAAGGATGCCAGGACAAGCAGCATCTCGTCAAGGATGCCAGGACAAACAGCAGCTACTTGGGTAGGGTGGAATTGGGGTAATATAATAATTTTAGACTATATAGCATTATCAGAAAGTTCAGAGAAAATTTTATTTCTACCCCAAAACAATGCAAAAAATGACATGCAATATTTATCATGACAACCAAAAATGCCACAAAACGTTTACACTCCAAATGAATAAATTTGAATGGTATTCTAGAACCAGACTGCCAATTGGTTGTGGGGCCCAGAGTGGCCTAGTGGTCTAAAGCTCTGACCGTTACAGATCACTGCCATCTCACCTCTATCTGTGCGAGTTTGAGTCCAGACTCGGCTAACATGGGTAAGTGAGAAAGCCTGCCAGTAGCTTCTCGTGGGTCGGTGGTTTTTCCTCCACCATTAATACTGGCCACCATTTATAGCCTATCTTGTGCTGAAAAATGGCATTAAACCATACTACAACAACAACCAATTGGTTGTATTTTTTCTAAGGTACAATGAATGGACAATCTTAAGGTCTGGAGAAACAATATCTGATTAAATTGGTTTTTAGATTTGCAACTTTTATATTTCAGGTGTGCATGTGGCAACTGTTGTCTTATCTTGAAAAAGGTTGAGGAGATGTTAAAATAATTCCTGACTGCCTAGGCAAGATCGAAGGGCAACATCATACGTGTAAAAAGAAAATGATGCATTTATTGTAAAATGCTTCAATAGATATGTTTTGGAGCTGGCCTTTATGAATACCTAGAGGCCAAGGAAACAGCTGGGATGAGGAACTAGTAGATAATTACCTACATATTCACATAAAAATAAGAATTCTATTTGAAGATACAATACCGACCTGTTCATACTGTATGCAACTAAGGTTGAATTAATATTGCTTTTGTTCTTTGAGCAAGAGGTGACTACTTCTTTGTTATCAGATGCAGGTTTTTATTCCAAGGTAATGAAACTTGAACCATGCCAGGTTTGCAAAACTATCAACAAACATAGTTTTACCAATCACAGAATTGATATTCCAGAAGATGTCAATGAATAAATATTTAAGTTTTTCTTGTACCACACTTAAAAATCTAATTAGTTTCTTTGATGTTTACAAAGATTTTTCAGGATATTTTACTCACACATGGACAAGAGAAGTAAAGGAAGCCATTTGGTTATGATGGTTGGGCTAACAAAAACAGGCATTGGCATTTACAATTTCCTTCATCACTGATCTTTTGATTTATAAAACCATTTTCTGCATTCATCAACTTAAGATATTTTATTCTTGTCTTCTATAACAGGATTGTACAGAAAAAGTTTAATCTTGAGCTCAGACTTACAAAACAGATTACTTGTGCAGAAATAACATAAAAGTAAAAAGTAAAAATCCTCCAAAAAAATCATTAGAAGTATTTTAATTGTTTAATCCTTTAATCCATGCTTAACAGGTGAACCTGCCTAGAAGGAATTTAAAAGTGGAAATGGCACCATCTGAATAAGAACAGCAAAAATAATGTCTTCATGTGCAGTAGACAAGATCTCAAAGACATTCCAATCAGAATACTATAGAACAACATTCAGATCAAGATCCTACTGCAGGACATTCCCATCAGAATGCTGTAGAAGACATTCAAATCAGAACACTGTAAGACATTCCAATCAGAACACTACAGAAGGACATTCCCATCAGAATACTACTGAGGGGCATTCCCATAAGAATACTATTGAGAGACATTCCCATCATAACACGACAGTGGGACATTCACATTAGAACACAACAGAGGGATATTCCAATCATTCCCATCAGAACACTACAAAGGGAAAGAGCTATCATAACACTACAGAAGGACAATCCCAATCCCATCAAAACACTACAGGATATTCCCATCTTAACACTACAGAGGAACAGTCCCAATAGAACACTACATTCCCATCAATCCTGTCAGAAAAAAAAGTCTGAAATCTACAGGACATTCCCATCAAAACACTACAGAAGGAAATTCCCATCAGAACACTACAGAAGGAAATTCCCATAAGACCACTACAGAAGGAAATTCCCATAAGACTACTACAGAAGGAAATTCCCAGAAAACCACTAAAGAAGGAAATTCCCATAAGACTACTACAGAAGGAAATTCCCATCAGTATCCAGGTGACTATTGATGTGTTGCTTATTACTTTCCTGGTTTGTATACTGATGGGCAAAGTTGATCAAATGAAAGAAAGAAAAATGTATTTTTTTCAAACCCATGACCTCCTGGTATCCACTCTAACCATTTAGGCTCCTGGAGGGGTATGGTTTACTAATGACACTTTGTCCTACACTCTGCATTTTTCTCTGGACTATAAAGATGCAGGAAAACTGGTGGGAAACTGCCCATCTTAGATTCAATGATCTGTCTACAAAACTTATTTTTCTTTCAAACATTGAAATCTGGAATGCTCTCATAATAATTTTTTTTTTAATGACATCAGACAGATGATACGTATTGGTACAGCATTTCTAAACAAAAACCTTTCGTCGCTGTAAAATGAAATAAAAACTGCCTACTGACGAGTTTGGTGAGTATGAGACTAATTTTCACCACCTACTTTTTTTTACAGTTTCTTCTCACTGTCTATGTCTGGAGATTGAAAAAAAACCTTGCTCCACACCCAGTTTTCTTATTACACCTATCAACCACAAAGCAAACATTTTATTCTGCCTCTACTGTTTATCATATAATAACAATAGGATCTTCTCACATAACAATTCAATGCAGATACACCAATAGGACTAAAATTACAAAGCATCTTCAGTCTTGGCAAATAAACCTGACTGTATACAAAAGTGGAAGGAAACTTAACAAAGCAAAAAATAAAGTGCATTTTTAATCCAAGCTGTTAGCAACCATCAATTTATAGAAGAGATTCTAAACTAATCACTTTCAACAGATAAGTATATTGGTATGATTGTAAGAGACCATTAATTATAAGAAAACAGGCTTGGTTCAGTAATTAGATCCAAGTAAACTTTGGGATTTTTAAATAATTAGGAAAGCAATAAGAACTTGCAATGATATTGTATGGCTGAACTGAGTCATATCAATGCAAAACCCCAGACGATACCATGCATAATCCTACATCTTTTGAAATGGGCCATTTGGAGAAAAGAAATAGATAAACTGCACACAATCATGCTGAATTGGGAGATTTGCCAAGACAAGGAAATAAATCCTACTTTATTTTTGACTGCAAGGTGAGTTTTGTCTGTTTAAAATCTTTCAAAATAAAGTTACACATATTTCAAGTGTAATGTAATTTCAAGATTTTCCTTTATTGGTTTGATTCTGGAATTTTCAAATCAAAATAGGAAAAGTAAACTTCAATTGTGGATTGGGAATGAGGCTCATATTTAGCCCCAGGACCTGACCATGGAAAATTACTAGAAACTAAAATTAGTTATAAATATAACAAAAAAAAAAAAAAAAAACCAAACAAAAAAAAAAAAACCAAACAGTATTGTATTTCTAAATAATTATTATTATCAGAATACATTTCCTGATTAGAATTCTAAATTTCTGTTTAATTTGACCAAAATCATATCTCTGCTGTCCTACAAGAAAATCTGACAGCGACTGCTCTAAAATAGGGGTCATGTTTTGGCAAACTAAGTCATTATCATAATCGCCAATTTTATCAACCAATCAGATAAAGTCTAATATCTTCACATTTAGAGATTGAGCAGTGTGGATGAAGAGCATGAATGTGTACCAAACGATTTGATTCACTTTCAGATTTTTGAAAGCTGCATTTCCATTGGCTTAATTCAAAGTTCACTAGAACATGACCCTTAAGAGGTCAGCATTACATCTACATGTAGGACAGTGGAGACCTGATTTTAAGACTGATTTTGTTTATCTGGTTTCTTTTAATCCAAAGCAATACAGATCTTATACTTTACGTGTCAATAAAATAGAAAAAAAAAGTTGCATACAAACTTATGATATAAAGCTACTTACTCTAAAAAATACTTTGTCAGCTTTACAAAAGCATTCAGTTTATGAGTGGCCATGTCCATCTTGGAGAGAAGGCCTGGAAGTTTGACTGAAATAGGTATAATGAAAATTATCTTTCAATCATGTCTTTTACTCCTGTATGGGGAGAGCTGTTTTGTTTCTGAGAGAGACAGACAGAAAGACAGAAAGAAGCTCATTTCAAGGAAGTTTCTTTACGTCCCCATTTTCAGAAAAATGGCATGATGAGTTTCGAGACTGAAGAACTGGACCAAGTTGCATCATGATCTGCATCCTAATAAATGTTTCTGATTTGTACAACACTTGCATTACACATATTTTAAATCATAAGCACAACATTAGTATCACAAATGCAATAAAAGTCTTATATGACATGCACAATACTAGTATTACACATGTGATGTATTTGATTTGACATGCACAATACTATAGTCCGATGCTACATCTCCATTGGTTTGTACCCCCTCTACCGATTTCAATAACTAAAACGTTTAACGTGATAAAATGTGCACAGAACTAAGTCAACTGAATCATTGATTTATAATTTCTAACCTGACTGTGACCAGAATGGCACTAATACTGGTATCCCCTTGCACCTTTCATGCTTAACAGCCTTTCCATACTAACATGACGCCATATTCCGTACACTATGGGGTAGTTTATTTCCATCTGACAACATCATGACGTAATTCCTCCTATTCGGTAATTGCCAGATAATTCCATAAATTACCATAACGTTGAGTTTGGAATTATATTCCTTTGTACACATGAATATATTAATAAAACTACTTGTTAGATTCACGTGAAGGCAATTTTTTCTCATTCTTTTTTTGCTTCATTCGACACTGTAAATATTGGAAGCAGACAACATATGTATGTACATCTTTAGTCGCGCATACACCGCATTGCTGAAAATGGACTTGT
Source organism: Potamilus streckersoni (assembly GCA_016746295.1). Lineage (NCBI taxonomy): Eukaryota > Metazoa > Mollusca > Bivalvia > Unionida > Unionidae > Potamilus > Potamilus streckersoni. The sequence goes on from JAEAOA010000455.1 coordinate 2,434,934, forward strand.
CCAGGAACTGGAAATGGGTCTTAGGCATGTCCGTCTATAATATTGAAAACTTCCGTTAAGCATGAAACGCGCAGACAATGATGGTGTTAAGGCCATTCTACTCACAGTCTGGTTAGATAATATAAATTGATGAATGAATTGACTAAGTTCTTTGCACTTTTTATCAAATTAAAGGTTTCCGTTATTGAAATCGGCAGGGAGGTACAAACCAATGAGTTAGTAGGCTTGGACTATAGTATCACATAAGCAATAAATGTCTTTGATCTGACATGCACAATACTAGTATAACACACTGATAAATGTCTTTGATCTGACATGCACAATACTAGTATCACACATGTGATAAATGTCTTTGATTTGACATGCACAATTCTAGAATCACATACATGATATTTTTGATACAACATGCACAATACTAGTATTACACATGCAATAAATGTCTTTGATACAACATGCACAATACTAGTATTACACATGCAATAAATGTCTTTGATACAACATGCACAATACTAGTATTACACATGCAATAAATGTCTTTGATACAACATGCACAATACTAGTATTATACATGCAATAAATGTCTTTGATACAACATGCACAATACTAATATTACACATGCAATAAATGTCTTTGATACAACATGCACAATACTAGTATTACACATGCAATAAATGTCTTTGATATGACATGCACAATACTAGTATTACACATGCAATAAATGTCTTTGATACAACATGCACAATACTAGTATCACACATGTGATAAATGTCTTTGATATGACATGCACAATACTAGTATTACATATGCAATAAATGTCTTTGATATGACATGCACAATACTAGTATTACACATGCAATAAATGTCTTTGATACAACATACACAATACTAGTATCACACATGTGATAAATGTCTTTGATATGACATGCACAATACTAGCATCACATGTGATAAATGTCTTTGATATGACATGCACAATACTAGTATTACACATGCAATAAATGTCTTTGATATTACATGCACAATACTAGTATTACACATGCAATAAATGTCTTTGATACAACATGCACAATACTAGTATTACACATGCAATAAATGTCTTTGATACAACATGCACAATACTAGTATTACACATGCAATAAATGTCTTTGATACAACATACACAATACTAGTATTACACATGCAATAAATGTCTTTGATACAACATGCACAATACTAGTATTATACATGCAATAAATGTCTTTGATACAACATACACAATACTAGTATTACACATGCAATAAATGTCTTTGATACAACATACACAATACTAGTATTACACATGCAATAAATGTCTTTGATACAACATGCACAATAATAGTATCACACATGCAATAAATGTCTTTGATACAACATGCACAATACTAGTATTACACATGTGATAAATGTCTTTGATATGACATGCACAATACTAGTATTACATATGCAATAAATGTCTTTGATATGACATGCACAATACTAGTATTACACATGCAATAAATGTCTTTGATACAACATGCACAATACTAGTATCACACATGTGATAAATGTCTTTGATATGTCATGCACACTACTAGCATCACATGTGATAAATATCTTTGATATGACATGCACAATACTAGTATCACATGCTCGATAAATGTCTTTGATACAACATACATAATAATAGTATCACACTCAATAAATGTCTTTGATACAACATGCACAATACTAGTATTACACAGTCTTTGATATGACATGCACAATACCAGTAACATACCCTAGATAAATGTCTTTGATGTGATATGCACAATACTAGTATCACATGCTCGATAAATGTCTTTGATACAACATACATAATAATAGTATCACACTCAATAAATGTCTTTGATACAACATGCACAATACTAGTATTACACAGTCTTTGATATGACATGCACAATACCAGTAACATACCCTAGATAAATGTCTTTGATGTGATATGCACAATACTAGTATCACACATGCAAACCTGCCAACCTCATAAAGTCAGTCTCTGCAAGGCAGATGATTTTATTTTGCATGATTGACCAGTTTTTAGTAAGGTGTAACAAAATATCAATAACTGCTATTGTAAAGCTGGAAAACACAATTAAAAGTTTGACACAGTGATAATAACATTATGTTCAACTGAAAAGTTTGTAAAGTATGCGTAGACCTTATTTACCACTCGTACAGTTGCACAAACATAAGTTTCAAACCCTATGCATCTTAGTGGCTTGTTGCTATCTTTCAACTTTTCATAATTCTTGGAAATTCATTTTCTATTTCATATGACGACAGCTTTCATATCTCCCAGAACATTGCGTACTCAAATTGGTTCATTATGTCCAATAAACATAACTGTGTCCTTTCCATCTTTAATTCACATGAACCTGAATTTTTCTTTTTATTCTTCTGTGTTGATTATTAACACTTTTCTAGAGGCTTTTTTTCTCTTTCATCTTAAACATGCATCACTTTCAGGATGCCATTTAAATTTTTTTTTAATATAATCAACAATTTGATCATGCAGAAGCTTTACATGAACAAATAGGTGCAGTTTAAAGTGTCTGGGGTGCTGCTGTAAAGTTATTTTGGTTCCCTAATTTCAATAATTCTAATATGAAACCTGGATCCAAAAAAAACAGATGAACCAATTATCCAGATTTTTTGGGAACAATAATTTTTTTGTAGTTTTTGCTTGTATGCCGTAAGTTCGTATTTTAAGGGTAATTTTCTTAAGACTTACTGCAAAATTGTAGGAGTTGGTAGGTCTGCACATGTGATAAATGTCCTTGATATGACATGCACAATACTAGTATCAAACACATGCTGTTTTTTGATACTACATGCACAACACCACTATCATGCACACATGGTCTTTGATAACACATGCACAATACAAGTATCACAGACAGGGTCTTTGATATGACATGCAAAATACAAGTCTTACACACATGCATTATACTAGTATTACACACATGGTTTGTGATATGATATGCACAAGACTAGTATCACACATGCACACAAGACAAACATCACACACATTAAATATCTTTGATATGACATATACACAAGACTTGTATCACACATGCATTAAATGACTTTGATGTGACATGCACAAGACTAGTATCACATGTGATAAATGTCTTTGATATGACATGCACAAGACTAGTATCACACATGCACACAAGACAAGCATCACACACATAAATATCTTTGATATGACATATACACAAAACTAGTATCACGCATGCAATAAATGTTTTTGATATGACATGCACAAGACTTAGTGTTACACACATATTAAATGTCTTTGATATGACATGCACATAACCAGTATCACACACATATTAAATGTCTCTGATATGACATGCACAAGACCAGTATCACACACATATTAAATGTCTTTGATAAGGTCGTCAAGCAAAGACATGCCTATGCCATATCAAACGAGTTCTATCCAAGATTCAGAACAAAACAATAATGTGGTTTATATTTATTAGAAAGCCACCTTTCATTCACACATTCTTTAAAACTTTTTTCATTTATACTTTTATAAAAATGAAATAGGCATTTTAGGAAAGATTTGATGGTACTTTTTTAAGGATGGTACAGTTGGCTATTAGGTTTGATCTTTTCTGGTTTGCTGATGTGATTATTGAGGCTGAAGAACTTGAAGCATCCTTTACTTGCATGTCCTATTCATGCATTACAAACACACACACACATGTGCACACACACACACACACATACACACAAATAAACTCGTTCATTTTCACAGAGATGGGAAAAGATAATGAGTGCTATGATTTTACTTACCAAAGAGTCTTAAGAGATGATGTGAACCATACAATAATGATGGTGGTGTTGGAAGCTTATTCTGCTCTTCTGGCGGAAGAAGTTGCCATGCAAACACACTGTCAAGGATCTCCTCTTTACCACTGTCCCCATAACTGTCAGAGCTCCCTCCGTGCTTCCCATTAGCATCTCCTGCCCCATCCTGGGATACAGCAGATACTGTGCATGGAATTAGTAGTGGTGGGGGTGGATCAGTGCTTCGTGTTGAATAACGTGCTGTTTCTATGGGAACTGGCTCTAATTTCGAGCCAGAGCTCTCACTTGAACTATTGCAAGACTTTCTGGGTTCTTTCTTTTTAGTGCCAGAGACTCTTCTTTCTCTGTGGTTTGAATTCCGTGACAATGACATTCTTCGAGTTGATCTTTCCTGGCCTGCTGACGAAGTAGCTGCGGACGAGAAAACTTCGAAAAATCCTTGATCCTTGTGAGGACTGTCTATTGTTGACCTTCTTGTCACACGGCGTGGTACTATTTCCTCTTGAGTTTGAAAAATAATTTCATCATCGTCAGAGTCATTATGGGAATAACTTGGGTACAGCTTTGGTAACTTTGGAGGTGGCTCATCTGTACTGATAGACCTGATGCGATCTGACAATCGAAGAGACGGTGAAGGAATGAGACAGGACTCTTGCAATGAGCTGAAAGGAAGCAAGAACAACAATAATTACTATATTTATTTGGTTACTGATATTATCTGCAAAATGTACATAATGTAATTACTGCATATCTAGAGACACACAAAACTATTCCTTGTCCCAAAAGTAAATAAATTAACTTTTAACTTTAGAAAATGAGAACTACTAACTCCCCAAGCCCTACCTGCAGAATGCTCCATCTAAAATTAATAATATTACAATTATAAATATCACAACTACCTCTATTCCTGTTTCTTTGGATTCTTTTACTCACTGATTTTGTACACATCATTCCAAGGACACAAGGAAAAAAATGAAAAATAGCAAAATCAGATCTTGTTCCTACCTAAGCAGATGTCACTGAAACTTAAGTTGCTACAACCATGCTGGAAAAATGGTTACTCAAATGTGATTGGTTTAAGTTACAGGTTACTTTGTCAATCTGAAAAATGTTCAGAGCCTGATTTTGTTTTTAAAGTTTGTCCTTGTAATTGCAGAATTACCATTTTCATTGGTGAATGTGGTCTTGCCTTGAAAGGTGGCACTCTAGTTTCGTATTTAGCATAGGGTTAGGATTTTAAAGAAAAAGATTTTTTTCTTGTTTCCTTGCTGGTTATACTGGCTATTTAAAAAGGACCTTGTAAATCTTAGGCATTGTTCAAAGAACCTTTATTTCCATTTATTTTGGTGTATGATTGATGGGTGTAATATGGGTTAGAGAGTATACAGCTTGGACTTACTACAGATGTGCACCTTTCAAAAAAATGCTAGCTCTACTTGCTCAAATTGTAAAAAAAGAGTTAATAACTTTTTTTTAATACATTTTATGTATTTGGTAATTCATTCATTGCACTTTTAAAAGCTGTCATTGTCTAATTTGGCAAAATTTCTTTTCCCTATTTTAATAGCTGCCAAGGATAGTGTACTTTAGACAAATTCAGGTTGATTTTTGGAGCACAAGGGAGCAGTCATTTTAGTTAGCAGTATGCTAAGATCATTTAAAATTTCCAAAAGTACAATATCCAAAGAAATGTCAGCCACATTACATGAAAGTAGTATATAGGTATGCCAACATTCTCTCCACTGTGCATGTTTAAAATGCAAACAACTTCACCTTACATACATCACTCTCTCACAATTGCATGTCCCAGATGCAACCATGAAATTGGCTCATCAAAGATTGCTTTGATGCACAAATATCTCTTAATGATTATGTTACAGGTTCATTTCTGAAAATAAAAGATACTCGCCTGTAATGATTAGCTACATGAATTCCTCTAAAATTGCAATTGTAAGAAATATCTACATTAAAACTATTCCTGATGTACAAGTACTAATACACTAATTATACTAACATATTAAATCTCACAAGTCACCAACATCAAACACAAATACTATCCATTAAATACACATGTTAAGCCTCTTGGCTTCTGCAACATAATGAATTCTGAAACTGCCAAATTACACAGGTTCTAGTTTATCAAAGTCAATTTGCCTGACCTATCCAGTTTTCTCATGGGGACCCAACTTGAATTTTAGCACTCATCTGAACATACTGATGGAATCAATTTATACACAATGTTTTAAGTAAAATATTATTTATGGATACACTTCAGTAACTACTTGGCTTGGTGTTGTTGACATTGTTGGCTCCATTTTATGCTGAGCACTTGGACAAAAACAACAGTAGATGGAATTGTTCCTGAGAAGTGTTTGATTTGCGCTCATTCTTGAGGTAGTATTGTTTTGGCCATTCAAGTGACCAACCTTTGTTGTTTGCATATTTTTTTTGTAGCAGTTTTTATTTTAGATATTTATAGAATGTAATCCATTATATTAAATACTTACAAATATATTGACTCTGACTGAAACAAATTCACAAGAATGAAGTACCCAAGAAAATCTCTTCAAATTTTTTTAAAATACAAAGCAACAAAAATTTAAGGGGCTTTAAGTGGCAGAGTGGTCTAAAGTGCTCTCCCTAACAGATCACTGCCATCTCACCTCTGTCTGCATGGGTTTGAGTCTAAGATTTGGCAAATGTGGATATGTGAGAAAGCTTGCCAGTAGCTTCTCGTGGGTTGGTGGTTCTTTTGGCGGATTTCCTTGTTTCTTCCTCCACCATTAATTCTGGCTGCCATGTATAGCCCATTGTGTACTGAAAAATGGCGTTAGCCCCAAAACAACACAAAAATGCCCACAAAAAATAACAATACACGATATAAATGCTGACAAATACCCGAGAGCAATTGGCTGCATAAGACAATAACCTGGGCTAGATTTTAGTGGCAACCATTTTAAGAAAGTCATGTCACATATACAAGGGCAGCCACAAGTGAGTAGATAGATTACACTTTTATTTGCTGTGATTCATGTGATTTGCCATTAAATTGTATCCATTTCGCACAAGAAGTGACTAAACTTCAGTTTATCTTTATTGCAACTGATCCTCCTTTACTATTCTATATGAGTTTAAACTGGATGAACACTTTTTGTAAAGTTGCTATTGAATGAAAGTCAAAGATGGTAAAAGTACTCAAAACCTATTGTAAAAGAGTGAAATTGTATTAAAATCTTTTTTAAAAAACATGTAAAACTATTACACAAATTCTTAAAAAGTTTATCCAATTCGTAAATGGTTCATATTTTGTCACTAAATATACATACTTGACAGTTTTCCTAACTATTTATTTCTACTTGCCCCACATTTGTGGTAGGGCAATTTAAACTTGGGCAATTTAATTTAGAAATATAAGAACAGTTGAATGCAATTATGCTCACCTTTTATCTTTGGCTGGAGATTTACTTTTGTATGCATGAGTCACTCTGTTGTATTGGTCTCTCTCAGCTGCATACAAAAGAATCAGGGGGAGAGTGAAATCAAAACATATCCTCAAGCCATCCACATATTCTTTACACAATGGAACACTGAAAAGTAACAATAACAACAATTATTATCTGTTAAAAAAAAAGAATCCCTCAAAGGGATTGATGTTCTACTGGCTAAACAGATCTAACAGGAACTCAAGACTTGACCATTTCTTCCTTTCAACTGCTTATCCTGTATTATTCAGCAAATAACAAGATTTTCAAACTAGCTGCAGTGGTTGACATATCTGAAGTCAGATTGGAACCATTGTCATTTAGGACCAACAAGACATCTTAAGAGGTCTTTTTGCAGAAACCTCCAAACATACTTGGGACACAATGAAGGTGCTTACAATGTGGAGTTGTTGCACATTATTAAAATTTAGAATTTTGTATCATTTGGAATTCTTGAGTAATGCGAGTACCCTGGAATATATTAAAAATGAACTGCTTTAGATATGATGAATGTTTAAATGGAACAGCCCTCATTGAATACTTACACCTTGTCCAGTTTTATTTTGGGATCTGTGTGACAGAATCCCCATCTGTCAAAGGAAGGTGACCAGAAGTCCACTGTAAACTTCTTTACAAAGCTCTCCAATACAGTCACTACATTTGGACTTGCTGGCAACTTCAATAACTAAAAAAACAGGTTGAACAAAGGGTAAAATATTTGAGTGTGGTTGAAAGATTCCCTGCATGGTAGACCATGAAAAGTATAAACATTTGCTGATTCAAGCAATTTTTAAAAGACATTTACTATAAACTGTATAGAGAATGAAAAGGTAAAGGAAGACATAAACTGTTGTACAATTTTAAGTAAATCTTTATTCCTGGTCCTGCAGAAAATCTACCGATTATTCTGATCTTAGCATTTTATTGGAATTTTACATACCATTAATATTGCCTAGTTAGTCTGCATTTTTCCTTAATAAACAGAGGCAACACAACCTATTAAATGAATATGACCTATTAAAGGAATATGATTTATTTAAGGTATATGACCTATTTATGGTATATTACAAGTTCACTACTAAACAAATTCAGGTAGAGTGAAAGACACTTGCTTCTATTCTCAAATTAATCAAAATTTGATGAGCATTGGAAATTTACTAGCTGACAGATGTCCATAGTATAAACAGGGAACTTCAAAACAAGAAACAGTAGCGTAACCCCATCCTAACGAAAATGTTTTGACAGAAATCACTTCCCCCCTACCGCTGTTATGGGACTGCTTGGTCAGCTATTTCCCATCACTTAGACTGAACATCTAAAAAGTTCATGGCAATCTGGGTCTGTACAATCCTGAAGATGTTATTTTCAAATACTTTCCAAGCATTTTATGTTAGTGGAACATTTTCCCCTGAATAAAACAGTAACATTGGAGTCAATGAAACTGTCAGGAAACATTGCTTAGAACAGCTTGTCTTGTTTTATCTGATGAGCTGATGAATAATATGAATGGTTCCTAGCCAAAGTTCTCAAAATCCATAATGCTTTTAAAGAATCATCAGCGGCTGAGGGTCCGGGACATGCAAAATTTCCCTCTAATATCCAAGAGATAAACTAGTGAGAGTCTATTGAACACCCACCCCACTTTACAAAAAAAGGGAAACTAAAAGTATACCTCTGCAGCCTCAAAGTTGTTTCTTAAACAAAATGTACAATGTCAAGATATATTATATATATATATATATATATATATATATATATATATATATATATATATATATATATATATATATATATGTATATATATATATATGTATATATATATATATATATGTATGTATATATATATATATATGTATGTATGTATGTATGTATGTATGTATGTATGTATGTATGTATGTATGTATGTATGTATGTATGTATGTATGTATGTATGTATATATATATATATATGCAAAATTAAGCAAAAGCAATGTTACATGTAGCCAAATAATGGTTTTGTTGTGTACATGTTAGTCCAACTGGAACAACATGTATAGAAGAGTTCAAGCCAGTGCATTTTTTTTTACTTCTTAATTCAAGTACCCTTCCACAGAAGTATCAAAGTTACAAGACCCAAAAGACTTCACCGTACTACCTGCAAAGAGAAAATTCCAAAGTCAACAGCTTGAAGCCTCATTCAGTGAGACACAAGATGTCTATTGCAATGGCTGGCTAAAACATGTGCTCAAGCACATTGCATGAATGGTCCTCTACTCTGAATTGGAATTAGCCACTACTGCAACACTATAATATAAACCAATCTGAATACATGGCTCTGTTCAATAAACACGATAATCAATACATGTCATGAGTTTCTTTAACAATGGTTTCTCATCCATCAACAAATCCAAAATGCTGTAGGAACCCAACAATGATGAAAATGATGTAGGAACCCAGCAATGATGAAAATGGACCCAAAGGAAAAATTTAAATGACCCATAATGAATACTGTATTCACACATCAGAAAAACTGGAAAACAAATTGGCTGTGGGTCAAATATGATCAGGATAAAGGAAAACTGTTGTGTTCAGCATGTTTGAAGTTCCCTGATTTAGCTGATAGGTCAAGTGCAATTTACTGTGGTACAATTAACTTAAAGACTGACCCAATTCATGTTCATGCAAGAAGCAAGGAACATTTAAGACAGCACCTGGGAAAATCTACTGTTGAGGATCACAATTTTGCTGTAGCAGATTCCCCAATCAATACAGACATGACTATACTGAATAAGAGACATTGTTATACCTATTCAATATTATCTATCGTGTTGCAAGAGCAGGCAAACCATTTTCAGATTTGGCCTTTGAATTTTTTTGTAATGATCAAAAGGAAAATAGGGTCTGTTTAGGTGAACATTATATCAATTGCAATGACTTTCTTGCATTTATTGCCGAGTTCTGTCTAGATCTAACTGAATGTGAAATCCAAGGTGCAAATTTCATCAGCATTTGAAGTGATGGATCAATAGATGGTGCCATTGGGAAACAAGAAATTAAAAAAGTCATCTGTCACCATCTGCGAAAATTCCCCATACAAGATTAGTCAGGATTGAGCCCCATACATCAGGAAATTCCACACACTCTGGAACGAGTCCACAGTAGCAACATCATTTCCATGATGCCCTCCGGCATTGGCTCCCAGTCTTTTACCACAGCAACACTATACAGACCACCAAAAGAACCTCACGACCCTCAGGCTTAGGATATGATTTTTTCTGATGACCCTTTGTAACCTCCTGATGATACTCTCACAACCTATATTTCAGGTCACAACCTGAGGGTTGGGAAACTGCCCTACAATCAGCTGTGGGGAATGGAGCAAAATTTCAACCTATTCAAATAATTCAAGAATTAAATCTTTGTAGTTTTCTCCTACACAACATTAACAAATTTCTTCTTGCTCTACCCCCCCCAACAAAAGCTGTAGTAAGTACTTAGACAAATTAATAAGAAAGTTTACCTGCTTACTGTAGTGAATGGCAAAATAATCACTATTGAGCTTTTCCTTCAATTCACCAGGAATAGGTATCTCCCCTGACTGTACCTGCAATGCATTAGTAATGTGTGAAAATTTTACATTACTGCTTTCATTTGCACTCTGTTATCAGGTTCATTATTACTTTGTTATATTATATTCCTTGACTAAAAAAGACAAGTGGCAATTAGGACAAATCTTTTAAGAATGAGCTTTCTAATCAGTTGCACAAGGCACAGAAATGTCCCTCAAAAAATACATAAGCCAGAAATTATATCAGACGGACAGAGAGACATCAATAACATTATACTGTAGTATCATTCATTTTTTTTGTGGGTTTCAATTTCCATGAATTTGAAAACTGAAAATGACATTTTATTTTGGGTTATTAAATTTGTGGGTTTGCCTGTTTGTCTATTTGTTGTTAGTTTGGATTAATCTCAACAAATACCCCAAGTAAAGAATATAAAAGAGCAAGACCATGCTAACAACAAATGGCAGTTGCGGCAATGGTTAGGACAATACTACCACCAGCAGAATCTACTTATGAGGGAGAGGACACACAAAGGAACCTTAAGGGTGGGAGAGTGTGTGGATAAATTATGCCATATAGTTGCTGATGGGTTACATTATTATAAGGTACAGAAACACCGGATTTAAAACATGCATTTAATTTTTTATGTCACTTCTTTGACGATAAATATATCTGCATAGGTAATTGTTGCTCAGGCATACACCATAGTAAATTCTTGCAAGGCATCCACCATTGTAAACATCATGCCCTGGTTATTTCTGTATCACTACTTTCGGCACTATATTTGGTTAGCAGCAAACCATCAGGTATTTCCTCCACCCCAGTTTTGCCCTTAACAGATGATCATTCCATCATGCTGACTCTCCTAAAGAACAGATATCTTTAGATTCATGATAACGCTGATGTTGTGCTTTAGGTATTTTTCTAATGGTTGATACATGGATCAATTTACTCTACTCCTCCAAGTAGCAATTCATTCAGAATACCTCCATAGTTTGAACAATGGTGCCAATAGACCTGCATCATAAAGGTGCTTGTATTCAACAGCATTCTCAATAGACATAGGACTAATTGAGATCATGGAAAAAAAGGTGAGAAAAAACCCCAATGATCTGATCAACCAAATTTTTAAAAAATTGTACATTGGCTACAAGTTATGGATACTACAGGAAACTTGTGGATTTTGAAAGCTACATGATTCTGGATCATTTTTTTGTTTTTGCAAGAAACATGCAATCCCATAGCCTGGCAGCATTTATGCACCTGTATAAGTACAAATCAAATGCCAGACAAGATCAATCACTTACACTCATAAAACTAAGATAATCAGTTATTAAAACACATGTATAAACTCTTCCTTAAAGCACAGTCCATAAGACTGTACCATCAATTACTTTCTGATGTCCATGGCATTTAACAGTATCTTCAGAGTCATAAAATTTAAGTTAGATCCATGTTGGTTCGGATGTAATTATTCCTCCTGAATACCTGACCAGCTGCTCCATGCAGTTAGCAAGCAGACTTTCATGCATTCAGAACCCATCAAAGTGCAAAGATGCTAATTAAATTAAGGTATAGCTTCTTGTTTGAATCTTTCTCATGTATGAACCAACTGCAACAAGTAGACTTTACTTCATACTGAATGGATAATTGTGGCTGACAAGAAAATGCATGAAAGATAAGACCTAAAGACTTGTTTCATTCAGACCTAATTATTCAAGATCTTGAGACTTGTTTCATTCAGACCTAATTATTCAAGATCTTGAGACTTGTTTCATTCAGACCTAATTATTCAAGGTCTTGAGACTTCTTTCATTCAGACCTAATTATTCAAGGTCTTGAGGCTTGTTTCAATTAGACCTAATTATTCAAGGTCTTGAGACTTGTTTCAATTAGACCTAATTATTCAAGGCCTTGGGAATGCTGGACTTGTTTCAATCAACTTTTAGGATTATTTACCTGACAAACATGTGTGTGTGTGACCAGACTTGATTGACACAATGTTGAGTCAGTGGTTTTCTCCAAAAATCAGCAAAGCGAGTCAGTGGTTTACTCCAAAAATCAGCAAAGCGAGTCAGTGGTTTACTCCAAAAATCAGCAAAGTGAGTCAGTGGTTTACTCCAAAAATCAGCAAAGCAAAGTCAGTGGTTTACTCCAAAAATCAGCAAAGCGAGTCAGTGGTTTACTCCAAAAATCAGCAAAGCGAGTCAGTGGTTTACTCCAAAAATCAGCAAAGCGAGTCAGTGGTTTACTCCAAAAATCAGCAAAGCGAGTCAGTGGTTTACTCCAAAAATCAGCAAAGCGAGTCAGATGTTTACTCCAAAAATCAGCAAAGCGAGTCAGTGGTTTACTCCAAAAAGTGAACTCTGACAATCTTCAATAACTAGTATTTACATCTTGTCTTTCATCTGCAATTGGGTTTCAAAAAATAGTTCTTGTAGTCTATAGTTCCTTGGGATTTAGCATGTATGGAGAAAATTTGACACTCTTTCATTAGGATTTAATTTTGCAACAATGGTTTCATGTCAATAACGAATTTTTAAAATAAAAAGTACTAAATCTAATTTTCATAGACAAGTATAATTTATTATTCATTGTGTTTATTTTCAGTCACATTAGTCTTGGAAAACCTTATGCCTTTATCTTTTCCAGAGAAATATTTAAATAATATAAAATACATTCTACTTTTGTAAAGGGTAAAACAAAATAAAACATATGTTGTTGTTAGGCTTAACACCATTTTTCAGCACACGATAGGCTATTCATGGCGGCCAGTATTAATGGTGGAGGAAGAAACCGGGAAATCACCGGAAAGAACCACCGACCCACAAGAAGCTACTGGCAAGCTTTCTCACATATCCACATTTGCGAGTCCTAGACTTGAACCCATGCAGACAGAGGTAAGATGGCAATGATCCGTAACGGACATCACTTTAGACCACTCGGCCACTCGAAGCCCCTAAAACATATGTCAAAGATGATATTCTATTACTATGTATGTAAATTTTGTGGATCTCAAGGAATGAAACAGTAAGAAGACATGTTTGAACTGGGGGAATGGCATTCTTTTGAGCTTGGGGTGGGGCAGCCTTTATCGATTCTAGCTAAGTTTTTGTTAGGTCTTTAAATTCATCATTCTGAACAACAACAAAATCCATAAAAATTGGTACACCACAAAATCAGTATGACTTTTTACACATGTGGAGACTGCATATAAATGGAAAGCTGGAAAAAGTCTTATCTATTTTTTCCAAGGTGAGTAACACAGGCACAACCAAGCATGCTACATGCACATTTTTTAAGTTCTCTGAAAACTTTTTTTAAATTAGGGCTGAAGACTGTATCCAGAAATCATTCATGACAAATAAGGACTATTCCATTTAAACATACATGGTACACAGGGAAGGCGCTTTTTAAAAAATATATGCTAGGGTAATCAGATTACCTAAAAGAGTTCATCTGAAAAAAAAAACAACAAATTTCTAAATGCATCTATGGGTGCCTTTCCTGGGTCCTATGTAGATTTTACTGGAAAAGCTATAAGTAAAAGGGAATAAAGAGTGGCACACCAAAATCAGTTTTGTTACTAAGAGATTGATTCAAACATCAATTTGACCTATCTGCGTCCATTTTATTTGTAACAAAAGTCAACTAAGAACAAATTCTCATCTACTGACTCGGAACACCAACATGAACTTACCTTCTCCGTTTTACAAGTTCCATTACTCCTCTCACTATCTGACTTTCTCTGATTGCAAGAAAAAGAACAAAACATCACCATGAATGCAAGAGGTTTCTGCAAGTCTTTAATGACTGCTATTAAACAAACTCATTCATGAGCAAAGCAATCTCACAAATTGTACAAGATCAGCATTGTGAAACAGCTCAAGTATCTGTTAATACATGCACTTCCCACAAATATCACAAGCCAATTATAATCTCAATTTATATCTTAGGCAAGTACATTTAAACAGAAAGATCACCATTCTGGAAGACCATCTGTTATAAAAGACCACCTGTTATAAAGACCAGATACTTTATGTACCGATTTTTCATGCTTTACAATTGTTTAACTTGATAGCATCTAACAGGAAACCACCTGTCTTGAAAAAGTTTTTGCTGGCAGAAGATGTTGTCTCCCTTGATGATAGGTGTCACTGTACCTCCAGGCTTCCATAACTGCCTCCATTGTTTTATGTTATCCATAGAAATGGTAGTGCTGTCAGTTTTAAAATGTTTGACAGAAAAGCCTCATGAATAATACTAATCAATGAAAATAAAGTTTAGAAAAAAATGTCCAAAACTGCTGCGAGAATGTTCAATCAAAACTTAGAAGGGTGACTAAGTTTAAAAAGTGCAATTTTATCAACAGAATGTAGCAAGTGACCAAAAAGAACATTGAAAATGAGAAAAAATATGGATAGAGAAAACTTTCTTAATTCTAATGATAATAATCAGTTTACTTCAAGACACACAACTAAGTTATACAATTTTTTAAAAAAAACCCTACAATAAAAAAATTCAACAAAATGCACGAAAATCATGCCCTATCTCTATTTCTTCAATATGTCCTTCCTATATTTAGAAACTTTCCATTTTCCAGATGAAGAGGGAAATTTTCCAAACTATTTTCAGTTTTAGGATTTACCCGAAAGTAAGTGAATTTTAATTTAAAGAAAAAATATTTTTTAACAGTTTGGATATTACTGTTAGCTTTGATTTGATTTCATACATTATCAATAGGGAAAGTAATGAAGCCTTACAGAGGCAGTAAGATCAGAAATACTAGAAGCAATGCAATGCCTACATGTAGAGCCCTTGACCTAGTTTCAAAATAAAAACTAAGTCAAAGTAACCTATTTAGGTGGAAAATTGATGTATTCATCAAGACATCAATTTCCATGACTATAAGACAAATATTAACCAAGAAAATCACCCTAACACAAAAACATTTTATCATGAAATCTAGGTCAAAACTGACTATTTTGTCAATACAGTATTTTATCCGACAGGTTGTACCAATGAACTAACCTGCATAACTCCCTAGTAAATGGAACATACAAAAAACTGGTCAACAAAAAGAAAATTGACTAAAGCCAAGAAAGTTTAAAATGTAACTCACACCAACTCTAATGATTCTATAACCTAATGCGCTTAAGAAACTGGCAACATTTCTCAAACATAAGCTAAAGTTAACAAAATAAATTAAAGTTTATACTGAAAATATACCTCAAATCTTAAGTGGTTGGGATAAAATGGTATAGAATAAAAGGAAAGAAAACTTTAACACTGGGGTCAATCTATGATGTGGACAGTTGTACAGACTAACAACCACATGGATACCAAAGCGATCACTGTGTGGAGCTTCTACTAAGATGGCACTGCAAAAAATTTACCTTCTTTTACACAGTTAAGGAGAAAAAAAATTACTATATTTATTTATGCACACTGCACAACTGAACAGCTCAGGAATGAAGCTGGCTGTCATTAAAGTCGATGCTATTCTATTAAAATTTTATAACAGATGTGTAAAATGAGTGCAATAAAATTAATTTGGATTTTGTTGAAAACATTTTCATCTCCATTCAGTTAACACTACCTCCTCTTCCTCTTCCTCAGATCCACCAGCTTCCTCAGTCTCATCCTCTGCACCTTTTTTGTGATCCAAGACCTCTCCTGTTTGAGAAAGAGCTGCATGAAGGATGTCATCTATTCTCTTTTTGCAGGATTTACTTTTATGGCTGTAAGGCAGAAGAAAATCATTTAATGTCCTTAGAAATATTAGCTGATTAAAACTTAAGTTCTAATAACAAGGTTTGTGCATACCACAAAATCTAAATGCTGGCACTAGCCATCAGAAACGTGTTCACCTGGTTGAACTTAAAAACAGAGCTTGATGCCCTGGGGACCACTAAATCTGGCTCAGGCTCCTCCTATATTCTAAATGAGCTACAAATCTGGCTCATCAAAAACAGTTTTATTTAATATCCCTGAAAGTAACATTGTATTCACCCAAAGATTATGCTTTTTTTGTTTTGAAGTTCTTGGAAGACACTGGGAAGTTAAAATTGTTCATATCCTCAAGGGCGAGCTATTTGAAGTTCCCTCAACCCTAACAATTGTCTGGTTAAATGTAGGTCCCTCTACCGTATGATTGTCTGCTTATATGTATTACCCTTCACCCTGTACGATTGTCTGCTTAAATGTAGGTCCCTCCACCCTAAATGATTGTCTACTTAAATGTAGGTCCCTCAACTCTGTAATACTGTCTGCATAAATATAGGTTCCTCAACCCTATACAATTGTCTGTTTAAATGAAAGTCCATCCACCCTGCATGAGTGCTTAAATGTAGATCCATCCACCCTGTATAATTGTCTGCTTAAATGTAGATCCCTCCACCTTCTATGATTATCTATTTAAATGCAGGTCCCTCCACTCTCTAAGATTGTCAGCTTAAATGTAGATCCCTCCACTATGTATGATTGTCTACTTAAATATAGGTCCCTCCTCCCTGTATGATTGTCTACTTAAATGTATATTTCTCCACCCTCTATAATTATCTGCTTAAATGTAGGTCCATCTACCATCTATGATTATCTGCTTAAATATAGGTCCCTCCATCCTGTATCATCATCTGCTTAAATGTAAGTCTTTCTGCCCTCTATGATTGTCTATTTAAATATAGGTCCCTCCACCCTGTATGATTGTCTACTTAAATGTAGGTCCCTCCACCCTGTATTATTGTCTACTTAAATGTAGGTCCCTCCACCCTGTATGATTGTCTACTTAAATGTAGGTCCCTCCATTATGTAAGATTGTCTGCTTAAATATAGGTTCCCCCACTCTGTACAATTGATTGCTTAAATGTAGGTTTCTCCTCCCATTATGATTGTCCACTTAAATATAGGTCCCTCCACCCTATATGATTGTCTAATTAAATGTAGGTCCCTCCACCCTGTATTATTGTCTACTTAAATGTAGGTCCCTCCACCCTGTATGATTGTCTACTTAAATGTAGGTCCCTCCATTATGTAAGATTGTCTGCTTAAATATAGGTTCCCCCACTCTGTACAATTGATTGCTTAAATATAGGTTTCTCCTCCCATTATGATTGTCCACTTAAATATAGGTCCCTCCACCCTGTATGATTGTCTACTTAAATGTAGGTCCCACCACCCTGTATGATTAATTGTAGGTCCCTCCTCCCTGTATGACTGTCTACTTAAATGTATGTCTCTCCACTTTATACAATTGTCTGCCTAAATGTACTGAAAGATATATAATTTTTATGTAGAAAGCAAAGTATGTAACTGATAAATTGGTGAAAAGTACTGTTTTAGTTTAGTGTTTCATTACCTATAGTTAGCACTCACATGCTCTACACCAAAAATTGATTGCAGCTGTCACTTGTTCATTGTGAAATCATGAACCATTACCATTAAAATAAATCAAGCAGTACCGATGTAAATTTTTGACATGTTGAAATAGGCGTATAGCAACTTAAAAACCTCTCCAATACAATGTTTTCACCCAAAAGGAAATGAGATATTTACATTGCATTTTAATTCATTTAGTTCAAAGAGGTTCCATTGGTATACAGAGTGACTCTTTTCTGTGACACATTCATATTACTTTGCCAAGAATTAATTATGAAACTTGAATCTACTGTTTTACTAATTGATGTTAATTTATTATAGATTCCTCTACAACTTCATCAATTTTTTTTCAGCTTTGATACAGAAATAGTAGATTTTTGTAGCTTTCAGAAAATGAACTATTGAATACTGTTTTATATCAGGTATCTGGGGAAAACAGTGCTTTTCAAAACTGGGGAAAACAGTGCTTTTCAAAACTGGGGAAAAATGCTTTTCAAAACTAGGGAAAACAGTGCTTTTCATTACAGCAGATCAAATCAGAACTCCACAAGTGTTTTCAGAAGTACACTAATAATGGAGGCAAATACAAACTGAAAATTGTTGAATTTTTTTGGTTCTTTTTTTTAATGTAAAGTATAGCATTTTCATCACTGTGTCAAAATAATAGCAAAAAAATATTCTTGAGTCAAGACAAGGGATTTATTAAAAAATCATTTGCCCTGAACCTAAGTCCAAAAAGTGTTTTTGAAAACCGATTTACTTAGGCAGGATATATAAGAGATCACACAAGCTTTTTGTTTGAACATTCTAGAAGCCAGACACTAATAATTTGTGTACCCTATATCATTGATCTATCACAAACACATTTATTATCAGTATGTAACATAGACTAAGGCAATTTATCGAGTTTTATCTTACTGGGAAACACTTTAGTTTTGTGTGTTTCAAATTGTGTGGTTTGGGTAAGACGTACATTATTTGTGGGTGTTTAATTTCATGGATCTATCATTAACCACCCACCCCCAAGAAGAACAATGTATATGGCTCTCTAATGATTATATAAAATAATAAAATAAAATAGATTCAAAGTCATACATATAATTATTTTGTTATAAAGGATACACAATTTATCAATTTTAAAACAAATAAAAAACAAAATAAAAATAAATATTTTATATAATTTATATATAGTGCATTGGTATTAAGGCCATTAGAATACAAAGCATCTAATTTATGAATCCAGCAAGTTTTGTGTATGAGTCTATTCATGTCTCCATGCACAATATCTATTGGCATGAAAGAAAAATCGTGTAGAGTGATTACTGGTATTAAATGTATTGAAATATTAGAGGAAAACTGAGGATCTCTTTAATATTTTATATGAAAGCGATGACTATTCATTCTTTTAGAAATTTGTTGAATTGTTTGTCCAACATATTGCATATTACATTTTTTTTTTACTGGTTATCAAATAAATCACATCAGTTAATACACAGTTAGTGTTATAACCTCTTTTGTATTAGTGCTACTGAAAGAAGCACTTTCTCTTATTTTTTTTTGCACATTCAGAGCACCTGTGCCTATTACATCTCATAAGAAACTTACTGGATTCATAAATTAGATACTTTGTATCTTAATGGCCTTAATACCAATGCACTATATAAAATTGTATAAAATATTGTTTTGTTTTTTTAATTGATAAGTATATCCTTTATAACAATAAGATTATATGTATGACTGTCTCTATTTTACTGATTCAGGTTTCATTAGAGCCTTGTGTGTATCTATTAAATGCTGTCATATCTATATGTCATGATGATGCATTTTATCATTTATATTGCATAATGAGGTAATTGTTATTTTAAAATATAAAGACATCATCTGTTTCTTTCAACACATTCTGCGCCTGAAGAAGCATATATTAAACGCCAAACTAACTAAACAGAATTCTCAACTAGTCATATATGGGAGAGTAATGCAGTAGCATAGGAAACTGGAAACTGGACTAATTATTCTTGCACTTAGTCTGCTTCCCAGTCATATTGTAAATTATATGTAAGAGTAGGACCCAGCATTCATATGAATGATCATATCACCAGAACATAGGGAGGCACCACTGACCTCTATGCAATCAGTTGTTACAATGACCATTTAATTAGTAATAAACTGTTCTCATCAAAAAGAAACATATAGAGAATAATAAAAAAAATTAAAAAGATTTTTGCTACCGGTGATAGTTGTTACAGTCCATAAACCAGGCTAATGTATATGTCATCAACTGCCACTGTTGTGCCAAAATTGACCTAGTGGTTGCATATAATGGTTAATCTGTATTGTCAAGGGTTGAATAAGGTCATCGTCTATTTAACCAACAAGAGAGAATCGTTTGCAGGATTTGTTTGATAGTGTTCAAGACTTGTAATGTTCGTTGGTTTTTGCCCACTCCCCCAGATGTTAAGTGATTATATCCCAATATGAAGGTGTTGTCTGTTCAAGTCGGTGCGACCAGGTTTATAGAGTATGTCTTCTTTAAATGAAGCCGTTGACTTTTGTCTCTAGTAAATGGTTGTTTCTGGATGAGATAATTGTTTCTTTTCATTTTATTAATTGTTATATATACAATGCACATGTATAGATTTTTCATATCTTCCCAAAGCCCATTAAAAAATGTCTTTATGTTCGATATTGAAACTGAGCCATAATAATGTTAACACCTAGAACCTTAATAACAAGGGATGAACTTCCAACTAAAGACAGATGAATTTTAAGGATGGAGAAAAAATTATTGTAACTGAAACGAGAAAAAAAAGACCACTCACAAAACAGCTGTTTAAACTTCGTTAATTTTTTTTAGGTTGAAATAAATGAAAAGGAGTAAATCAGAAACAATTTCAGATCATCAAATGCAAAATGTTATTTCATGTTTAATGATAGAAGTATATGTATATTACAACATAATTTTGTTTTTAGATGAATGCATACAATATTTTAGCAAGAACTAGTAATACAGAATAGAATATA
Source organism: Potamilus streckersoni (assembly GCA_016746295.1). NCBI lineage: Eukaryota > Metazoa > Mollusca > Bivalvia > Unionida > Unionidae > Potamilus > Potamilus streckersoni. The sequence goes on from JAEAOA010000455.1 coordinate 2,456,214, forward strand.
TGTACAGTGATTGTGGATATTTTTCCTCGAATTGTTCTGAAACTGGAGTTGGAAACTGGTCTTTTTATACAAACCTGCTATGAGAGACCACCTGTCATGAAAGACCGTTTTTTATTGGCAGAAGGGGCAGTCTCTCATAAAAGGTTTTACTGTATTAAATGATGAAGAATGTTAGAGTTTTTATAAGCCAGTGTGATTATTCTTGTCATATGCAGAATTCAGGTTCAAATAGGGTTAATCTTGTACAGTTATTCTTATAAAAGAAATTTTATATCAATGTTAGTTCATGTGTGTAATGTACATACCTGTATTTAGACATGTCTAATGTATTACATGGCTCCGTTACTGCAGTTTCTAGCTATTATGGGGTGTCACTGAACTCTGTAGAGACAATGGTAATGTTGGTTCAAGGCATGATACCAATTTTTTTTTTTTACAGTAAAATATGTTTCTTCAATAATATGTAATATATCATAACACATAAAGAGAAGTACTACTAAACTGCAAATCCAGTCATCCCAGGATCAAAGTTATCTGCCCACCATAGTGGCAGTTAAAGTAACCTCCCTTGATACAGGGATTGGGGTTTTGTCCCATGAATCCCTCAGTTACTACTGGAGTTAAAGGCACACTCTCTCTATATGGATATGGGGTTCTTGTTGGCCAAGTGTTCTAAACCACTCACCTTTACTGATCACTGCCATCTCACCTTTGCATGTGTGGATTTGAAGCTCAATCCTGGCCAATGGGGGTATGTGAAAAAGTTGCCAAGTTTCCCATGGGTCAGTGGTTCTTTCTGGGGGTTTTCTGGACAGAAGATCAAACAGGTCTCTGTTTTGTCCAATACCCTGTTTTTCAATGATGATTTGATTGAGAGGAGAAATAGTAAGATGTCAGCTTTTTGAGGCATTGATGCTTGCTTGACCACACCACTTAGTGAAAATCCATATCCCCTTGAATGCCTTAACATAGAGCCATCTCACTTTGTACAACACTGGTTGCAAAAATTGTTCCTGATTTGATTAATATTTTTCAGACATGCAGGTGCAGCAACTCTGAGTTGAAATTAAATACCTGTTTTCATAGTTGCTTGAGCAGAGGGATATCATGTCTTGCTCCAGAATTTAAACGATGTTGCCACCATGAAGGTGGTCTGGACATCAGCCGTCTCCCAGTCCATCAATCAAGTGAAAACACCAGGGACTGACACAAAGTCAAACTGAGAGTGTCTCGATCTGGCGACTGGTATGCAAATCACTGGAACTTCCTGAAAACAGCATAAATGGGGATATGAAGATTTGCATCTTGCAAGTCTGCACTGATTGTGTAGTCTCCATCCTGGATGACATTTAGAACCCATCGTAGTATTTTCATCGAGAACCTAGTGGCATGATGAACTGATTCAGTGTGCTTAGGAAGATGACAGGTTTCAGAAGTTCCATATTTGCAGCTGAGGGAACCCTGGACAAAGGCAGAGGTAAAAGTAATACTAAGTCCTTAATAAACCACTTGTCCTGGCCATAGGTCATCATGGAATACCTTGCCCCATTGAGCAGTGAAGAATGGTGCGTTCCACCTACAAGGGTCTGTAATAAGGGAGGCATGAAGATAGTTTATCCTGGCAAAAACGATTGCCCTCTTGCAGTGTCTCACACAATGTTTTGGGAGAACTGTGCTTTTGATGGTTGTTGATTTGATAGCACTGTTTTCCATTGGCTTGCATCCAAAGGCATCCCTAAGCTCTCTTTATTGATTGCTTCAAAATCTCGATGTTGAAGCTGAGACTGCGAGGAAGAGAATTTTACCTCCTTGGTAGCTTATCTGCAATGTTACAAACCTGACCATTATCAGATAATAAAGGTTGTGAGAGACGCTTGACCTTGATAATCTTAAGAAAATTGGAGGCAGAGAGCACTTGTTATAAGTTCATAGCTGCTACAGTGACATTTCCCAGAGTATGTTCTGCACAGTGTAAGACACCAACCATTCAGGAAAAAGACCCCCATGCATATCCTGTTGGATTTTGGATAGCAGAAGATACACTGAGTTCTGCCTGTAGAAAGTTCGAAATGAATACTACATCCCATATTGGGCAATGTCATTGCACACCAACTGATGTGTGTCCTTAATAGATTTCCATTGTATGTTCAAGCATCATGGATAGAGACAGGCACAACTCTGTACCACAATGCCCCATAGGCTGAGTGATATTTGACTTGGGACTGTCGTGCCTTGTGGGTGGAGATAAAGGCTTATCATATATGGGATCGTGATACTTTTCTTCCTGTTCCATTCTGTCTTCTGAATCTTCCTGGAGGTTGAAGAAAGCATGAAGGTTGAAAGCATGGAGGTTGAAGAAGGCATCTCCCATGAGACTTGTGAGAGATTCTGATGTGGGACATAGGCTCAGCACTTCATGCTGAGAAGAAATAAATATTGCTCTTTTTCACAGCCCTGTTTTTTTTCTAAAAAGCATTTAAACCTTGCATTCTCTATCCACACCAAATACACTTCACACCAAATACTTGTATTCTCTATCCACACCAAACACACTTCACACCAAATACTTGTATTCTCTATCCATACCAAATACACTTTACAAGGAAGTGATGAAGAGCAATTGATACAGACTGCTCTGAATCTTTTGCATTTTTTTGTACCGTGTTATCACTGCAATAAAAGGGAAAAACAAAAAAGTGCATATATATATATATATATATATATATATATATATATGCACGTTTTTAAACATTTCACCATTTTCTGTCATGAAAGAGAAAATAATTTCGCCCAGTGATTTTTTTTTTAAGAGGAACATTAAAATGAGCATCCTTTATGAGATTCTCCCTAACCTTGTCCAGGTTAGTTTCAGTGTTATATGGATCAAGGCAAAAAGTAAGCTTCAAACCAACAAATAGTTCTTGCTTATATCAACTGACTTGAATTCTTCAGTGTGTTGTCTATTAACAGTTATTGTAAAAAAATTTTTGGTAACAAAAGAAATTAGGATGAACAATGTGCATTTGCTTTCACATACATGGTACTGGGGTTGTTTCAACCAAGTTTAGAAATCTTTTTAAGTGCAATTTTATACAGAAATTAAAAAGAACACTTCTTGATTAAGCATTAATTTTGTACTATCCAGCAATTACAGTACTGTAATTTAAATACTTATTTAAAATTTATCACTAGTTTCTGTTGTTCTTTTTTTAAGTCATTGCTAAAATATACTGCATATGAATATGACAGTGCTTGAACATGCATCAAATGTGAATGCAAATGACTAGAGGGCATAATTCAAATAAGAGAATGAAAACAACACACACACACACACATGCGTCTATATATATATATATATATATATATATATATATATATATATATATATATATGGAGAGAGATAGAGAGAGAGAGAGAGAGACACACACACACACACACAAAAGAAACCAGACAAAACAGAAAGTGCTATCCTGAATTCTATATTGAAGAATGCTTGATAACAGTAGGTTGAATTAATATTTAATAAAAAATAATACTATCATACAGGTTAGAGAATTTTTAATTCATACTCTACAGAGATTCAAACTCAGGTCCACATTGCATTGCCTGCACACACCAGTCCATATTCCATCACGACTAAGCATACATCGCCAAAAAATTATACAACTAAGTCTGTGTTAGATGCACTTGTGTGCAGCAGACACTTGCATAACGACATAGTAATTAATTCTCATCTATCTAAACAGTCATTCTAGATTCCTATGAAAGAAATCAAGGTATATAGAAATAATTAAAGTGAAATAAAAATATATACCAGACATATGATAGCACTGTATTATATATACAAGTGATAACTAGAGTAAATGATAAAAGACAGCACCTAAAAGGTTCCACCGGTGCAAATCTATGTTCAAAGTCAATATGACTTCAACTAGTAACTTAAAGATAATTTCAATAGAATTAATAAATTCACTACATTTTACAATAATGTTTTATGTACCATACAAATAACCTTTACTGAAAGGAAAAGTGGCAGATTATATATAAGTAATAAAAATCATTGAACTTGACTTTATTGTCTGGAGGACATCGTAGATCATAGCAAGGAAATCAAGTGGTTTGAACAAGATATAACAGTATCCACCCTGCATGAAGAAAGCGGAATTAATCTGTAAGAATAGCTCTCCTGTGTCAATAAAATATATAAACAGGAAGATGTTTTCCATCTTTCTGGGAGGATTGGATTCAGATGCAGCAAAGAAATTTACACCAATGTAACATGATATTGTATTTGCTGGTGGAACAACACTGTTTACAGAATTAATTTTCATAATAAAATTGATTGATAGTGTGTCTTACTTACTATCTCCTAGCAGTGTCAGCCAGTTTCTTCATTAGTGCTCGATTATCCTCGTCGTTCTTCAAAACAAAATTTTCTGCAACTACACGGTCCCAACTGAAAATGAGAACTTGTGCATCAACATAAAGGAATAAAATTTTTGTAAAATTGCCAATTTCACAAAAAGAAATGAATCTTCTGTAATAAATGGTAATGAATAACACAAACATGTGTATGTAATTAATCTAAATTGAACATGTTGCTCAAATGAATAATGTAGAAGATGGGAAATGGTTATAATTGTATAATTTTCAACAAATTTAGGTCCCTCTGCATGTATATATTATCTCCATATTTATCCAATAATTTTGCTCAGTTTTTAAACAGGAAACTATAAAAATAAACATTTTTTTAATCATCATAGACAAAAAGTAAATCATATAGAAATGAGATGTAAATAACTTAATCATAATACCTATGTATTTCTAATAATTATTTTAATTCCGATATTAAAGTATGCAGTTTCCTGTTTGAGACTGTTGGCGAGTTTGGTTACTGAGACAAAAAAATATAAAAACTAATTTTTTTGAATAGTGTTTGTTATAGTTCTGTACTTGGTATATTGCTTTACAGCTAGCTACTCTGCTGTGTAGTCTGTATATGTGACTTTGACACACACATGGTTGTGAGTCTGTACTCAATGGCAGGAAAATTTCTTTCTTTTTCTTCCCATGGAACTATATTTATCACACAGAACTACATTTCTTACCACTTCAGTTTCTGTAAATGTTTACTTATAATTAGTTCATATTGAATATTTTAATTCTTTAGATTAACTAAAAATGTTGATATGTCAACCACTGAAAAAGTAAAATTTGGTTGAAAAGTCAAAAGCATTTTAGCATTATTTTTAAACTCACACTGGTGAAAAATTCTTCAAAATATAAGCAGGATCACAAAAAAACTTTCATGGCAGGAACCTCTTTTTGACTTAGTATGAATGATGATAATTGTTAAAAGCTGGGCAATCAGGAAATACTTATGTTTCAAATTACAAATGCAAATGATTATGATAACTTTTGCATTCTATATTACAGAGACAGAGAGAATAATTAAACTAAAATCAATGAACAAGAAATGCTTTAGAACAGGTTTATCTCAATTTTATTTGATGCTCATGCTTACCTGATATTAGAAGACTGGCACATAATTGATCTGCAGTATTTACATACAAATGTGTGTATATTTATCCCATTCTAGTAGGTTTGGAGATTTTGTATTGATAAGTAACTTTATAAATAAAAATATCACAGTGTTAGTATACTTACTATATGTATTCAAATTATAAAAGGGGAAGTAAATTTCTTAGTCATTAGAGTAGTACATAGTACTTAATGAGTTATTTCCCTTCCCGACCAATATGCTTTGTGTAATAATTAGGTAATGGGTTAAGATAGGGATGGAACGGGATGATTATAACTATTTTTATATGGACACATGCAATATAGGATGCAGGTTTTGCTGAGATTTGTCCACAGCAACAAAACAATGTACTTTATCAATCTTGATCATAAAGTCATAATATGGCCAGCAGTTACTCTATATCAATGATGCAAACTGACTGTATCCAAATACTGCGACAGACCTGCTGTTCCAGCCCTGAAAATGCACTTGGTATGCTGGTATTCTATGACCACTGCCGTCTCGAGTTACATCATAGTCAAGAATCTGCAATAAAAATACACTTTGACTATTATCACTGGAATTTATTCTTCAAATTTTAGTAATAAGGAAAAAATGTTTCTGGCAGGCTGAATGTTCGTTTTTTCTTGCTGACCTTAGAACCCTTTACCCACCCATTCCACCATAGTAAAAAAAAAATACATGTGACTTTTTAAAAAATATCCCTGAAATTGATTTGTGCATCTGAGCTTCTTTTGCCCAGTACTTAAAGCAATTAGTACATTATATATACTAATCATTATAATATATTAATTATTATCATTATATATACTAATCATTATACATATACTAAACATCAGAATATATTAATCATTATAACATACTAATAATTATATATACTAACCATTATAATATACTAACTATTATATATATATATATATATATATATATATATATATATATATATATATATATATATATATATATATATATATATATATATATACTAATCATTATAATATATTAATCAATATATATACTAATCATTATAATACATTAATTTTTAAGGCAACAAACATAAAACAACCACTCTACCGACATACCCTAATTTCAAAAACCATTACAATAGGAAATGAATATTTTTTGGGGGTGGGTGGGCAGCAAGATCTATATTATAACATTGTTAATTATACTGTACATAAAAAAGTTTTCAGAAATGTGTATTCTGTAAAGAATCTCCCTATTTTCTTTGAGTCAGGATACAACTACATGTACCAAAATTGTTTTGGTGCCAACAATTGCAACATAAACAAAAATTTTAATCTGTGCATTTCACAAGTTTTATTTTTTCCACTTACAGGACTCTAAGATTAGTATCGATGAGAATTTACAGTGAACTGACCATGCGATAATCAAAAGTCAGGATTTATATAACAAAGAGTTTTCTACATTAAACAATAATAACAAAATCAGTCATATCATAACAGGCAGTAGCATCATTCATTCTTATTTGGTTGTTGTTGTTGTTGTTGTTGTTGTTGTTGTTGGGTTTAACGCCATTTTTAGCACACAATAGGCTATACATGGCAGCCAGTATTAATGGTGGAGGAAGAAACCGGGAAATCACCGGAAAGAACCACCGGCCCATGAGAAGCTACTGGTAAGCTTTCTCACATATCCACATTTGCCGAATCCTAGACTTGAACCCACGCAGACAGAGGTGATATGGCAGTGATCCATAACGGACAGCGCTTTAGACCACTCGGGGCCCCCATTCTTATTTGGAATCATTTCAATACAAGTGTTTATCTTGATTGCTCTGGCCTAGTGGTTAGTACATCTGCTGCCTTGAATATAGGGAACGCAGGTTCAAACCCTGGCCAAGCCATACCAAAAACTTATAAAAATGGTCTTAGGATCTGCCTCACTTGGTGCTCAGCATTAAAAAAGTTAGTGTAAGGACTTGTCAGCATAGTGTCAGGATAATGTGACTGGGTGGGACATCATGCTACATGTCTGCAGTATGATGCCCAGCATTAGACATCATTATAAACTGGCACACTGCAAACACTTTAGATATAAAAAAAATTGTTAAAGCTATATATAAAAAATCCAAATCACACACACACACACACACACACACACATGTTCATCTCACTAGGTAATAATATTCAGATGCAAACTTTCTGAGTTCAGTGAAGTATGTAATTTGCATTAAGCAAGAATGCAGCATCAAAGTCTAATCAGAAAATAAAATGTTTATTGTGTTCAGCCTCTTGAGTAGGACAAGTCAGCCAGTTACTTCAACTTAACATCCAATCATGTCATGCAACCATTTTTAAAAAATGCAACATAACAAATACTGATAAATGGTGCTAAACATAATGACTATGTCTTTAGAAACTGTGGGGCACCCTTAATTATTTTCTTAAGTAGTTTTTCAGACCGAGAAATGTTGGGGCATGAAAATATAGAAAATATTTTTCCAAGTACTACAAGTCTTGAGACAACTTTGCTATCTTTTTCTATTAATTGATCAATGTATTTTATCTAATTTTATCTACATTTAAAAAAAGAACATTTAATGCCATTGATCAGGGGAAGGAGTTATATACAAGGCAGTCAGTATAAGTGGTAGAGAAAGAATCCTGTAAAAACCTTGGTAAGAACCACCAAATAGCTAGTTTTCTCACATACCCATATTGGCCTCCAACCAATAGGAAGCTAGTATACTGTAGCAATTTTTCTTGCATACCCACATTGGCCAAGCGCAAGAAGTGAGAAGGCAGTGATCAGTGAAGGCAAGTCCTTTTGACCACTGGGCCACTTAGGGTCCAACTTGTATTAAATACTGTAGATATCACAGACATAGTAAATACACATACCTCACCATGAATTGCCAAATCTACACATGAGAGATTTTCTTATTTAAAATTGTAAATCACGAAGTTGCCATCTAACCCACGGATTAATCTGGTTGTTGTTATAGGGATTAACGTCATTTTTCTGCACATGATACATGGTGGCCAGTATTAATGATGGAGGAAGAACCCTGGAAAAATCCGGGAAGAACCACCAACCCATGAGAAGCTACTGACAGGCTTTCTCACTTACCCACGTTAGAAGAGTCTGGATGTTAACTCACGAAAACAGAAAAGAGATGGCAGTGATCCGTAATGGTCAGTACTTTAGACCACTCGGGGCCCCTACTGATTACGGTAATCTGGGTACTACGTAACATTTGTACCAAAGTATTCCACTGTATTTCTAAATATATATCAATATATATGTTGCTGTGCCACGATTATATTAGGGACAACAATTTAATGTTCAGGGGATTTGGCCTGATAATTTTTAAAATAAAATTTCCATCTATCAATTGCCAAAAAATATCTTGCATTGATTTATAGAAATTAATATTATATCAGTACATTATCTGTAAAAAAAATTTGTAACATGCAAGATAAAAGAAAATAAAATATTTTAGCTCAACAGAAAATCGCAGCCATCCCCCATAGCTATTACCAAATAGCTACATGAATTTACTATGAGAATGTTATTAGTTTTATAAGTTGTAATCTCCAAAGTGTAACAAAAGAGCAGAGAGCTTGTTAATAAATGGAAGTGTTGAAACCAAATCATATAATTTACTAGCTACACTAATGATACAATAGACAGGAAATATTCAGTGAAATACCAACACCTTGTTAAAATATTTCTGACAAAGAGTCGGTAAACATCCTGAAAACATAAAACACACTTAATAAACAAATGGAGACCATCTAGCAAAGACTATTTCACTTGTAACTCCAGGCATGACTCTGACATCACTGTGATGCTACTTTACACACTGAATCAGCAATTTAAAGAAAGATAAGTAACTGATGGATACACAGGTCTGATCAGAGAGTGATTAATACTAAAAAAGCGAGCATTCTGAAGGATTTAATGTCATGGGACAAAAGACGTGGGATTTTACACACCATCCACATATAAAGTCAGACAAAATAAATCTATAAATCACCAGAAAGTGGATGATAGTCTGAACTGAAAGATTCATTCAGAATTGTGTCCTGCACAGCTGGTCTCCACTACCAGTATTGTTAGGAAAAAAAAGCTGAGATCTACTTGTTCGGTCTAGGCAGGTTGATTCTACTATAGTACTGGAGTACTAAAGAAATAACTATGCTCAAGCATGGGGGATAACTCTAAATAGCTTTTGGAAATTAACATAAGACCCAGAAAATAAAACTGATATTTTCTGCACCATAATCGGTGTTCAGGTAATAACATCTTGCATAGAATTACTTTTATGTCAAGTAAAAACGGAAAGTCTTCTGGTATCTGACCTTATTTTAATTTTCGCATGCACAAGAGTCAGTGCATGACAAAATGTTTAAGTTGTATCCTGTTCTGCCAAATATGCACTCAACTCATACATTTTTTAAAAAGTTTAAATTATTTAAGATATTTTTTGAGAATTTTGGCTGATGCACCCTGCATAAGGTTTATGTTTTAATTAAGTGGGTCTGGCATGAAATTCAAACTAGAAGATACATTGCCTGTATGATGGAAAGTGTGTGTGTGTGTGTGTGTGTGTGTCTATATATATACACACATATATTTAATATCATTTTAAAGGCTAGAAAATGTTACACTGTAAATGTATGTCAACCTTTTGACCAAAATCAGCACAACATATAACAAATTCATACCTTTCCATATATACCATGGATGTGTAATTTTAATGGTCCTCATTATCAACTTAGGTATAAACTTCTGGACTCTTCATTTGGCAACTGTTAGCACCAAATCCCTGGATTTATAAACACAGATCAACCTTTAATATTCTTGAAGAGTGTTGTTAAGTAATGGCTTAACTTTAAGTTTACTACTTAATTCTCAGGTACAAGAACACATGTATTTGAAACAATGCTGTTGTTGTTGTTGTTGTTGGGTCTAACACCATTTTTCAGCACAAGATAGGCTATACATGGCGGCCAGTATTAATGGTGGAGGAAGAAACCGGGAAATCACCAGAAAGAACCACCAACCCACAAAAAGCTACTGGCAATCTTTCTCACATATCCACATTCGCGGAATCCTAGACTCGAACCCACAGAGACAGAGGTGATATGGCAGTGATCCATATCAGACAGCGCTTTAGACCACTTGGGCCCCTTTGAAACAATGAATAATAAAACAAATTTATAAACTTTGATTTCCCTGGATTATGGTTTGATTCTGGAGTAAATCAATGGAGGGTGAATTCTAATGTACAATTGAGGACGATTTACTGCCAGTTATCCTAGAGATGAAAAATGGGGATACTTGTCATATTTTTTTAAAAATTCACTTGAAGAAATGTTTGGATATGATACATTGATTTTAAGGTAATATAAAAAACGTTTCTAATTTTGAGATGTTTGCAAATTCCCTTTCATTTTTGAGAAAACTGCTGACTTCAAAATTCTGACTATATCCTATTTATTTTTCACATTTTTAATCAGATACTGGTGTAATATCTTAGTATCTTTGGGTTTATGGGGGATTATAAATATGCAATAACGAGACTTGGGTAAATAAAAAAAGTTAATAGTTCTCCTTAAAAGTGCATATTTCAACTCACCTTGAGGATAACCAGTGCCAGCTCACCCATTAAGCACACTATGTACAGGGCATCAGACAAAATTGAAATTAATTTTTCATAAAATTTAATGAACTATGTATGACATTTTGATCAGCATGTACAAGTATTTTGATTTGAGATGATGGGAACACTAGCATTTTGTTCCATTTTTAACATGTTTTTTTTAGTTTTATGGGGGGGGGAGGAAACATAATATTTTCAGTGCTTGGAAAGGCCTTAATCCACACTGAACACAGCTACTAAATGTGAAAAAATCTTCATGTCCACATGTGTATCAACAAATTATCTACCGTTAGTCCTAAAATGTAAGACATGGACCCTGATTTTGATGCTTTTGGGGGTTGAGGTCTTACCGCCCAAATTATGGTGCTGTGTCGATTAACATCAGAACAATAGGGCAAAAATATTCAAGAATATCTCACAAACCTGGCAACATTTTCCACAAATTAAATTCATAATGTTTTAGTCAGACTCTACTTCCTCCGATGTCTTTTTTTTTCTAATAAATTCAAATTCTCAAAACATGAAAAGGACACGTTTGCAAGTTGTGCTGGCCTACATTTCAATTGGCTGGATTAGTTAAAAGGATGATAAGAACAAAACGAAGCTATCTAAACATTTTCTTCAATATTAATACATTTATGTTTCATTCCGTTAACACTTCAACTTAATCAGATTTCAGCATTCCTAGCTTAGATTGTAATCCAAGCTAATGACATGAACGCTAACTGAAATAAGGATTGTTTTTACTTATGTCACACTAAGGTACAGAATTTCCAAAACGCAACATGATTAAACAAACACGGCCATTTTGAGCCCACAACAAATCGATAGTTGACCTTAATAGTTATGACGGAGAAGACAACAAGGATAGCTATGATCCATACTAGTTATCTCGATTCACTTGTGGGTGATGTTTGTGAGAGATACATCCAGAACACTGCTAAAATACAGATTGATCCAGATAAACTACCCGCTGAAGCCTTTAGTGATGATCAGATGAAATGGCCTGAGGTCAGCAATGTAGATGTTCATTTTTTGAGTTTTCAACAATCAAGGATCAGTTGAAGAACTAAACGTCTCTTGATGCATACAAGCTTTTCCAAGATGGCTGGATCCAAAAAATACTGAAATATCAGCAACACCAACATCAAATGCACACAGTATGAATCCTTGGTGTTACCCTCAACAGTACTCTCTCACTGCATCAACATGTCATGAACATATGCAGGGCTGCATATCTTGAGCTGAGACACATCAGCTCCATTCGCAGGTATCTGTCAGCTGATGCCACTAAAACTCTTGCATGTTCCTTAGTACTTTCAAGACTAGACTACAGTAACTCTATTCTGTCTGGTTTGTCTCAATGGTGTAATACCAAATTCAACAAACTAAAGTACTGAGCACTATTAAGAATTACATTCATTTTTATAACAATGCTAATAATGAATGCTAAAGTAAAAACATGAAATAATACCTGAAAAGCATGATGCAGTTCAGTATGTTGTAATACCTTAATGGTATTGTGAATGGAGTTCTGCATGCATAAACATTGTCCAATTAATGTGTGAAGATTATATAATGTTAATTGTTGAGGGGTGAAATGATGTTTGACTTATGAGACTATGGCATATTTGATGTCATTTTTATCTGTCACTGAAAACGTCTACCATATGTGTCCTTCCTGAATGTATGCCACCCACCCACCATTGTTTAGATTGCTGCCTGCATCTCTTATAAACGTTTACTCTGTGTTTTATACTAAATGTGATTATAAAACCTTGTTCTGGTCATCATAATGTCATGCTTTCGTCACACATATTAATGAATGCGTCATGGAATTCATCTAAAAGACAAAAACAGTGCTAAAAGCCCAGAGACATCAACATTAAGTGGAAAGAAGTTCATGTGTTAACAGTCATTGTGCCCAAACCATTTCCATGTTGGACTGTGTGTGTGTCGTGTTGGAATTTTACATGAATGGGTTAAGAAATAAATTATCTTACCTTCCATGGTTTTGGAATATCAAAGCCAGAAATACGATGCTAGTCCATAAATTTGTGACTTCAACCACCCTGTGAGTTTTGCTACTGGAACAGCAGAGATGCAAGACATGGATGGAATCAATAAGCCGTCCGAAGAATCATATTTCACTTGTCAGACTTTTAGAACTAATGCTGCTGTTTATTATTGCAAATTCTTGTTGATGTAGAACTTGTTATTTTACTTTACTGTACAGAAATAGTACGCACTTGACAGGGACTATTTCTAACTGTATTATGACTCAATGCATCACCAGTACGTTGTACTCTTGCTCGATTTGCATTGAAATTCACTTGTCTGTTTCGTTCAGTTCAAACTAATTGCAGGCATGAATATACAAATAAGTTTAAAAGTAAAAACACATACCACAAACATTGAGAGGACAACTTAACTTTATTTAAATTTTATGTTCAGAGGAATTTTTTCATGCAGTTTGAACAATTGACTTGGTTTTTGCCATAGCTATGATTGGCTAGCTAAGGTCATGTGATGTGAATAGGCATCTCTAAATATGAGTGCAAAACAGTGCACTGGCTGATAGCTGTCAGAGCGGCAAAGTATGAACATCTAAGTAGAAAAAGATTTCTGCCATATATTCTAAATCTAATTGAAAACCATAATTTTTTTTACATAACCGATATTAGCTTTAGCACATTAAAACCCCGAAACAGAATCATAGTTATGGGAAATTTTAAGCATATTTATTACATGATTGCTATTGAATTTAAATGCCTCATAATTCTTTATAAAGCCACTGCAATCTCCCACCACACTACTCTGTACTAAAATTATTATTTCTTTTCATTTAATTCATGCCACCATGTCAGAATGTTTCAGTCAATATAATAACATAATTTATTTAATCATGATATAGTATATTATAATGTTGTCTTTTGGTATTTAGACAAACAAGTCTGCTTTATATTATCTGAAATTGATAGTGTTGTGACAGACACTGTGTTTATGTCAAGTCACTAGGCAGGATTAAAAAGCATGTTCTATCTCACATAATTTTATTTATTAAAATCATTTCAAGTCCCAAACTCTAGTCTTTTCAATATTTAACACACAGGGTGTTACAATATCTACTCCAGAAATTTCAAAAAGCTCAAAACACAGCTTCTTGGATCATCCTTAGAGTACCAAGGTCAGAGTATGCAACCCCCCCTGCTCTGTACCCTACTCTGGTTATCAATATTATTCAGAATTAAACACAAAATTTGTTCCCAGTGCTACATTTCACTGATGGACTCCAGTCCAAAACATATCTGATGTCATTCATGTGTACATACCAGCTAGATACTTGCACTCTTCTTCTGACACTTGTATTCTTATTATTCCCACTATGAAAATGAAATCCTATGGACAACATTCTTTGCATACCAGAGCCCAGAAATGTGGAATGAATTGCAGTCAAGATCACTCTTGAAATTCACCTATTACAACTGCAAGAACAGACTTAAAGACCTAATAATCTTTCCTTACTGTAAATATTTTCAGCATGTTTTCTGTTTTCTAATTTCATGGCATTTGTTTTTATTTTTGTAATCATATCATTGTTTCCTTAAGTGTTGTCAAATGTTGTAAAGTGCTTAGAGCTTCTAAAGATTAGGCGCTATACAAAGTCTCATTGTTATTATCATTATACTGCAGAAGGAAAATAATTGGGTTCATTTGTTGAGAACAAAGGTACTTACACTTCCGTTTTTTTCTTTCTCTCTGTACATAATGTAACTGCAGTTAGCTCCATTTTATTACTGCAGCTGCTTGTTTGTGATGACATATTTATAGAGTTAAAATCAGTTAAAATAACAACAGCATTTTCAATTTTATTTGGATCATTCATCCCTCTGTGAATTTGAGACACAATAAAAATGACTAAAAGAGATGGACTTACAGTCTGCGGTAAAAAAAAAACAACAACTTTCAAATAATGAATCTGAGTACACTGATTCTCATAAACCAGCAGCGTTAGACATACCATTGCTTATAGCAAATAAGACAAACCTATTTTGGGATGAACTTCATCAAAGAAAACAAAACTATCTCCACTTTAAGTAACAGAAAATACTGCATTTGTGTTAGTGATGATGATGATGGAAGAAAGATGATAATGTGTGAAACTGAAAATTGCCCAAAGGCATGGCTTCGTACAAGTTGTATAAAACTACAATATGTGCCAAAAGGAAAATGGTGTGGTGTTTATAATTTTTAATGTAGCTTTAACAATTTTTCAGTTATATTGCTATGATGTCTGCAGCGTGGCAGTTTATAGTGATGTCCAGCACTGGGACATCATGCCAAAGATATGTAGCATGATGTCCCACCCAGTCACATTATCCTGACACCAGGCCGACCAGTCCTAACACTAAACTCTTAATGCTGAGCGTCAAGCGTGGCAGCTGTTAGTACCATTTTTGTAAGTCTTAAAGGAAAATGGTATTGTGGCAAGTGCAAATGATGAATATATTTGCCAGTGCCCACAAATGTTTTTTAAAGTGGTAACATGTTGTATATATTATAATGAAAATAGTAGTTTATAATATTGATTATGCCAAATATCTGATAAAGCAGTGTTATGTAGATTAGAAATTGACCAATATTGTATATTATCATTTGTTACATTATTCACAAATCAATAAATCAATAAAATGTGCAATGATGTCTCTGTTTTATCTTTGAAATATGACAAAGAAATCTTATGAAACAAGTTAATGAAATATATCCTCAAACCACTACTTGTGCCTGTAGATTTCCTGGCCATGACTATTTTGACATTCAGCAAATTATAAACATAAACAGAACAGAACTAGTATTAGTATGGTACACTTTATTTGCAAAGTTACTTGTTTCATGTGTGTGACAATAACATTCAATGTACACATATTGTTGTGCTCAATAGACTATGCGCACTTTCAATCAAATGGAACAATTGAAGGACACAAATCTGTTAATCAACAAGCCACTTTAACAATCTTGTCAAAAGTTGGAATACTCTCTCCATGTTTCAACTTAAAAAACTTCTTGGGTATGATGCCTAAAAAATTCTGAATTTTCTCAACACAAGACCAATGACACGCTCTACATGAATTCAAACTGATGCAATTTTTCTAGTTTTCTCAACTTCTAATGGATGTAACTGTGTTAAAAGCGCATATCAACTCCTGATTTTTGTTATATACTTGTCAGAGGTTCCCCATCCATCCCCAAAAAATGTAATAACACCTTGGTTATGTTTGTAATTGGAATGTGTACACTTTGTTCAGAGCACCCCTTGGCTTCTCTAAATAATTCAAAACAGTCTAGCACAACAACTTTCTCACCAAACTCTTTTCTGAAACACTGGGACATTGTTTCTCTCAAGTGTTCTCAATTTGGCCATTGCACTAGAAAGCCTAGTCCAGAGTATTGTACAATCTTCTTTGCACAGTAGCTAAAGAAATGGTCAAACAATTGGCTATGTTTGGAACAGATAATTCATTTGAAGTTTCAGAAGACACAATAAAAATTCATTTTCTTTTGACTGATTTTTACTGTTGTTACTCATATGTCCCTCCATTAAAGTAAATTTAATAAAATTAAATTTAAATTTAAAATTTAAATTTAATTTAATGTTTTAATACACCATAATTAGGCAATCCTGTGTAAAATGCTACTTGTTCAGACTTGTCAATGTAAGATAGAAGGTTGTACAGTCCTTAAAAAAAAAAAACTTCATTTTCTTTGCCTTCAATAAGTCTGGACTTGTTATCATCTTCTACTTGTTTCATGGCTCTATCAAATCAGCCTGGAGGCCCATTGCCTTTGATGTTTTGTCATCATGATATGAAGGCTGAAATGACACATGTTCCATTGTTATTCTGTTTATCTGTATTCTCAGCACATTCTGATATGCTACGAATTATTTTCCACGAATTCAATGCACCTCTTTTTCAGATGATACTGCATCTGAAATCTTTCTTTTGTGTTTCTGCTGGCTGGCCTGATTATATCTCTCATGAGCTGCTTGTATTGCAGGTGAAGTCATTTCTGTGTAACCATGATCTCAAGTTGGCAACCATGATGGACTTGTTCTGTCATGCAAATATGCTTTAACACCTGTAAAAAGAAAGGAAATCAACTGAGATAGTGACCTCATTCAAAAGAATTGAATAATGTATTATGCAAGTCAAGAAAAGGTCATCAGATATAAAAAAAAATGACTAGAACAGTCACTATTTAATCCTGATACTCTTAATCATAAATATAACATTGTCATGAATTTTTTTTTTATCTAAAATGACTAGTTCCTGCTTTTTGCACTAGGACTTGTGGATCACGATTTTCAGTTAGGAATATAGATAGGATTAAAATATTTGCAAAAATCAAGCTAAACATATATTATAATGCAACTAAAAAATTAATTTTAACATACCTCCAGCAAAATGTTTAGAGCAAACAAGCGTTTGTTCCTATCTCTCTTTAGTTTTGTTGTTCTTTCTGATGATAGCAGCATTCCATAAACGTCTTTCTTCCATTAATTTCATTGTTTCTTCACCCTGATCAGTCAAACGTTTCGGTACTTTAAAGAAGCTTACATCTTTTTGTACACCTTTGCGGTTGGAACACTTGACAATATCACAAATCGGCATTATGGAAAACGCATTTGTCATTACACTTGTCAATTGGTTTGGAACAAAATGGCGGATCTATCCATACACATTTTATGCAATTTTATGCACGTGAAAACAATTCAGAGAACAGATTCATTTGCTTGAGTGAGAATCTGAATTTATTAACAAAAAAGACATCAGAGCAAGCAAAGACTGACTAAAAGATTATGACTTTAATTTGTAGAATTTCTACAAAGTGTCAATATATGTTGCCAGGTGTATGAGATATTTCCAAAACTGACTTCTTGTTATGATCTTAAAGTCTATCAACCCATTAGTTTGTACCCAACTACAGATTTCAATAATGAAAACGTATGTGATAAAAAGTGCACAGAACAAAGTCAATTGAATCACTGATTTATAATTTCTAACCTGCTTGTGACCAGAATGCCACTAATACTGGCATTACCTTGCACCTTTCATGCTTAGCGGAATTCTCATACTAACACAGTGTCATATTCCGTACACTATGCTAGTTTATTTCCATCAGACAAGATAACAACATAGTTCATGTTATTCAGTAACTACCAGATAATTCCATAAATTACCAAAACATTGAGTTTGAAATTATATCCCTTTGCAAATATGAACATATTAATTAAGCCACATGTTGCATGGAATGCAAATTTGTTGTTGTCATTCTTTCCTTTGCTTAATTCGACATTGTAAATATCAGAAACAGATGACATATATGTACATGATCATCTATAGTCATGCATACACCCCTTTGTTGAAAATGGACTTGTTCAGGAACTGGAAATGGATTTCGAGCATGTCCGTCTATTTATATTGAAAACTTCCGTTATACATGAAACTTGCTGACGCTGACGGTGTTAGGGCCAGAGTCAGGTTAGAAAATATAAATCAATGAATGAATTCACTAAGTTCCTTGCACTTTTTATCACATTAATGATTTCCATTATTGAAATCGGTAGGGAAGTACAAACAAATGGGTTGATATACTCAGACTATATAGTCGACATTAGAACACGCAACACAGCACCGTTATTTATGCGCAAGACCTCGATCCACAAAACTTAAATATCAGGGTCGATGTCTTACATTAAAGGCCTATATCTATCGTGCGTTGTTTATCATGATACATATCATTTCACACCTATTCGTTACTATACATGTTTCCATCAGCTTTTGTGAAAGTGTCTCGATACGGGTACGGAAGAGGATGAAAACATTTCGATCTGCTGTTTACCTTTGCTTCGTATAAAACTCTAGCTTTTGTTGGATCGGGTTCAAAGCAAAGCACAATTTCGCCAACTGAATAACTGTACTTTACCCCTCTCAAGCTCATAGTCTTTTCCCTTCATTAACAACGATCTTCTTATATTTCCTAATGGTTGTGGTCGAAATTTATTATTGTTCGTCGTTCGCGGGTACACACTGAGACTGTTTACGACAAGGATGATAAAACAATACCAAAGTTATTTAATAATAATAACGAATTTAAAACCAGCCAATATTTACGGTATGTCGTAAATTAGAATAATTTTTACATAACATATACTTTTAAATAAATATGACACATATTTTTACCGCAGACATAAATTATACAATCTAAGTCGAAAATAAATTAGGTACGCATATCTATTAATTAAAACAAAATTCTCAATTACGACACTGTTACTTGCCACACGTCACAAGACTTACGTCAGTTACGAGGATACAGCCCCAAGGACACGTTACCAAGGAAGTTAAGAGTTTCGGTCAGTGGATTAAGGGCTGGTGGGGCCAACCACATGGGGGTCGTGTCGTAGAGCTAGTGGTAATGAAGGACTTTTTAACTTGCGGATTGAGGGATCAAATGATAACATAACGTTTACAGTGGTTTATCAGGCAACTAATCCAACCTACATTGGTGTTCCAGTTCAAGAGTTCGCTGTGTCAACAAAAACAAAATGCAAGTGTTTTAGACCCTGATGTGTTAATGCTGAGGGAGAAAATCCCTGATTGAATATTTATGCGATCGATGACCAAGTTTAGATTTTGCGTTAAATAGAGAATATAGGCTATATATTTTTTAAATGTGTGAGTCGTTATATTAGCATGTACAAACGAATGAGATTATATCTTCACCATCCACTTTGTCAAAGACGAGGAAAATACTGAAGTTAACGATTAATTGTGAAAGGTTAAACAATGTTGAATCTGGTCATGCAATGAGAAAAGATGAGATTAGAGAAAAGATTAATGATGTTGCATTTTTCAAACAAGATCGAAATAAACAAGATGGAGGACGAGATTGAGGACTTGATTAAGAAGACAATAACTCGGATTCATCCAGATTTCACATGGTCGTTGTTAACTAAAAAGACAAACTAGTGCAAAAGAAAATTGATTAAAATCATGATACAAAGCACCAGTTAATGACTGATAACGGCAGCGTTAGTAAACATATGATAAGACACAACGAAAAAATAGGTTTTATAAGAGACAATTTCATGACAAACTAGGATCAACGTTTAATGATTGTGATTTGCTGATAAAGATACATGGCATGATGAATGATGGCTAAATTTTACGAACAGCTTATTTAGTTGTGTTCATCAACATAATAAACGGCACAATATTGTAGCTGTTACACAGATGCTGAGTATTATGTTGCGCTGAACGCTGTAAAAGTATTCAACGAGAAAATACGGATACACTAGCTGAGTATCGTCAGCAGACAGGTGATGGCGCCAATGCTTTTAAGGTTCTGCCATGGCCGCATAGTAAAGGAGTTGACTAATGAGGAAAAAATGGTTGATGAGATAAAACCAAATGATCTGCTGTTTTGGATAAAAGAAGCAAGGTTTAGAAATTTTGCAGAAGATCTAATGTCGAACTCAGCGTTTATGCTGTTGATGAAAAAAAAAATGTTTGAATAACAGTTTGTTACTTAGTAATAGGTGACACTAATGTTTGGGAGTATGGTGGACCACCAGCACAAGAATCAGCAGAATTTGTTGGTGCTCTCGTTATTGTCTATAGACACAGACACTTATTTGTGAAGCCATTTGTTGATTTTGCTGCGAAATCAGCAGTTGATTTTATTAAGAAACAGATTGATCAGCTAGGTTTAGTCAACTTAAAAAAATGGATTAAGCAAAGCTGCACAAATTAAATTTTGGCGTTGTTTAATCACATGGAGAAAGAGAGAAGTTAGTCGATCCAAAATCAACATACTTCAGTGAGAATGGAGAATTTTTGTATAACACTTTCAAATTTAGAAACTTGCTAAACGCCTATGATCTGAGCAAAAACGTTGAGAGAGCAGAAGAAGGAATAGTTGTAAATAGGGTTTTAATTACGATTTTGAAATCTATAACACGTTTGATTATTGTTATGCAAATATGTATGAACATCTTTTCACTGGCCTACATGTTCCACCGCAAAATCTAAAAATTCCCATAAACTTCATTAATAAATATGAGGATTATGATCATATCACAAAATTAAGAGGTTTATTAGCGATACAATTCATTGGAGAGTGCTAGTTACTTTACTTTTCTCGACTTGACCGAGATAAGTTGAGATAAAAAAAATATCCATTATTTGACAAATACAAGAGTTAACTCAACCATCTCGAAAGCGCTGATTTTCTTGCTGCAGTAAAATAAACCTTCAGTAGTGCGGTTGATCCTAGTGTTGTAGACTACACGGGTAAATACGCAGCAGTGTACGTTGTACTAGAAATGTATTTCACGATAGGGAGACCAGTGTTTTATGTTCGAGAAGCACTCAGGTTTTTATTGATAGCGTAGAGACACCAGAGTTCTTCAACAACGTTGCGAAGGAGAAAATAGAGCCCAATCTTGGTAAAGTTACTGAGAGAAAGAGAGAGAGAGAGAGAGAGAGAGAGAGAGAGAGAGAGAGAGAGAGAGAGAGAGAGAGAGAGAGAGAGAGAGAGAGAGAGAGAGAGAGAGAGAGAATTTGTATTATGGCACAGAGAACAATAAAATTGATAATAATACTGTTTGGACTTCAATCACATATCGCAGGACATACCACTTGAGGACAAAAAACAATTGCGTATTTCACGCACTACCATGAAATGTTACTGCGCACGAAAATCGTATTATGGCCAAATACTAAAGATAACTGATTATTTTGCAACTATTATAACAACAGCTGGACTTGCGACAACTGGAGCCCTCGTTAAACCATTTTTGTTAATTTTGTCTGGTGTTTGTGTTGCATTGGACATGATAGCGATAAAGGTTAATACAGTAATCAGATTTGAAAGATCGTCTTGTAAGATATATTTTATTGTAAAAACGCGAATGTTAAACGAAATCAGATCTTATTTACGTGGGGTTAGTTATCTGATCAAAGAATTTAAGACAGCGGACAATTTGCTAAACGAGATGCTAACGCACAGTATAACGAGGTATGAAAAACATGGGGAAAAAAATGGCACGAATTTTATCTAAACTTAAGTATAATGGACGTGAAAGACGTGTTTGATGAAATATACAAGGAGGCCTGTAAAATAGCTGTAAAAGACTGGCAGAGAAAAATTTAAGTACAATAATAAACCTTTAATTGAAAAGATAAACGATGAAATAACAGGACAGTGCTTCAAAAGAGACTCAAACAGGATAGAATTGACTCTAATTAGAGCTGATGGCAAAAGCCAATGCTTTGATTTGCTCGACACACTAGAGTGTTTGATAGTTGATGGCATAATCAATTTGTACTGTCCAATATCACAGGGTAAATACGCAAAACTCGCTATGGACCTGAACAAAATAGAAGTTTACAAGATGTACAACTGGATAATGACAAATCCTGATGTTCTTGAAGCGTTTAAGGAGATCAAGAGAATAAGATCTCCAATCTTCCTCTCGTTCTATAAATTTGATGATGTAATCTATCTGGTGGTTAAACTGGTTAGAAGTTGGATAAGAGGCACAGGTAGAATTTTATCAAATCAAGTAAATAATGAGCAAAATTGTGTTTGCGAAGCAAATTGAACAGGTAATTGAGATAAGTGATGATGTTGCAAATTCACGTGATAGTCTAATTAAGCTGAAGAAGACAACAATTGTTTGTTCTGGCCAAGTAGAAAATGTAATTAAGACGTCCGAGAAAATTAACAAAGACTCCGCCAAGAGTCTTTAACATGATGTCACCAGCAGATGATATTTGGCACGACAGGATCCAGAAAAACTCATTTGTTGCTGAATCTGACCATAAAATGTTTAATATGGAATCGGCTGTACGCGATTGTGCCAACACGGATGACCAACCATATTATAATGTGCACACTTTTGTGTTGGAGATGTCTGATAAATAGCCAACTATCTCGTTATTATCCACTATGTCTCTGCCATTATTGACCTTGGGATGATCTATGTAACACACGATACGCACTCGTGCCTAAAATGACCATGGACAACTGGAACATAGCTGTTCGCGAACGTGTCCAAGAGAAGCTTCAGTGGCGGCAATCAGCACGGGAAGACCCCACAGTGGGCTTCCAAACAACGTTTTCACTGCTGAAAAGTTTCCACCGATGTGTTAGAGAACAAAGAAGGATGTCAGAGAGGCGCTAACGCATGTTCCACAAGAATAACCCTCGCAGTTCCAATCAAAGTTGGAATTAACACTTCAAAAATGTAATCAACAGGCGCGGAAGATTATCTCTGACAATCCCTTACCTTCGCTATTTTTGTTTTTCGTGATGCATTATTAAATACCATTGCTATATACGAATGATGCTGCCTTCGTAATTTGTGATGATGCGCAAAAACATATAGTGCAATTCCAATTCCGGTCCAAACACGTACCCGCTGGTTTCAGACTTGTACGAAAGTGATTCCTAATCCATGTCCATCAGTGGTGATACATATCAGCAACGATTCAGTGTCCATGTACAGCACCTTAACTCTGACACCGTGCAGGAATTTAATTTCGTTGTACAACTCACACTCGAACTGCATTTTCAAATCCACGAGCGCTCTAACTTAAATCAGTTTTGTCAACTTTAAATTGGGTCCTTGTCCATAATTCACAGTTCATAATTGTCGAATCAGTATCTCCATCACATATGAGAACAATGTAACAAAATCAGCAAGTGACGCATTCAGCAACTTGCATCGTATGTGATTGAACAGTTTATTTCTTGATCGTTCGAATTCTCGGGATGCTTTTAGGCATTCAAAATTCGCGTAACTGACATAGGGGACCTTCAGATTCCGTTGTACCTCGGTGAATTTAAAACAAAATTGCTGCCAGTTTCTTTATTGATCGTTCACTGCAGCCTTTTGTTGACTTTCAACAACACCAGTCATGCTCGTC
Organism: Potamilus streckersoni; assembly: GCA_016746295.1. Taxonomy (NCBI): domain Eukaryota; kingdom Metazoa; phylum Mollusca; class Bivalvia; order Unionida; family Unionidae; genus Potamilus; species Potamilus streckersoni. Next base: position 2,480,380 of record JAEAOA010000455.1, read on the forward strand.
ATGCAACTGTTGAGTACTTAATACATGCAAACACCATACACATGAAAACATTTTCATTTTTTTTTTATTCACACGTAAAAGTGCAGTGCTTATAGACCATAAATGTTGCTCAACAGCAAGAAATCAACGTTAGTCTGCTACAGTGTATGTGGAGATAGTGGTTTCCAGTAAATGTCAATCTACCAAGCATGCAATTAACGGCAACGTCACGGTTGAGTTATTCAAATATTTTTAATGCATTCACAGAAACCTGTAGAGGAAATTCAATGTTGCCATGTTTACTCAAGTGCTGTCTGTACCTATCACGTGCATCGCGGACAAAATCGCCTGTTTAAAACATCGGTTGTCTTCGTTTCCCATAATTATCACTGTCCGCATTGGAACACACGCTTGTGAGGGAACATAACTCGACCCGCGAAAAAGTCTTGTGGAGTAGGGGGTAGAAGAAATTAACCCAGAGCAGTAACAGAAATCTCAAACCCGCATAATCCTACTATCCACACCTAACACCCGCCCGCAGCTAATCTGATATGTCGGTTATATGGTCCTAGATCGTGTTACCATCTTTGTCGTGGCCACGTTTGTGGGAAGCGAGTCATATCAGTGAACAGAGTGTTGGTTTTAAAAAAATCTTTTTGTTAGCATACATTTTATAAAAACCCTCGATAGATTCTCATATTACATTGTACGAATCATTATGAAGCTAAGACAAGAAATTATACGACATGCTAGCTCGCACCTTTACCGCTGGGGTGAAGGTCATAGTCTTATACAATTTTACGTTACAGTTTTAAAGATTCTATAGTTGATGATCATAACCTCGTTGCAGAGTTTAATTTCGCTTGGCATTAATCATTTGGCAATACATTTAATTTTAATTCACTGTAACACTTCATTCAAAAAACTTTCGACAAAAGCGGCAGTCCGAAATTATGATTAATATTTTCAACATATGAGATACAAAACAGATAATTTGTAATAAATCAAATTTTCTTAAGAAAGACACTGGTATGCATCATTGCATGTAAAATTGTTATCGGGAAGTTTAAAAAAATATATATTACAAATAGATAAATATTTGTCGAACCTATCGGAATAAACCATATCTTGCTTTTTTTTATACCTTTTGATACAGACGCTTAAAACATGACATGGATAAGCAACTGGTTCGGTTACACACATTTCCGTCAAATACACTAGCGCTACTCCTTTACCAATCCCTCGCGTTATGTCTTAAGTCCTTTTGTTAACAAATTTGCATCCATGATATTTCCTAGTTAACTTATATCTTAATCTACATAAAACAGAAATTTACAGCCATTATCTCCCCTCCCCGTAAAATAGATATTGAAAAAAAAAATTTGTCTTACTTATGTATCACCATTTATTATTAGCTCCGATTACAAGAGTTCGAGACATCAAAAATAGTGGTCAATTATAGGTGCAACAGAGTCTCTTTCAGCAGAAATGTCAGAATACACATCTGCGGGTCTTTTTCTTGCTACGTTTAATCTTTTATATTACTTTATATAATCGATTGAATTCTTCGTTCAGAGGAGAAAATAAACGAGATCTTCCCTTCCCGCGGTACAAAAAAAAGAAAGATTTTATTGGTGAAAGTAGAAATGGTAGCCTTTAGTGCTCTCTCTCTCTCTCTCTCTCTCTCTCTCTCTCTCTCTCTCTCTCTCTGATTTGGATTTTTAACGTAACTTTAACAATTTTTCAGTCATATCGCTACGATGTCTGCAGTGTGGCAGTTTATAGTGATGTCTAGCATTGGGGCATCATGATGTCCTACCCAATCATATTATCCTGACACCATGCCGGCCAGTAACACTAACCTCTTAATCCTGAGCAACTAGTGAGGCAGCTGTCAGTACAATTTTTACAAGTCTTTGGTATGATCAGGCCGGTATTCAAACCCGCGACCTCCCACATCCGAGGCGGACGCTCTAACCAATAGGCCACCTGAGCGGTTGTTCGTGTACCAAATCAGAAAAGCATGTTTTGAGACTTTATGTCTGCATAACTGCTGAACTATAAATTCTCTTGTATTTATGGGTTATTAGTTGATTTCTTGGTAGCAACAGTTATTTAAAGGCGTGTCAAATAATTATCTTAACGATAATAGAGAATTTTCTTTCTCTATCCACGTACCAAAAGAAAAATGCAGTGTTACGTAAATCCGCGATAATTAGCACATACAGATAATGCTTGAAAGACTGGGTTTGTAACACTCTTTTGTATGATTGTAGTGCTCAGTCAACCGAGAAAATATACTATCTCATTTAACGGGATAACGAAATGTTATCTCGAATTGGGATAAATAGATTTTAAAATAGTTTTGTACCATTTAAATGCAAATTAATACCATGGTCTTAACACACACTCAAATGAATTATGTAGAGTCCACTTCCACTAAGGTTCGGGCAATATATTCATTTATAAGAATGTAAAAGTCTCACAGTTTTTATATTCTCAACTTGTCGTTTATTTAAAGGAAAATTTCGCAAGAATAGTCCCCATTTGGAACCAAAGCTAGATAAGCCACTCCCTTGAGATAAACGTCTGGTGAGTGTAAAAGAAACCATTCTAATGCAAAGTCATCCGGAACAACCAATGAGCTTAAACAATAGGACACATTATAATCTATCATGGTTATACTATAGATCAATGAAAGGGCCTTCTTTCATCCATTTGAGTGCAAATGATACCCTTACAATAACCCATGTACATGCTGATAACTTATACAAGGAGAAATATACGATAACTCCGAATTGTGAAGTAAAAATTACTTTCATGAGCTGTCAGAACGGGTCACATGTTATACAGGTCTGGTTTGATGAATAAATATTACGGCGGAAGTTGAAGAACGGTTTAGGCACATATAAGAATAAATTCTACACTCTCGAAGTCAGGGGCAACTAGTCCATTTCGCATTGTTATGGTTATATTACTTGTTTTGTTGATCTTATGTGATCAAGAACCCAGAAGACCTGAGGACTTCATGAAATTCAGATGAAAACACTCTGAGACTAACACATTAAGAGTGACATCAAAATAATTATGATTAAAATTGCATGGATTGTTTATTTACTCGAACACTTATTTTACCCAGTAGGTAAGTAACGTGTTAGTCTTTTGTTCTCCATTTTGCGTTAAGTAATTTTATTTAGATTCATTATTTGTTGAAAAGAAATTAAAACACATTCTCTCGTGGGCTTTTTCTACCGACTTTGGAGCACTCTTGGATTCAGGACTTGAAGAGATTATGACCATTGTATTATGCTCTAGTGACCATTGGATAGTGGTCAGTTCAGTTACAAGAGAACCTTTAAAGTTGCTAAATTTTCTCCATTGCAAATTTATGCATTATTCTTATATATCTGATTGAAGTAACTCGTACATATTTAATGCTTTCCTTTTACTTTATAATAAAAGTAAAGAAAATCTTACACACTTGATGCCTCGCATTTAAGTTATTGCGAAGCAAATTATATGCCTTATTTCTCGCATTTAATCTATTGCCAAAAAATTCTTATATGCCTAATGCCTCGCATTTACGTTATTGCCAAGGAATTTTTATATGCCTAATGCCTCGCATTTACGTTATTGTCAAGTAATTCTTATATGCATAATGGCTCGCATTTACGTTATTGCCAAAAAATTCTTATATGCCTAATGCATTGCATTTACGTTATTGCCAAGTAATTTTTATATGCATAATGGCTCGCATTTACGTTATTGCCAAAAAATTCTTATATGCCTAATGCCTTGCATTTACGTTATTGCCAAGTAATTTTTATATGCCTCATGCCTCTCATTTACGTGATTATCAAGTAATTCTTATAGACCTAATGCCTAACATGTACACCATTGTCAAGTAAATCTTACATGCCTCGTATTTAAGTTATTGCCAAGTAAATGTGACACACCTAATGCCTTGGATTGAAGTTATCAACAAGTAAATCTAACAAACCTAATGACTAACATTTTAAGTTATTGACAAGATTCTCTTGAGGCAGATCATGCGAATTTAATTCAGCTAAGAATCTAGCTAAATAAGGTTTTGACAAAACTGAATGAAACCTGGACTGACATCACCTATACGAATAACCATGATTGCCGACTCGGGTAAAAATATAATTGCCTACACAGGTAAAATGTGATATTAATTCAGTTCCTATAATAACCCAATGAATTCACTATCATAATGAAAATTCAGTATATTTCAATTTCTAAATAGTCAGGTCAAAACAAATGGCATACAGTATCGAAACACCCTTGATATACGAGTCTGTGTTGAGAAAATCGTATTCATTTGTTGAACCTATTCATTCATGATAGGGTATGTTCTGGGATTCTTGTATCTAACTTTAAGTTACCATTATCAGCCTATAATGGACTCCCAACTTTGCATATCCTTTACCGGTGTCAGGAATGAGCCCCATACATGTTATGATGCTGAATAAAGTTTAAGGGGCTGATCTCGCCTATTCATTTAAATGTGCAAATATTTTCAGAATTTTCAGAATCTCTCGTCTGCACACATCGGTGTACATTTTATATACTCGCTGGTGTTTCTATAAGCTTTTGAGTTACCGTCGATTGAAGGGTTCAGTGGGCCACATGGTTGTGCTATTTTACGTGGATTTACACGTCGTCAGACATATGATTGATATCGGAATAGTATGTACCTATTGCCAAAAGAAACCTTCAACCGACGGAAACTGAAAGGCCGCAAGAAATACCAGTAACAGAATTAAACTAAACACCAGAAATAATAAGTTTGAGCGGCTCATCTAACCTATTAATTAAAATGTGCAATATTTGTAGACGCTCTCATCTACCCCAAACACAGGGAAACTGTAATATTTCCCAGGTGTGTTTCCTTTCATTGGCGGAGAGGTCCAATGTTTGTTCCGATTGAGTGGTCCATTGTTTGATTAGAGTTATATGGCCAGGGTTCTATGCACAAAACCAAGATACGAACCCAGCTGTATACTTGAGCCATCTAGAAACAGACACGACTATTTGCCCTATGTAAAAGTTACACTATTTACCAACAGTTTCTCTCGTTTATAAGGGATGATCTTTACTATTTGCATAAAACTAATTATTTCACAGAATGCGAAAACATGTCAGCTTCCAAATCTAAGACTAATATAGTATAGTAGACATTTTTTGAGGTATCAGAGGTTCATGTTGTAAGATCATTGATAATGTTCAAAACTAACCCGTCCTTGTTAATTTTATCGGTCATTCTACGGATTATAAATGAAATGAATGTTTTTGGCTGCCATATTTATGAAACAAAAATTTACCAATATATATATATATATATATATATATATATATATATATATATATATATATATATATATATATATATATATATATATATATATATATATATATATATATATACTTGTTTTATTTACTGTGTCAGTTTTAGTAAATGATAATGTAGTTATCTGGTGTATTAGTTTCAGACTGTACGTGGCCTACAGCTCTCCAAAATGGTGTCTGGATCGACAGTGACAAAGGGTATCTTACTTTCAACGCTACACATATGTTCGGTTGGAGGTTGAAAACGATCGTGAGCTCAACAGTTGTCACCGATTGGGTGTGCCAAAACAATACGGACAAGTTCCTTGTTGCCAGGTATCTGTAACAAACCCCTTGATAGCCAATAAATCAAACTGTATCGTTGTTAGCTTTATGAGATGTCGTGTTCGAATAAAACAAATCTAAGTATGGTCTTACTCAAAGGAGAACTGTTATATTTTTGGGTTTTTGTATTTTTATCAGACCGATTGCATCATTGAAAAAAAAACTGTACCAAATGTGTACACCATTATGTGCGAGTATGTTCCACAGGAACCATGGACATTACTGGAAGAAGAAAACTTTTTTTAAAAAAAAATAATCGGACAAGATACTTTCTTGTACATTCTAAACCTTTCTTGAAGAAAGCGAATTAAACAATATCTATCAAAATAATATTTATCTGTGCTTTTCGAGACCAAGGAAGTTTTGTCAGAAATATTGATGTTTTCTCATTTTTTCCCCCAACACTGAGCACAATGAAGTAAATGGGACTCAAGATACACGTATTCAAACTGAATTATAATCGTTCTTATTCTGTCAGGCAACACTGAATAGAAGTTATGTGCTACAGGTTTGGTTCCTGATCTCTGTCACAGCATTTTGACACAGCTTTGGTTTTAAAGTATATTTTGCTTCTTAATTTACATCTAAGTGGCATTTAGCGCGTGGGACGTAACCAAAATGACTACACTTAGAATGGTTGTCGAGAAAAAAGAACTAATTTCATCTAAGTTCTTCCCCATTTTAAAAACGCTTCCCCCATTTATACTTTCTTCCACCTATTCAAGTTTTGAGAGAGAGAGAGAGAGAGAGAGAGAGAGAGAGAGAGAGAGAGAGAGAGAGAGAGAGAGAGAGAGAGAGAGAGAGAGAGAGAGAGAGAGAGAGAGAGAGAGAGAGATTTACGTAGGCATTTAGGGGACTTACTGACCAACATTGTAAAATTTAACAAATAATTTATTTTATTAGAATACAAAGTCAAAAATGAGAAGAAAACAAAGGAACTTACTGTACTGCGAATTAAATCCAAAATTAAATCCAATAATTAAAGACACAAGTCCTAGTAATAAAAAGTCCTGAATAGAACTCAGTTCAAGACCCGAAAAATACCAAAATTGAATTCGATGATGTATCTGTTATAGCCTACGAAATACTGATGTGTCAAGTCTCTTGTTGAATCACATAAATATTATTCCAAGTTTGAATTCAATATAAATTCTAATGAATGTCTATATCCAAGAATTGTGTCAGAGCACTGTTGTATTTACAGAGAAAATAATCACTTGGATTCAATAATTTGAAGAAAAATAAAATTCAGCCTAAATTGGTAACAACATAACACAACTTAAGGTGCTAGATGTTAAAATACAGCTGGTAAAATCTTTACAGAGACAAAATAATATAGCTGTCTGCTTGACCTCAGGTCATAATTAGGATTTTCTAGAAGCAACCATTACATAATGGAAAATGACCTTCTAGAATTATCTAATTAGCCTTGTTTATTTTCAACACTATAGTCTATAAAATTCACCTAGCAGTCTCCATAACCCTGACCCTGATCAACATATTTACGCCTTCTTGTTTACCTGATTAATAATTCTGTTAATAAGCTCATACACATAAAGCTATTATTAGTTGTTTACATACATGAAATTAAAAAAATAAAAACATGAAACAGGTCATGCAGAAATGAATTCAGTTTTGGAAAAGATCAGATCCAGCAAACAATGCTACATTTACAATAAGATGTAATGAAATAAAAAAAAATCCAACACACAAGCAATTAAATTAGATATGCATAATACATTTAAAACAAATCCCTGATATGACTTTGAACATCTTTAGAAACTTGACATCTGAGATCGTAAGATAGTAGAAATGATCCTTAGAGTTGTTGGTCACTCGTCGCAGGCAAAATTACGTTATAAAGATTTTGGAATAAGATTATGCACTGCTCACTATAATTTCAAAACTCTAAAAGAAATAGGGAAATGCTTTTTAAGATATCTATCAAAAATCTTACACACACACGCACGCACGCACGCACACACGCACACGGGGATTTATAAATCAACTTACCCGACTCGGGGAAACACACACACACACACACACACACACACACACACACACACACACACACACACACACACACACACACACACACAGATTTACAAATCACCTTGCCTGACTCGGAAAAGATGCAGTTCAGGCAATCTCAGATTTGCAAGGCATTTGCCCATGGGCAAATAACAAAATTGAAGAGAGAGAGAGAGAGAGAGAAATTTTGTTTGACGTCAGTGTTCTGGATAAAATACAGTAAATCCATGTGAACTGTTTTAGCGACAATGGATAGTGTTCAGTCCCTAATACTTTATGTTGTGCAAGTTTTATAGCCTGAATACCCTTTGATTTCGTCACAATATATACATCAGCATCTTTATTTAGCGTTTATGTGTAACACATCCCTCTTCTGTTTATACCTGACTACATTTTTTTTTCATCTGTTCTATGTGTCATTCAATCTTTAAGTCAGTGTCATGGCCAGTCTCATCATTTCTTGCGCAAATGTAATATTGTGAATATTTACTATGTAAAGCAAGTTTTGACGAATAAAAATATATATTTTTATTTTAACCTACCGGCTACATTGTAATCATAATATCTGTACGTAGTTGGGATTCACCGACTTTGTCAAATTGTTGATTCTAAACAATCACTTTTCAAAGATTGTTTTGATGCATGTTGCCGGTTTAATTGCGAGTAGGTCTCGTTGCTAAAAATGCAAATCGTGAGAGTTCGGCGATAGGTGTTTGTTTGGATATGAGCAGCATTACAACGATCAACTACCAGGAAGATTTCGTTCGAAGGTATATAACTTTAGGAAAATGAAGCATTCACAAATGGTATTTTGGCTAATTTAATTACACGATAAATACAGGAGACTAAATTTATACTGCTTTGCAAACAAGTAAATTGGAAATAATGTGTTCACATGTCCTTGAGTTCTGAGTAATTTAATTCTTACAAATGAGTCCTTGAGTTTTGACTACTCGAATCATTACAAAGAAATCCTTGATTTAAATGTAATTTTATCCTTACAAGCAAATTCTTGAGTTTTTTTTTGTAATCAAATCATTACAATCGAATCCTTGAGGTTTCTTGGAGTAATTATTACAAAAATTCTCTCTCTCTCTCTCTCTCTCTCTCTCTCTCTCTCTCTCTCTCTCTCTCTCTCTCTCTCTCTCTCTCTCTCTCTCTCTCTCTCTCTCTCTCTCTCTCTCTCTCTCTCTCTCTCTCTCTCTCTGTTTCTTGGAGTAATTATTACAAAAATTCTCTCTCTCTCTCTGCACACACACACACACACACACATATATATATATATATATATATATATATATATATATATATATATATATATATATATATATATATATATAACACACACACACACACACACACATATATATATATATATATATATATATATATATATATATATATATATATATATATATATATAAAAAGATATATAACACACACACACATATATATATATATATATATATATATATATATATATATATATATATATATATATATATATATATATATATATATATATATATATATATATATTGGATAACTATAATTATCAACATATTGTTTTAAAGTGCCAACAGAGATTCGAAAGAAACAAAAGTTTCAATAAATATAACGCGATTTCCTTAAAATATACCATATTTTATCTTATTGTACTACTCACGTCGAAATAATTCACTAATTGATGGGGCGAGCATTTCGTTTTTCAGGCAGGTTAATAAAACGGTAACATTGAAATAATGAATTACCTGTTAATATTTCTCATATGCAAATTCGTAATTTCAAAATCTAGTCTATTTAATAGATTATAAACTGTTAAATAGGCATTAAGAGGTGGTAATAGATCCTAAAGATAAATTAGACCTTTAATATAAATACTCAAAACGTACATATTTTTTAAAATAAATTTTGTCTTTTGACAAGCGAATATATAATATAATTGCCAAAATGCTGGAACTTCTGGTAAGTCCAGTAAAAATTATTGATTTCTCTAGTTGGAGTTTTTCTGATGTATTTGCTCGAGAGAATCCGACCGACCCTCCAAAATCGGCACATTATAAATGTGGTCTCATAAATAACAAGTGCACGTTTTCTTTAAAACTTTCTTGCTAATTTAAATTTTTATGTCTTCATTGATCCTATAATGTCTGGATAGTGGTCATTTTAATCACTACTGTAATTTTATGAGTAATTTTTCTCTTGCTTTGGTTCATTCTTCTGTCCCTAAGATATATACATGCCTCTCTCAACTTTATTTTAATGTAGTACTTACTCTGTGTCTTTTTCAGGGCAAGCACCGACATAGATCCTCTTAAATCCAGTTTCATTGCGTTCCTCTGCCTCAACATAACACAAATATCAAACTATTCTTTTTACTACTATCAACACTCAGGTGAGTTTATTTATTATGAATGTGTTCAATATCTATCTATCTATCTATCTATCTATCTATCTATCTATCTATCTATCTATCTATCTATCTATCTATCTATCTATCTATCTATCTATCTATCTATCTATCTATCTATCTATCTATCTGTCTGTCTGTCTGTCTGTCTGTCTGTCTGTCTGTCTGTCTGTCTATTATCAATGAATGTATGTTTTCTTCATTCAAAAAGAGCGATCAGATATAAGAGCATGTTACTTTCATTCAATTGATGACGTATATATGTATAATACTTACTTCGATATGACAGCCTTTCTCTATGTCTCTAAATAACGTACAATATACTTTTATAAAGAAAAAGAAAAGAAATTACTGCAATTCAAACATGGTCATCTTGATATTCCTATTATATTGGACGAAGTGGTTAGGGAGTCTGCCTCGAATGCAGGAGGTCGCAAATTCGAACTCCAATCGAGTCATACCAAAGACTGGTACTAGCAACTGCCTCGTTTAGCACCAAGCATTAAGAAGTTAGTGTTAGGACAGGTAGGCCTGATATCTCTATAAACTGGCTTACTGCAGACATCGTAACGATACAACTGTTAAAATGGTTAAAGCAACGTTAAAGATATAAATAACACACACACACACACACACACACACACACACACACTATTATATTGTAAGGCAAAACTTCAAGTTTGTCAACTTTACCTATTAAGCATCAACTGTAAGCTTGCTTTGGTTCTCCTACTAACTGTCTTTCCACAGTTTAGATTGCCCTGTAAGGCCGAATGGTCTAAAGTACTTGATTTTACAGATCAATTAAACATCTCACCTCTGTACACGTGTGTTTGAGTCTTGGGTTGTACAATGTGCGTATGTGATTAAATTTATCGTGTGCTGAAAATGGCGTTAAAATTGAAAAGGATCCAAAAATATTATTTTGCACATACTTTGAATATTGTGGTTTCTTTAAGATGGCGTAGTTGATTGTAAACTCAGCTACATCTAATAAAATTATTAAAGAATTCATTGTTGTTTTTATACTTAAGTTTTTGATTCCAAATCATCCCTAAACGTAATGCAGTACTCTCGATAGATCTGAATAGGTACTGGATCTAGAAATGTTTAAACTGCCTCAATTTTGTCAAATATGTTTTAAGTACTGAGGTACTAATGCAGTTCTAATAATAAACAAATGGAAATACCAATATATTGAAATGCAATAACTTTATATTTCTAAATAGATCAAATCTATATCTCTCAATTGTGGAGGTTCGCCGTATTACGGTATACCAGCTTCCCTTGATAATTTTCTTTTCCTCTGTTATGTACCGCGGTACCTTTTCACTATAAAGGGAACTTCGATAGTTTCAATCAGGCAGGAATGTTTTAATTTTTCATGATAAAATAATTTAAAAAACTATTATTCTTTATAGATATCAGTTGTATATTTTATCAATTAATTTTGAATACTACATATATAACTATACTTATTGTACGATCCTTTAATCACAAGTTTGACACGTGGTGACCAAATGGGATGTTGTGAAAGATATTCGGGCCAAATCCAGCTTTAGGAAACATTTAGTGTTTTAAGTATATTTATTCCTTTGTAAGACTACTAATCGTCCTAAGATTCTCAAGAGAAAAATTGTTTTCTGTTTGCAGCTTACGTTATTTCAGATGTCGTGTCTTGAGTTAATGTTTTATGTTTATTGGTTCTCTCTAACAAATATCTTGCTCGAAGGTGTCATCCCATTCAAAGTTTTTCCTGCCTATCATACCTATAAAATGACTAGAATAAGTATTCGTTCGTGTGTGTGTGTATGTGTGTGTGAGGAAAGTGACAGTTTTAATGACTTAAATTATATACCCAACATCAGAACATCAGTATCGGGTACACAATTGGCACTGCCTATTCAATGGCTTCAGCTGATATGTAGATCATCTTCCTTCGTCGCCATTATGGTTCTGCCAACCAGAGCTCTGCCAACGCTTAGTTGTGACGTCATACAGGGAATATCTGTCAAGCGTCGGCTTTTACTCAAATTGTATTTATTGGTTACTGCATTTGTTTGGGAAAATATGAACGAGTTGTTCGGATGGATATACTGCACGACCTTGGGAGTGCAGTATATCCTTCTGACGAAACGAGTTCATATTTACCCATACAAATACAGTAACCTTTTTATTATATGCTCATTTGTTATTCTTCCCAAGGCTTAAATATGTAAACAAAAATATATCACAAGAAGCAAAGTAATTAAATGTATGCCGTATTCCAAACTAAATACATAAGCGTTGATGGATCATTACACAACATTATTAATGAACGCATAGCTCCGTCCAGATAAATATGAAGTTGGGCGCACACTAGACGTAAGTCTCGAAAGAAAATTGCGTTTGCTTTACTTAAAATAAAAATTTGGAGTAATATTGTTAATGAATACGCATTGCAATAACTCTCCATTTGATCTGGAATGAATACATTTTTGTATTTGGGTCTATTCAATGCAATCTTTTGATTATGGTCTGGATTTATCTACATCAAATGACTTGCATCGGATTCCAGCAGTGACTGCCAATGTAATCGTTTTGAAGTGTGTTGACATCTGAATGCGGGTTTCTTTTCTGTCATTGAATGGTTCAGATCATCATGTGGGAAAATTACGAAGCCTTTTCATTGCAATTATCGAAAAGATGCTGTGCAATTTGATGTTTATTTCATTTTAAGTGCAGTAAGGAGGATGTAACTGCATTTGGAATATACTCTAAATTAAAGTACAATTTGAAAATGTGTAATCAACCTTGAGAACCCATGTCACGGCTCATGTAGTTCAGATTTACAGACCCATGAAAATATATTTTTGGAGGAAATTCAGGATGTAAAATTGTAAGTATAGTTTTTGCCATTTTATTACCGGCTAAAGAAGACATTTTATGTAATATAACTTGCGTGTTATTGTGATGACCCTGTATAGCTTCTTTATCTAGCTAAATCTGAAACATTGTATAAAAAAGTAAACGTAGAATGTGTCAAAGCAGTTTGTATGTGTCAGTTTACGAAACATTTGCTGGTATGTGGTCGTCCATGAAATATCTTCTTTAGTTCATTCATAAAAAATTGTTTACGTTAAAAAATAGTTCCTTTGCGCGCGGGCTTCAGTATGAAGGTGTTCAATATCGGGAACTATTGAACGATTCTGACAATGTAAAGTTAACGAAGAAAAAAATGAGCATATAATAATTTTTAATATTGATAAATTGTGAACGTCCAACTTATCTTATAGTCTATTTTATTCACACAGTTCTAGACTGGTTCATAATTTTTCCATATAATTAGAAGCCCGAATCTTGAAGCTGCGTGGTGTACATGATTTGCTTCTTGATTTAGTTTCGTTCATATTTAGAAACGTTCAATCTTTATTTTTCCCAATTTGTTTTAATTCTGACAGACTTGTTTTGTACTTTCTAGTCGTTAATTTATTGTTTGCGCTCCAACAATGACGTTTTCAAGCATTCATTCATGGTGAGTTATACCAACATCAAACCACATTTGTACAAATGCCACGATTTTTCACTAATTCCCACCTACTTTGAACATATCTTGAGCGAATAATATTTCAGAACACGGGTGAAAAACAATTACTTATGCATTAGAAAAGACCAAGTAGAACACAAGTTATTTTCTTTAGCCATTTTTAGAGGCAGTTCGTTTAATATAATGTAATATACAGCTGGGGACACCATTCCGAATGTAGTCCTAAACAAACCACATAAAGAAATCTAAATGTTTGCTGATATCCTATATTTTCGGTGCAAGACTACAGTAAAAGTAGCACGGGTAATACATGCGCATTTACTCATTTTAATTAAATATAAATTGTTCTTTCAAAATTTAAAACTAATTTTCTTAATCAAAGTCTGTTCAGTCCTGATTATTTAATTCTCTGCACTTTAATTTTCATCAAGAAATTTTCAGATGAAAATTATCGGTCCGTATTGTCTTTTAGACTGGTGGCAATGTACTAAACTTGTGTCAAGAAAAGGCACGTCGAGTGGAATCGTCACAGTATAGGGTAGTACGAATTTATTTATCAATATTGGTAGCTTTCATTGTGATATAACAGCGCGCGATATTCAGTCCAGACTGAATTAAATCACACCTTTAAGTTCATTTCGTCCAAAAATATCCACGTATTTTAACATGGGTTTTGCCGTATGCACTTCTTAGGGTATCTAAATAATGACTTTTCAAAGGAATATGGATGTATAAGAATCTAAATGAAGTGAATACTTGCCACTTAAAGGTATATATGATCAAATTCTAATAATGATAACCAATACTGTAATAGTTGGGTGTTGAATGCCTACATGACATCTGTGACTTTTGCGGAATTTATGTCAGGCTATAATACTGGAGTTGGTATAGACGTTATTAAAGTTAAGATATTGAATTTCAATATTTTTACTATTTTTTTAAGAAGGGTATATGTCAATAAGTCTTTAGAAAAAAACATTATTTTATGAGCTTATCTCTTTAAACTTATTTGCTTTAAAAATTGACAAACAACTTAATTTTCCCCAGATAACAAATTAAATCCATTTGAATGCGTTTAATTTAGCTTCAGACATCAGTGAAATAAAATCTTGGCCATTATATTTTATGACCATTTTATATACTATTCTGATATAATTTTGTTTCTCTCACCAGGTGAGCAGCTTAATAGCAATGGTGAAAGATTTGCAATAACATTTAGCAGCAGTTTTACTTCATTCATCAGTAACTTGAGCAACATCTGCAGCGAGATACCTGCCATATCGGAATTTCATATGCTACTTAAACAAGGTACTCTATGAATGCATATTTATAGCACACCCCCTCTAGCACAACAACTGGGTATCAACAAATAAATCTTAGTCATAATACCGTGATAAAACTGAGGTAATCACAGTATCGAAAAACTGGAAGGACACCCACTTTCATTTATAAGGCCTGCAGACGACATAGTCTGTTTAAAATATAACCATGACGGTATTGTGGTCTGTAAAACGACATAATGTCACATTGCTAGAAATATAAATGATAAAACAAATAATTTCTCACACTTCTTATTTAAATAAACTTCAAAACGTGCCAATATTCTTTAATATTCACATATATCAGGTGCAGTAATTTACTGCAGTGTCTTCTCGAAATAGTAATTTGTCTAACTGTGAAATCAGCTAATGTCCTTTTCCTCTCTCGATATTCTGATTGCGCCAGACACAGTTCCTTTGACTTTAGATTTATTCTCTCATTCCGATCGTAAAAATATGGCTCATTTGTTAACTTGCACCATATTTCTTTCATTAAAATTGGTACTGATTATTTCAGCTCAGTGCCTAATTGGCCATACATCATTAGTCCCCTTCAAGGCGTGATTCCAAAGGTACACCTGAGCATTTATTAAGATCCATGTAAATATATGTTTCGTTTTAAAGTTTTTTTTTTAGATATTGCAAAATAATTCACCGACCTAATCAAAGCACAAATTATTTTTATGTCGGAATCTGTGGGTACAAAGTGGTAAAAATGTATAAACAAAAACAATACCATGTTCGATTTCCTTCCTACTTAGATGAATTAATCTTCATATACACGTAAACAAAGTTCAATCCTTCCTAATACTGTTGCATTAAATACACAGTTTATGCCGGAATGAATGTCAATTAGCAAGATGAAGATATGAAACATGATTTAAATGAAATGGAATTGGTATATTAAGTTGTGTTCAAAATGTCTTATCATGTAATATTTTTTTATTATTTAATATCTGTTATTTGTACATGCCTGTAGTTACCTGGATTAAGGTACCCATTTTATCTTTGCTATTTGAATGACTTTTTATTTATGATAGGTTCAGAAAGTTTAAGGTGAAAGTTGTAGGACTGTACAAAAAGAAATAATTTTCCTCCGCTATCTCCAACAACATTCGCATGTTAAAATCTTTAAAACAGCAAATCAGTGTATTATTTATATCTGAACATACCTTTATAAAACCTTTCTTTTAGGATTTCAAAATGAATCAAAAGTGTACTGCCCCGACGCTTTTCTAGGGATGTTTTCCTACACATTCAATAACGGAAGTACAGCCGAGTGTGGTAATCACAATGAATTATGGGACGTTTGCAGTGATCGAAAGGTCATGACCTTCAATTACAATGCATGCACAGCACTGATCACCTATTCAGGTAATGATTGACGTGAGGATGATTTAGTGTACCAAAATGAAATTTACATTTATGTCTTACATATACAAAAATACTCTTTATTTTTTTATGATAATTATAAAGAAACAGTTTCAATGAAAGGAATGATATAATTCGGTAAAATAATACAATTTATTTCATCAGTTTTAAACTAAATTATGTTTTTGATGAAAATATTGCGCTGTCTCCTAGGTTTCATCGTAAAATGCTTCAAATATATTTTAAGTGTTATTTGTTGTTTTTGTTGTGTTTTTTTAATAAAGAAAATATATAATCCACGATATATGGCTGTTAATTAGTCGACGGATGAGTACTCTAACTGAGCATTTGAAATCGTGTTAAAATTGAAAGATTGTGTAATTTTATCTATATCATGTATTCAAACTGGCTACATCTTACTAGAATTACTGTTATATTTGTGAGATTTATCTTCGCTTAAGTTTGCAAGTAGATTGTTACTCGTAGTTAAATCTGTAGTATTTGTGCATAAAGGTGTCCTTTAAACACAAATTCATGTATTCGCGAGCAAGGTGACAACAGTGAAGACGGGAAGATATGTTGACCGTACGGTGAAAAATCAATGATTTTGTTTTACAATGAAAACAGATCTAGGTAACATTTTGATAACGCGATTGTCTTCATGGTCTACTGGTAATATTCTTTGGAATTAAAAAATACGCAGAAAAAAATCATTCTTTGAAGCAAGTCTAATCCATTTCTGTCTGAATTTTATGAAGCAATATATTATTTTTCAGCACTTGGAAGGGTTTACTGTGTTAACAGCCTGACGTCTGGGTCGTACTACTACGCCGCAGTTTACAACACTGACGTGGACGACACCGCATACAGATTTACATGTCTGGTATTGAGACATTTTAGCATTCATTCTTTTATAAGGACGTCATTACCGCGTTGGCCAATCAATCGTCGTTGTTTGTTTATATGAAGAAACGTTTTGTTTTGTATTTATCCGTGTAAAGAGGCGCTGAATTGGAAGAGCGTCTGTCTCGTAATCCATGGGTAGCGGCTTCGATACTCGCTCAAGTCAGCTGAAGGGGGCTGTTTCATTGAGTCATTGAGAAAGACATTCGACTCCCATTTGGCATGATATTTCCAATGACGTTGTGTCCCGTCTGGCATGATATTTCTAATGACGTTGTGTCCCATTTGGCATGATATTTCCAATGACGTTGTGTCCCATTTGGCATGATATTTCCAATGACGTTGTGTCCCATCTGGCATGATATTTCCCATGACGTTGTGTCCGATCTGGCATGATATTTCCAATGACGTTGTTTTCCATCTGGCATGATATTTCCAATGACATCGTATCCCATCTGGTATATTTCCAATGATGTGCTAACGTTTAAACCAACGAAAACGAACAGTTTTATGTGGAATTCGATCGATTATAATTATGTCCTTGACGAGAGCTGCTTCCGGCTCAGAAGGACTATGAATCACAAAATGCATGAAAATAGGTATTTATTAATTTAAAGTTATGAGGTTTAAATTAAAATTTAAAGACGTATGTTAAACTAAACGGAAGCAAGACTCTCGCCCATATGCTCATATTATGAGGATTTTTTGCGTAACTATTTACATGATTAATAAAGAAATTAGTCGAATATTATTGAACTGTTATTATCAGATTTGTTGCTATTCCTCTCGTAATTTATTTTTTCTTTATTTTCTCTTTAGGATTTTTATCTCTAATTTCTGATTTCTTCAGATGGGATCTTTGTCCGGAAATGATGTAAAGGTATCACAGTCTCCGAAAAGCTGCACTAAAACGCAGATTCCGACGTCAATCCCAGTAACTGCGAACGGCACAAGTTTAGGAGCTTTCATGTTCCTCACAGCTTATAGTAAGTTATACGTTCTTCATGAGTTCGATAAACATACACTTTTTGTTTTACTTGTGCCCTTTTGTTCCCTGCTTTCCTGAAGAAAAGCGGAGGACAAAGCATCCGAGCATCACCCGTCACGCGTTTCCTTCCAATCTATACTTTTAAAGGCTATTCAAGATTCAGGGATGAAACTGGCATACTTGTAAATTATAATCACAATAAGGTGTGTCGCGTGCCCTATTTGATTTGCTATGTTCAAGGTTAAGGTTACAACACAATATTTTGTTTCTCTTCTGCTCAATGTTTCCTTCTGCTCAATGATTTTTCAGTCGTTTGAGATTAAGGGATAGAGATGGTTATACTTAAATATGATCATTTTCTATTTTTTCATCAGAGTAGAAATGCCAATGCGGATTATATATGTGTCACGAGATCTCCTGAGTGGAAATCCATTTGGGAAATGATTTTATGCCACGAGATTTTCTGAATGGAAATCCATCTGAGAAAATGTATGTGTTACGAGATCTTTAGAGTCATATTTACAAATTTGAAAATTGAGGTCTTACCATTATGCATTACATAAAAGGTTTATCGTTGATGTGAGCAAAGGGTAGATTAAAAGAACAGATGTATGTATGTGTGTGTGTGTGTGTGTGTGTGTGTGTGTGTGTGTGTGAGAGAGAGAGAGAGAGTATCTTCCAGAATCATGCATGAAGTAACATTTTATTAGTAATTCAGCAACATATATATTGATCTAAATCTCACCACTTTGTAATTGTTAACTAATTGTTCCATATTATTTTCTTTTCTTTCAGATACCTGTAGTAAGTATAAAAACAGTCTCCTCTTTATTGACATCTGTCTAGAGATAAAATAGTATCCATGCCGTCAAATTTCGAGCCACTTTCTGTGGACAAAACCATTTTTATCTATGCTCTTTTATAATCATTCACATTTATATTGTCATGCACTCATTATCATCGATATTATCATACAATGATTATTAGTATATCCACACGCAATAATTCACATGGATATTATCATGCTTTAAGTCTCACCTATATTGCCATCTTAGTCTCATCTATATTGCCGTGTAATCGTTCTCATCTATATTGCCGTGCAATCGTTCTCATCTATATTGCCGTGTAATCGTTCTCATCTATATTGCCGTGTAGTAATTCTCATCTATATTGCCGTGTAATCGTTCTCATCTATATTGTCGTGCAATCGTTCTCATCTGTATTGTCATGTAATCGTTCTCATCTATATTGCCGTGTAATCGTTCTCATCTATATTGCCGTGTAATCGTTCTCATCTATATTGCCGTGTAGTAATTCTCATCTATATTGCCGTGCAATCTTTCTCATCTGTATTGCCATGTAGTAATTCTCATCTATATTGCCGTGCAATCGTTCTCATCTGTATTGTCATGTAGTCACTCTCATCTATATTGTCGTGCAATCGTTCTAATCTATGTTGTCATGTAGTCTTTCTCATCTATATTGCCGTGTAATCGTTCTCATCTGTATTGTCATGCAGTCATTCTCATCTATATTGCCACGCAATCTTCTCATCTATGTTGTCATGTAGTCATTCTCATCCACAGCTTTTGTAGTAATTTTCATTTATATTGTCATATTAGTTTCGTCTATATTGTCATGCAGTCATTCTAGTTTATATTGTCTTAGTCATTCTCAACTATATTGCCATGCACTCGTTCATATATGTATTGTCAAGTAGTTAGTTTTGTTTATATTGCCTTTCAGTCATTCTCATCTGTATTGCCATTTTAGTCTCGTCTATATTTTGATGTAATAATTTTCTTCTATATTGCCATACAGTCATTCTGATCTATATCATTTTATAGTCATTCTCATCCATATTGCCGTACAATCATTCTAAGCGATGTTGACATTCCGTGATTCTCACTAATATTATCTTAAAGTTATTCTCATTGATGCTGTAATGAATCATTCTCATCCGTATTGTTCTTCAGTCATTCTGGTCTATATTGTTATGCAATCATTCTCATCCATATTGCCATATAATCATTCGCATCTATATTGCTATATGATCATTTTTATCTATACTGACATGCAACCATTTCGATACACATTTCCATATTATTATCATCATCCAAATTGCCATACAATCATCGTCGTCCATATTGCCATACAATCATTCAAATCCATATTGCCATGCAATCATTCAAATCCATATCGACATACAATTATTCAAATTCATATTGCCATACAATCATTCAAATTCATATTGCCATACAATTATTCAAATCCATATTGCCATACAATCATTCAAATCCAGATTGTCATGCAATCATTCAAATCCATATTGCCATACAATTATTCAAATCCATATTGCCATACAATTATTCAAATTCATATTGCCATACAATCATTCAAATTCATATTGCCATACAATCATTCAAATTCATATTGCCAGACAATCATTTTCATTCTTTTTGCCATACAATCATCATCCATATTGCCATACAGTCATCATCATCCATATTGCCATAGTCATCATCATCCATATTGCCATACAATCATTCAAATTCATATTGCCATACAATCATTCAAATTCATATTGCCATACAATCATTTTCATCCTTATTGCCATACAATCATCATCATCCATATTGCCATACAGTCATCATCATCCATATTGCCATACAGTCATCATCATCCATATTGCCATACAATTATTCAAATTCATATTGCCATACAATCATTCAAATTACTATTGCCATACAATCATTTTCATCTTTATTGCCATACAATCATCATCATCCATATTACCATACAGTCATCATCCATATTGCCATACAGTCATCATCATCCATATTGCCATACAGTCATCATCATCCATATTGCCATACAATCATCATCATCCATACTGTCATACAATTATCATCATCATCTACATTGTGATATAATATACGGCTAGATTTCACCAAAACATTTCATGGAAAAGGCAATATTTCGCAAATTACTGTAATTTTGTAAGTAATCATTGTTACAAAGGACTAAAAGTGAAAAAAAGACGTTCACGAAAATCTATTTTAGTTCCATAAAATTGGATAACCGTCCAGGGAAATTAGTAGCCAATGGCTATTTTGGTTATCTCAAATTGGAATATAGGACTAAAGCTATAAACTTAATATTTGTTTCACTCAGAATGATTTTAGATAAGAACTTTTGAAGAATATGTCTAAGGGATTACTTTAAGAACGATACATTAATATCAGAAAGACTAAGAATGCCTATACTCAGTGAAAAGTATACAAATCGAATAGAGTCGTGCAGAAACATATACTAAACTTGGATTAATTTGTCTCTCCGAACACAATATTTAAGCAAGCATACATAAATTTGAAAAGGTACCGTTGCAAAAAAGCTTGATTATAAAGTTGCCTCAACAACTTAAATTTCATATTTAACTTATAGCAACTAAGTTTTCTTGACTAGCAAGGTGACACTGCTCTGTTTTCAACATTCTTCATTCCAGATTAGCGTAGTGGGGAAAATATGACTAGTTTATAATGCATATACTGCTGTTCTCTTGATTTCCCATAAGGATTCGAGATCCCGTCAACCAGTACAAGCACAACCAGCACAAGCACAACCAGTACAAGCACAACCAGAGAAAGCACGACTCAGAATGTTGTTTCTACCGTCGGAGGCGTAACCACGAATGTTACCACTGTGGTCAGAGTCACAACCCCAAATGTTGGCGCTATAGTTGGAGGAACTGTTGGTGGGCTTCTATTCCTGGTGGCACTAGTTGGCTCTATTATTCTGCTCTACCTATGTGCGCTGAAAAAGAAGCCACCAAAAAAGTTGTTAGAAGAAAGTATGATTTAAACGATACCTTATGTCTACATAGTTATTATGAATTTTACTTTTGTTAGCCCCTAAGATAAAAAACTAGCAAGCGATTTTTAAAGAGTAAATTTCCTAGTTTAAGACACGAGTGACGAGTCAGGAAAAAAAACGTTCTTCTTATTTTTATTGGTTAGAAAATAAACTCGTTGCACAGGTAACCTTCACGTTGGGCAAGCCAATAGATTTTACCATCCGTAAATCGTGGAACATAAAGTCTCACTACTGGAGCAGACGACATGCATAGATAAGTCCCATCCACATTCAAGGTAGTTTCTGACAGAATGCGCAGCATTGACAGCCGTCATGTGTTCGATAAGCCACTTTTACATTATTTCCGTAATTCCCAATGAAAATTATATTTTAAAAGTATGTAATGTTTCAGTAAATTTTCTCACGTATAAGTATCATTAGTTGTTTTAAATTATTAAAAGTACTTATAAACTTAGGTCTATATCAAGCTCAAAACAGATTGATTAGAATTATTGAAAATATTCAATAAATTATCATTTCTTTTAAGCAAAGTGTATGTGAAATTCTAACAGTTCTTACTACAAAAACATGATCATATGCAAAAGAGAGTGAGCTGGCTTAAAAAGTACAATGCAATTATTCATAATTTAGAAAGACGTTCACTGTTATTTATTTATTTTCTATTGTGTCAGGGCAGATGGCAATTATTCTGAACGCAGAGATTAGTAAAATATTAATAACAATACTTTGTAATAAATAAACCCTGCAATATTGTGTAGATGATGCAGAACTGTGAATTTTATATTAAATGGATTAAAATATGCGAAATGCATATTGAAAGCAAACAGAACAATCAATGAAAGCATAAAAAGTTCACCATAGGAATCTTAACATTCCCTTATATCCTACAGAAATATATTACAAATCACTACACTTCCAAAATCATACAATTTATGTCAACATTATCTGTTTGCTTCATTTTTTCTCAGAATACACAAAAGGGAAAATCGCCGAAAGGAAACAGAACACACCATATATGGAGGACAAGAAAGAAAACTCCCTTACAAAGGTCAAGGACGAACGAGGCAACGATACGTGGGAGACAGAAGTAATCACATCGAAAATAGTGGAACAAAACAAAATCATGCAGAAGACGGGAGAGAAGATAAACTTCACAAATGAATTTCTATTTTCGAAAGAGGGTACAGGTTTGGACGTTACACAGCTACCCCCGATGGAAACTGCTTACAGGCAGACCCCTATTTTTAACAGGGACCGCTCGACTATTGTGCTTGTTACAGAAAACGTTCCAAAGAAAACGTCAGACACGAACGCTCCAAAAACGGATGGAAAATCGTCTTCTATAATCATGACGCCCGCTGCCAATAGAACCGGTACTGCGGGCAATGCAGGACGTTTTATTTGTAGTTCACCATCCCCATTCTTAGAAAATGAAGATGCTTTATCAATATCCAAAGAATATGATGAAGATGGATATAACCACGTCACGTCAAATGCCACATCTGCATTGTCTGTTGGGTTATCTCGTTCGAGTCCCTTTCGAGAAAGTGATATATCTACCGAACCTCAACAAGAATATTCAGAAACAGATTCTGCGTGTGAGTATGTTGATGACGATGCAAAAAAAGATGCAGCTGAAGCAGAAAAAGACCAAATCCCATTGGATAAACCACGTCCAGCGCATGGACACAACTCCTTAACAGAAGGCAAAAAGCTTGCAAAGAATGCTGTTTCCGGTTTTGATAAATATGGCGGGCTTCCTCCTCTTGATTTTGACAGTCCTAATAATAAGTCTCCTAAACATAAACGGCGACGAAAGAAAAAGCGTAAAAGTAAGTCCAAACATGAGTCAGGTAAATCTCTCAGCTCAGTCAGGAAATTTAGTTTGAGACCAACTTTAAGATCATCAGCTGGATCTCAAGTCTCATCCTCTGACATGTCGATCTTTGAGACCTCAGTCATACAGTCTGCTCAAACAGATTCATCGGTTTCAGGTAATGGAGATTTGAAAATGAAAGGTCTGCTCAGTAGGCATCCGGGTACTGCAGATCCAGACTTGTACGGAAAAGACATAAGAATCAGAGAAATTAAGTCAACTATAACAAACCCAGCTACACCAACGACATCAACAGGCCTTGGAGAAGTAGCGTCAGGTGGACAAGGACCAGTGACTGTAGATATACCATAATCTTTTATAACCCCATTCTGTTCTGCGGAGATAGTCATCTTTCCTAAACAGATGTGTACCAGTACTGCATTTCTGATGACTGGCTGGAAATTTTACCCTGAATTCGTCAATGCTGTTGAGACTCAGAGTGACAGTGAATGCCTGTTTTGCATACATTCTCATGATATGGATTTGTATTTTGGGACAGTTTTATGTATCATTTTGTTTATTGTTTATTTTAAATCTGATTTGATTTTTTTGAATGAAGTAAATGAATTTTGTCAAGAGTATCTATAATACTCAGCACACTTACTGCTATAAAATTCAACAAAGCGAAGTATGAATCGTCACAGATCACCTTTTCTATTCCGTTCACCATTTGCTTTTGAGTAAAAGAAGAACACAAATAAAACAAAAGTAAAACAACCACACCCAGGGTGAAGCAGACGTGTTAAAAATTTAGGAATGAATATACCGCCCTCAGACCCTGCCGGAACCCATCTGTCGCTCAAGCATCATCTTTTGTAAATTTCACTGGTCAGTTGATTACCATTCCTGCCCAGGTATAAGTAGAAATAGAACCTCATTTACATGAAAAATGGTCAGTGTTTTCATTTACGACAGTTTGTCACCTAGGTGATAAATACTGCCCTGCTCACAACACTGGTCATTAATTCAACGTTAATCATCCGATTGTCATAAAATTTTCAGTGTGTACTTCAGATTTACATTTTATTGTAATTTTATAAACCGATGATGCAAGTCTACATTTGTTCATAGGGAAAATAAAACTATATGCTGTTTATTATAGGTATCGGACCACAAAATAATTTACAGTCAGAGAACCAGTTCACTGACGGGGAGAACAAAAATAAGATACTAAACAGATTGAGACGTACTCATTACCCAGTAAATGGATCTAGTTTTCTTTCATTCTACTTTTAATAAACTTCAATCCATCTTCTATAGTTGAAAAAACCATATTCTATTTTGATATCCTGCATTTAATAAACACTGACAAAATAACATATGGACTCTTAACACAAAGCTGTTATGACGTGCAATTCAGGGAGTTTCCATGGTTTGGAGAACGAGACTAACGAAAATGCTTCGAAACAAGTAGGACGTTATTAGGTGTAGAGACAATTGGAATACATTACCCAGGGTCACACTTCGGTAGATCAAGCCTAACAGGGCTGACCCATGTTTGGATTAGAAAACGCATCAATTCTGTTTGCGAGTCTAGCTTGCTAACAACAAAGTAACGGTAGCAGTATGCATGTATGACATGTATTTTAAAAGTTCTTGTTTTTTATTTGATCGACTGTTTATTTCATGTAGAAAACTTAAGTTGTTTTCATTAAATATTCGTCTTCGAAACTATCAAGCATTGTTTTTATTTCTCGATTCGCAAAACGGAAGTGACGCTCTTCTTGTACATGAGCTAATGAAATCGCGCATTTTAGCAAATCTAAACATAGTGTAGGGCCCACATTGACGAATCGGATGTATAGTTTTATTAAACAACAACAACAAGCATTTGCAGTACCACTGGAATATAAAAACAATTTCAGTCAGTTAAAATGTGGAATCGAAGCGGTAACGATTGGCTTGTTACAATAATTTCTAGTTCCTAATAAGGTAAATAGGGCAAATAAGAGTAAACAACATGACATGAGCCAACAAAAAGTAAGTAGGATTTGAGCCGTCAGCTTGGTAGATTTTAGATAAGGCAAAGTTTATTTCCTCTTCTATTCTTCTTGTAGTTTTGCACAGAATGCAATCTCTCAGAAAACATAAATTGTTTCTTAGCCTCATAAGTTAATAGGTTAGATGGGTTTTAAATGGTATTCGCTTATTCCTCTGCAAGAAATATGAGGATTCCTACAAGATCTTTCGAAAGCGTGAAACTTTGCCTTGATTCATGTAGAGAATTGAATGCACGTATATACAACAGAGAATATCTATCTATCTATCTATCTATCTATCTATCTATCTATCTATCTATCTATCTATCTATCTATCTATCTATCTATCTATCTATCTATCTATCTATCTATCTATCTATCCATCCATCCATCCATCCATCCATCCATCCATCCATCCATCCATCCATCCATCCATCCATCCATCCATCCATCCATCCATCCATCCATCCATCCATCCATCCATCCATCTATCTATCTATCTATCTATCTATCTATCTATCTATCTATCTATCTATCTATACATACATATTATATATATATATATATATATATATATATATATATATATATATATATATATATATATATATATATATCGAGTATTTAATCACGTAAGTACAGTATCATTAGAGTTATTCAATTAACGACAACTTAGGCTTAGTTATGCATGATAGTATATAAACAATTGGACACTTTTGTATCTTGTGGGAAAGGGGCTAAAACCGCTGAAACCATAACCACAAGAAATGGCAAAGTTTACTAAGTTGCGTGATCTAGATGTTTTTATGAGGATAATATGGAAGCATTTACGGAGGGATTCCGAACAATGTTTGAATATAATAAAATGCACAAACAAAATGCAACCAGAGACATGATGACTAATTTTAAATTAGTTTTTAAATTGTAGCTAACTATCGGTATTTGTTTGGCACCCGAGTCGATATTTTCCCAAAAAGTGTCGTTAAAACATCACAAGTCCAAATGAAGCTGTATGATCACCATTATGTTTGACACGACTATGTTTGAACTATCAAGCCAATAGAAGTGACCGCGAGTTTTTCGTCATCATAAGTAATACCATTTTAGCATTACCAAGTTTAACTATGCGTATTTCCCAGCTCCAATATTAGGTCTACCAATATGTATGAGTTATTTGTCCATGAAAATATCCAAGATGCCACTAGTTTCTATAAAACAAATTTCGTCTAATTTCGTCATTTGTACATCAACTTTTTGGAATTTGTTATCAATCCAAATGTGTTATGAGTTTTGACATTATCGTCTATACATTGTTTTGTTATCGAATCCCTTGCAGTAAAAATGGTTATTATAATTTTACAGTTTTATTGTTTTTTATATTTATTTCAGTAGACCCAGACGGTAGATCACATTGAACGTATACATGCAATTCATTTTTAATATATATTGCTTCATTTTGTCTTCCATATTTAGTAGGATACAATTGTGTATCTCTAGTGTTATATATTAGTGGCCGAGTGGTCTAAAGCGCTGTCCTTTACGGGTCACTGCCATCTCACCTCTGTCTGCGTAGGTTCGAGTCTAAGATTCGGCGAATGTGGATATGTGAGAAAGCTTGCCAGTAGCTTCTCGTGGGTCGGTGGTTCTTTCCGGTGATTTCCCGGTTTCTTCCTCCACCATTAATACTGGCCGCCACGTATAGCCTATCGTGTGCTGAAAAATGGCGTTAAACCCCACAACAACAACATCAACAAAACGCATAGGTCATAATATAAGATATTTACATAATATAAATGATTAGAAAGAATTATTATACACAAGCAAAGACTATCCCCAAAACAAAATTAAAAGAACAATATTACTGTAATATTACTTTAAAATTATCTCATAAAAGGAAGGAATATTGGCTAATTTTGAAACTTGAATGTTTGATAAAATTGGTGCAACCAAAAGTGAATACAATGATGTTACATTTCATAACCATTCAGCATACTGAATAAAAAAGAGAAACAACTAAATGTGTGATTTACGCACGGGACTTACTAATATGAAGTTTTGGTTGTATTTGTTCTCTCACCAAGTCCCATTTTTGTACTATATCATCATTTTCAGAATTTTTGTTTGAATGTGGCTCTGAAAGATATCGAATAATGTTTGGAACAGGTAATCCTATTTAAGTGTTGTCTTTCCTGATAATTCATTAGCTTAATCGCTTTGTAACACTGTAACACAGGTGGAATAATTATATCTTGGTTTCAAGACCAGTTTATTGTTTGTTTCATTATTATAAACTTATTAATTAATATGATATTTGTTACGATAAGCACTTTCTTTGCTATATTTTCTTTGTACTCTAAATCCTAATAATTGATAAGAACTGTAGCTTGAATATAACCATGATCATACGCACAGTTGAAGCATGCATAATGAGAAGCAAATAACTGAATATCTGGTTTTTGGTAACATCTTTCGACTAAATCTTCAGATAATTTTCCTTCTAAATCACATTTAGCAAAACAAAACTAGCAAATATATTTAGCAGTCACAAGCATTTCTTCAGTAAAACCGATTTCACATGGTTTCCTAGTATACTCATTTAATACTATTTCCATATACCTCATTCTTTAAAACATTTCTTATTATTGTACATCATTTTGCTTTATGTATAATTACATAGCAACATATTGCATATGAGTTTTGAAAAAATTGGGTCTATGACAAAAGCAAGATAACTGATTTGCAAATGATAGGCAAACTGTGAAATTTTAAAGAATGTAAAGAATTCAAAATGATAAATAACTCAAGTAGGTACTTCAAGAAGATAGTGCTCAGTCATTTTACACTAACAATAATAAAAATTAGCGAGTTCCAGAAAGATGTAGATAAAAAAATCGAAGAAAATACCACGTCCACCCCCCCAAAAAACAAAACAAAAAAAACCCAAACAAACAAACATCCCCCTTCCAAAAACAAACAAACAAACAAACAAACAAACAAAAAACCCCAACAAAACAACACAATCCATCAAAGATTTGGATGGGGATTTAAATATAGTATATTTATAAGAACTTGGACATTCTGTATCCTCAGTGCCTAAGTGATCCTAAATTAAGTAACAGAAAAAGTGAAAAACATCACGTTTTGTCAAATTTAACAAATAGTTTACTAGCCTAGAAAAGAAAGTGAAAATTTTCAAACAACTTTCAGTAATGTAAATTAAATTCCAAATAGTCCTCTAAGGTTTGTCACAAGTCCAAATGTATAAGTTCCTACTTAATTCCAATATTATTCGAAATCGGTTTCAATATTGGATGTGTTGACGTGCAAGTAGTCTTGAATATGCTAATGTGTCAGTGGCCTTTAGTGTGGCACTGTGCTAAAAGTTTTATAGTGTATCACAATAAGATAATCCAATAATGTTCTAATCTAAATCACTATAATTCCAAATTAATATCACAGACCAAGAATATTACAGATGGGCACTTTGTATTTCTAGTGAATAATAATTTAAAAAAATAATTCCACTGAAAGGAAATACTGAACACAACAATAAGATTGATTATGTCGCAGATCTTAAATGCAAGAATGAATAATTTCTCAAGTAAACAACATTGTATAAAAAGCTAAGACACAAAAGTAGAACCTGGATGAGGGTAAAAAGGTCATTTCTTGAATATTCGAAGTTTCCAACAAGAAAAAATGTTATTAATATTATAACAGAAACACGAAAAACGCCAGGTACAACAGGTTTTTCAAGAGGTAACTCCAATATCATAAACCCAGACCCAAGTAAACATATTGACCTCCATTTGGTAATGATCCTAATATTTCACCCACACTCATTGAAAAATATAAACTATGTATTATTTCTTTGCAAAATAAAAATTACTGGTCAGGTACAAAATGAACTTGATTTTTGACAAAGTCAAGTCCAAAGTACAATTTTGCATAACATTACGTCTTGAAAATAAAAGTGGAATTCATATAAAATTGGCTTTGATGAGCTTATCAAAACAAATAAATCAGAAACTCTTTGATTTGAACAAAGGACATAATTTTATAATAAAATATTTTTAAAAAAGGTTGAAAAGTAACAATATTGGAATGTATTACACATATAATGAAGGAGAGGATGTTTTTGTTTAACGTTTTAATGGAGTATTTCGATATAAAATGTAGAAGTACTTCACATCATTATGAAGTTCCATCTGAATTCCAGTTGTATTCATAATAAGGTTGGATATTAAATGTGTTGATGTGCCCATAGTCTCAAATGTGGTAATGTGCCATTGGCCTGTAATGTGATGATGTGTTATCAGTCTTTTGATATATCAAAATAATATAATCCAAAATGTCATTGGCTGAACTCACTAAATTCCTAATTATTGTTTTAGTTGAAGAATATTATCGAGCACTTTTTGTAATTCCAGTGAATAAATAAATCCACTCAAAATAGAAACTGACACAACAATAAAATTGATTCTCCTTCGGATGTCAAGACAAGAATAAATAATCCTAATGTAAACAGGTTATATATCCTTATATTTGACCCAAGTGGCAATTACCATTTTCTAGAAATACTCTGTCAACTTAAAGGGAAATTTCCTGTCACTAGTAAGGTACACCACTAATGTGATGGACAAAATAAAAGTATAAAATACGAATATGCATGTGCGTATTTGAGAGTGTGTACGTATATATATATATATATATATATATATATATATATATATATATATATATATATATATATATATGTGTGTGTGTGTGTGTGTGTGTGTGTGTGTGTGTGATTTGGATAGTTCACCTAGCTTTAACGATTTTGCAGTCATATCGCTATTATGTTTGCAGTTAATATTGATATCTAGTACTGGGGCATCATGCCGCAGACATGTAGCATGTTGTCCCACGCAATTACATTATCATGGCACCAGGCCGACTAGTCGTAACACTAACCTCTTAATGTTGAGCACCTAGTTAGGTTGCTGTTTGTACAGATATACATAACATATAATCAAGGAGTAAAGCCAACAAACAGTATAAATTAAATATACAAATCAAAAGTACCAAGAATGGAAGTTTTAAAATGACTTCTGAAAAGGCCAGCAAACTGTGCTTTTAGTGAATAAATATAGTTATTTTGCTTTTAGAAAAGAAAAGGTTAAATATAAAATAGACAGATTGGTAAGAATATAAAAAAAGAAGAAAATATCTGGGAAAGGTTACACACCAATTTGGACTTATAGCTATTCAAAATAAGCGTTACTGAATAATGGTTTAAACAATTTCAAATTAAAGTTGAATTTCTTCATTATGATTTACAGGAATCCGACGAGCCAGGCCCTTTTGAATTTATTTTGTCTATACGTGTATTAACTGTGATAAATATCATAGCTTTGCCCAGTCAACTGGTACTACTTCTTTTTCGACATTAATAATGTGCAAAATATTTGCAAGATACACTTAAGGGGCAATGTTGTCAGATCATGTTTCATGAGAATGATAAGTAAATAAGACCAAGTATATACTACTTAGAGCTGGATTCATAAAAATAGAGATACTCTAGAGAGAGAGAGAGAGAGAGAGAGAGAGAGAGAGAGAGAGAGAGAGAGAGAGAGAGAGAGAGAGAGAGAGAGAGAGAGAGAGAGAGAGAGAGAGAGAGAGAGAGAGAGAGAGAGAGAGAGAGAGAGAGAGAGAGAGTAGCAGACCCTGAAATTCTAAATATTCTTCAGATGCGCCATTATGAGTCGATATTTCGTTGGGGACTGAACAGTTGAAATGATTTGGACCTTAGCATATAGTTGTATTTAAATGTTTTAAATTATATTAGGGTCTAAACAACAATTTGCATGAGTTTTCCGTTTTCTTCGGGTGTAATTACATTTTAATGAATTAATTTGATGCAGATTTTTAAAGCTCGGACATCAGTATACCTACCCATGAAAGCAGCGAAGTTAAATTTGACTGTGGTCGAAGAGTTGATGGCGGCTGGGAATTCAACTAAAACTTAAACCATTTTGGGAATTTTGGGGAGGGCAAGTGTGTTTTTTTTTTCTTCCAAGTTATTTAATTCTGATAGCATCTGACACAGCAGACAAGTAAACCATTAACTGGGTAAATGAACTGATGAGTTATAGAGCAGATATTTCAATTTAGGTCAAGGCATTTTATTTTCGAGTGTAGATTTGGAATTTCAGAATATCTCGCTCACACATGCATGATGTTATATACACACATCATCACTTTTCCAAAGGTGTTCTGATCAAAATACATAGATCTCTACACTATGTGGCCACTTCATTTGGCATTTATTGAGGGATTGATTTTTATATGCTCGACTTGTCTTTTAGTTATAGGTAGTTTTTAAAAAGACTTGTCATCGTTA
Source organism: Potamilus streckersoni (assembly GCA_016746295.1). NCBI lineage: Eukaryota > Metazoa > Mollusca > Bivalvia > Unionida > Unionidae > Potamilus > Potamilus streckersoni. Next base: position 2,512,714 of record JAEAOA010000455.1, read on the forward strand.
GCAAACAATGCTAAATTAAGACACGAACATGTGCTAAACGTCCAGTGAGTACAAAAGAAACCTCACCAATACAATCTTGCCTGGAACAACCAATGAGTTTAAACAAAAGAACACATTGAAATCTTTCAAAGTTAGTCTATAGATCAATGAAAGTGCCAACTTTCAGCCATCTGAGTGCCCAAACGATCCTTCCAATAACCAATGTACATATTAATTGTAATCACAAGAGAAAAAAATACAATGACACCGGTCATGAAATAAAGGACCATTTTCATGTGCTATCGAAACGGGTCACGTGTTGTCCATATCAGAGTTCAAGAATATTCATTGCGGCGAAAGCTGCAGGAGAGGTTTAGGCACATAAAAGAAAAAAATCATGCGTGAACTTCGTCAGGGGCATGTAGTTCATTTCGTTAAATATGGCCGTACCATAATTAGTTTGGATCTTTTAAGTACGTAATCATGAAACCAATAAACTTTTGGAGATCAGAAATCATGTTGTGAAACAACTGAGACTTTTATGCCGAAAACACTTTGAGACGAACACACCAAAAGCGACATAAAAATGATAATTATTAGTAGGCTCAAGTTAACATGGATTGTTTATTTACTGGAACAATTATTTTTCCCAGTTGGTAAGTAACTATTTGATCATGTATTCCCCTTTCAAGTCAAATACTTTTATTTACAGCCGATTCTTTGCTAAAAGAATTTTAAATACGCTCTGTTGGGGCTTTTTCATTCAAAACTTAAAGTGATTGTTACCAACGTTAGGTCCTTTAGTGATCACAGTGCATTATTCAGTTTATTGTTCAGTTCATTTATGTGTTAGGGCTACACAGACTAGTATAAGTTTCCTCCCTTGAGTATTCTTGAAAATATGTTTGAAGTAAATCTTACATAGCTAATGCCTCGTATTTTAAGATATTGCTAAAACCCATTTATTCGGATCATGCGAATTTAATTCCGCTAAGAATCTACTTAAAAGAATGTTTGACATGTCTGAATTAAACTTAATTGACATTACATGTACGAGCAAATATGCTACCCTGCAAGGAGTACAAGTGGTATTATTTTAGTTCCTATAATATACCTGTGAAAAAACGATGACATAAAGGTCGAAACAATCTGATTAAAATTTCCTGTATCCTACGAGAAGATCTTCCTTCGACCGCTCTGTGGTCATGTTCTGGTGTCCTGTGTTATTACCATAAGGGCTCATTTTATCAGCCAATCATACGAAGTCTTATATCTTCGCATTTGGGAGACTATAGAGTATGGCTAAAGAGCATCAATGTTCGAACGATTTGTTTGACTTTAGATTTCTGAAATCGACATTTCAATCAGCTAATTCAAAGGTCGCGAGAACATGACCCCTAAGCGGTCGCTGTCAAATCTTCACTTAGAACAGTGGAGATCTGGTTTAAATCAGATTGCAGGTCCAAAAATATATTAAACAGAATTGAAATAACCTTGATTTATGCTTCTGTGTTGTGAAAATCATGTTCACGAATAGAATCTTGCCTCGAAACTATTTCAAGTCAGCTTTCTAAAGATTATTTTATTCAATTTTTACTCGTCATTTATCAACCAATTTATGCGTTCCAGCACCGTTTTATCCTGTTTTGTTAAATTCTATTTTACGTTCACAGAATTTTAGACTAGTTCTAATTTGTTGGTATAATTAGTACCAGAGGTCCTAAAAGCTCTTTTTGTGTGCGATAAAATACAACAATTTAAATGATACACTGGTCTGCCAACTAAAACTGCTGCAAAAAACAAAAAAAAAAAAAGAAAAAAAAAGAAAAAAAAAGAGAAAAGACAAACCACAACCAAGGACTGCACCTTCCACTTATACCAATTAACGATATCCCCTCGTTTATTCCAGTTTGCCTTATCTTTTCAATTTCGGGATTATTTACAACAAAATAGCTGAACAAATCTTCTATTTTTATTAATTTAGTGTTTATTGCAGATTACAAGTGGTTACATATGCATTGTTTTAATTCTCTCATATATGTTTCTGTTATTGGAGGGTACAGGCGACAAAAGGAGAGCCATTTAATTAGCAACCTATTTTCAAATTGATTAACAACGTGTGCAGCATATGAATCAAGATAATATCATTGCGATCGTAACATCCCTTGCATAACATGGAATCTATATGGCGTAAATTTATCGGTCGTTTCCCACAATCATCGATCGGAATTAAACTTGAAATTAAATGTATGTTAATAACGAGCAAGAAACACAAATAGACACATATAATATCTTAAAGGTCAATGTCCTTATATATATATATATATATATATATATATATATATATATATATATATATATATATATATATATATATATATATATATATATATATATATAAAGAATACAAATCATATGGCGAATAACAAGCCTTTCAAGCGTACTGGATCCACCAAGGGATCACGTGTGTCAGGGATTAATTAAAATAGATGCTATAAACTGACGACAAACAGTACGAAACTAGTAACTAACTAGTTAGTTACTAGTTTCGTACTGTTTGTCGTCAGTTTATTGCATCTATATATATATATATCTATATATATATATATATATATATATATATATATATATATATATATATATATATATATATATATATATATATATATATAGATAGATAGATATAGGGACAATCATACCTAATACGTATTCACACTTGTTCAGTATACAAAGATGTAGCCGAAAGGCTGGAATTTAGACAATGTAGCCCAAAGGTCGGAGTTGTGCATATATATATATATATATATATATATATATATATATATATATATATATATATATATATATATATATATATATATATATATATACGTATTTAAAACATTCGTATATACGTATTTAAAACATTCGTATCAATTTAGATTTATATTTTGTATATGATAACGTATTTCTCTAATGTAAGTAAATGATAAATATAAATAATAATCTCTGGTGTGTTAGTTTCAGCCTGTACGTGGCCTACAGCTCTCCAAGATGGTGTATGGATCGACAGTGACAAGGGGAATCTCACTTTCAACGTTACTCATATGTTCGGCTGGAGTCTCAAAACGGTCGTGAGCTCAACAGTTGTCACCGATTGGGTGTGCCAAAACAACACGGGAGATTTCATTGTTGCCAGGTATCCGTAACCAGCCTATCGGTGGCCTAATAAAATCGACTTTATCGTTATTAGCAATACCAGGAGGATGTTGTCGGGTACCCATATAAAAAAAATCGATTATGGTCTAACTAAAATCATTACTGGCATATTTTTGTTGCGATAACGATAAGATACTACCGTTTGTTTAAGATATAAAATTATATCCGATTAGTTGGGTACAATATTTTAATCGGATCGAATATATTTGTCTTCAGTTGATTATATAGTGAAAGATATAATCATAAACAAACCATACGGAATTGCACGAATAGTTTATATATACGGACCATTTCCATCACTACTGTAATTTTTTGTAGTTTTCTAGCTTTGGTTAAAAACTTATTCTTCTGTCAATTTTAATGTAGTATTTACTTTGTTTTTTTTTTTTAGGGCAAGCAACAATATAGATCCTCTTAAATCCAGTTTCATTGCGTTCCTCTGCCTAAAGATGACACAAATATCCAACTATTCTTTTTACTACTATCAGCACTCAGGTGAGTTTATTTATCATGATGGTATGTATGTATGTATGTATGTATGTATGTATGTATGTATGTATGTATGTATGTATGTATGTATGTATGTATGTATGTATGTATGTATGTATGTATGTATGTATGTATGTATGTATGTATGTATGTATGTATGTATGTATGTATGTATGTATGTAAGCATGTATGTAAGCATGCATGTATGTATGTTTTATACCGAGCTCTCGATAGATCGTCATAGTTACTGGGCGTTGGTAATGTTCAAACGACCGCCATTTTGTCGAAGTCGATTAAAATTACTGACGGGATTAATTCAGCTCCCGCATGAAACATTTGGATACGTCATCATATTCAAATTAAAAAGCTTAAAATTTCTAAATATCCATGGTTTCTAATGCAAGCTTTTATGAGGAGAAAAACATTTGAACCACGTCATTTGTCTCCATGTACCTATAAGGTACCTAAAAAATTCCAGTGCTTCTTTTATTATTGAGTGATCAGAAGTAAAATCTGTAAAAAGTATTAAAACTGCATAAATATAAATCTTTTCTCTATTTCTTTTCAGAAGCAGATAACATAAGTTCTCAAAATATCATTTTTACCAAAAGTTTATTTTTTATAATTAACAAATTAGTAACCTACAGATCCGTATATAGTCTATTTTATTTACCCATTTTTAGACTGGCTCACACTCGTTTTATATAATTAGCAACGTGAGTCTTAAATGCAGGGTACGCAGGATTTTGCCTTTTTTGGCTGAGTTTCCATTTGTCTTCAAATACTTCAATCCTTCTTTTTTATTCTGTCTGTCTTTCTTTTCCTCCTTTCCCATCCCTATTTCAGCTTTACTAATCAATTAGTCCTATGAACTTATATTTTTGGTACAAACCTAGTGTTTGACTATGTACTTATGAGTACAAAGGTTGATATATATATTGTGCAATACCGTTATTAATATGTACATAAGCCTCCTGCGTTTGACATATCTGACTCTAATATTAAGGCTGGCCTACAGATTATTCAAGGAGACATCGAATTTCTGCGTTGTTGTTTGTTCAGGTTTTGTTGTTGTTTGTTTCATGACGGGTATATGTTATTAAGCCTTCAGAAAATCTTTATTTCTCGAGCCCATCTCTTTAAACGTTCTCCATACAACCAACATTTGTCTTTCTGCTAACCCTAACGTCGTTTAAATGTGTTTGATACAATATGAGGTATCAGTGAAATTAATTTTGGCGATCATAATTTTCATAATAGTTTTTGATTTTATTCGGATACACTTTTGTTTCTTCCACCAGCTGAGCAGGCTAATAGCAACGATGAAATATATGCGGTAACAGTCAACAGCAGTTTTACTGCATTACTCAATTACCTACCGGATGTAGTACATATCTAATACGAGAGGCAGATAACTATGTTGCAGAAAGGGTCTATTGGGTACATTTTTTTCAAGCAGACGACTGTTGTTTGTTTATTTGTTTATTTGTTTTAAAGACGGGTATTTGTCATCAAGTCTTCAAAAAAATCTTTATTTCTCGAGCCCATGTCTTCAAGCATTTTCAGACAACCAACATTTTTCCTTATGCTTAAAATTCATCTGGATCCGTTTAATGAAACGTGAGCTATCTATACAATAGATTTGGATATTTTAGATCCTATTCTGATACAGTTTTGTTTCTTTTTACCAGCTGAACAGCCTAACAGCAACAATGAAAGATTTGCAGTAGCAGTTAGCAGCAATTTTGCTTCATTCATCAGTAACCTGAGCAACATGTGCACAGAGACACCGGCCACATCGGAATTTCATATGCTACTTAAACAAGGTACTCTTTGAATGCATGTGTACTGTGGAACCCTCCTAGCACAACGCACGCGTATCGAAGATAAAACAAAAGTCACAATACTGTGAAGAAACAGAGACTGACGTAATCACAGTATCGAAAGACAGGAAGGACACATACTTTCATTAACAAGGCATGCAAACGATATTGTGTTTTAAATGTAACTCTGAAGATCTCGAGGTCTTTAAAAGGCCATAGTGTCACATTCAGTACCGGATTTAAGCATAAGCTAAACAAGTTACATCTTAGGGCTCCAAAGTCTGAACTCAGTCTGAAGAGGCCTCTCAAATTTATTTTATACTAAATATGGCCTCTTTAGTTTCCCATAGCTTAAGGCCTCGATTTGTCTAAATCCGGTACTGGTCACATTGCTGGAAACATGTATAATAAAATGAATAAATTCTCACTCTTCCCAATTACATAAGCTTCATAACGTACCTGTATCCTTTTTTGTGTTAACATATATAAGTTACAGTAATTTACTACAGTATATTCTTGAAACAGAGTAAATTGCATGAATAAGTCGTCTAATGTCCTTTCCCTCTCTAGATATTCTGATTGCGTCAGTTCCTTCGCACTAAAATGACTTTAGATTTATTCCCTCATTCCAATTGCAAACATATGGTCCATTTATTAACTTGCAGCATATTGCTTTCATTAAAACTCCTGTTCAGTGCCTAATTGGACATACATCATTAGTCCCCTTCGAGGCAAGATTACATAGGTTGTCCTGTATATTTATTGATATCCGTGTAAATATATGATTTTGATTTTTTGAAAAATCGCAAAATTATGCACCAACGTAATCAAAATATGTATTATTTTCCTGTTTGAATTAGAGGGGAAAAAGTGGTAAAATGTGTAAACAAAAAGATTATTATTATCAAATTCCTTTATACTTCGATGCTTATATCTTAATAAAAACTTAAACAAAGTTCAGTCCCTTATTTATACTATTGTAATAAATACACAGTTTATGCCGGTATGAGGGTCAATTATTAAGTTAAATATATGCAACATGATTTGAATTAAATGAAATTGGTAGATTCATTTGTGTTCAACATGTCTTATCATGTGTTATTTGTTTATTTCTTTAATTTATATTATGTGATACATGTCTATAATTACCAATATTAAGGGACCTTTTAATCTTTAATTTTTTAATGGTTTTAGATTCAAAGTTGTAGACACATAAGAAATTGATAAAACTTTTAATCAAAAGACAAGACATTAGCATTTGATTTTAAAACAATAATAAAACTTTTAATCAAAACACGAAGCATTTGCATTAGATTTTAAAACAACATCTCAGTATCCTATTTGTATCTACATATAATTTTGATAAAAATTTTCTTTCAGGATATCAAAATGAATCAAAAGTGTACTGCCCCGACGCTTTTCTTGGGATGTTTTCCTACACATTCAATAACGGAAGTACCACCGTGTGTGGTAATCACAATGAATTATGGGACGTTTGTAGTGATCGAAAGGCCATGACCTTCAATTACAATGCATGCACAGCACTGATCGCCTATTCAGGTAATGATTGACGTGAGGATGATTTAGTGTACCAAAATTAAATTTACATCATGTTTGTGCAAAAAATCATCGTTAATGTTTTATAATAATTATAAAAACTTTTTAAATGAATGAAAGCACTGATATAAGTCTGGAAAATATTCGTCAGTTTTTTTTTAATGAAAATATTTGACAAGTCCACAAGTTTCATCGTAAGCTGATTCAAGTGAACTAGAACTGATATTTCATTTATTTTTTTTTAATAAAGAATATATATCATCCAAAATGTGTGGCTTAGAATTAGAATTTTAATTGACAAATGAGCATGTACTCTAAAAACATTGTAAATGGTGCTGAAAGTAGATAGTTTGTGCAATTGTTCTAAATCGTGCCTTCAAACAATTCACATTCACCCGGAACTTTCATTTTATGCTATATATAACTTACATTGTACGTGAAATCTAAATAAATTGGCAAGTAGACTAAAACATATTTCAGTCTCTAGTAATTATTAATAAAGAGGATTGCAGTGCTTATGTGCCCCTCTACAGTAAATTAAAGTATTCCTAAAAGAAAAAAAAAAGTGAGAGGAGTAAGTTCGCAAAATTATGTCGATGAAACAATTGAGTGATTTGATAGACTGTGAATAGAGAATTATTAGTGTGATAACGGGGTTATCTTCTTATGCATACTTTTAATATACCGTGTGATAACGCGGCTGTCTTAAGCATGATATACATGTAGTATACTTTCTGAGATTAAGGAAGTAATGTAGACAAAATATCTCTCTAAGGCAAGTCAAAGCCATATTTGAAAACTTAACATCGTGCTGCCAAATGAAGCTATGTTCTAACCTTCTTTGTTTATATATATATATATATATATATATATATATATATATATATATATATATATATATATATATATATATATATATATACACACACAAGAAGTTTATGTTATTATTATTGTCATTTCAGTGGGAGGAAAGGTTTACTGTGTGAACAGTCTTACATCTGGTTCATACTACTACGCAGCACTTTACAACACAGACGCGACTGTCAGTGGTGTAAACACATACAGATTTACATGTCTGGTATTGATATATCTATTGGCATCCATAATTGGCTATTAACGTCATTTCCATTGTTTGCCAGTTAGTAGTCATTATTTGTTCATTTGAAGGAGTATTTTGCTTTGTATTCATATATACTATTAACTTTTGCGAAAAGGGTTACTTCGGTCTTTAGGATTAATCTGAGTGACGAAAAGCAAAACGTTTTCGTTCATCTAATGTTCTGCACTTACCTTAGACTTTAAAGAGTGACAGAGGCTGTGTAAATCAAATGTTTTATATCTAACAGAATCAGGGATCTTACTTGTATGACAGAATTATATGTATCTCTCCAGTAACTTTCAGGTAAATAACAAATCCGGTTGATTTGTGGCAATAAAACTGCAAGTTTAAATGAATATCTATTTGGTTTCACACATTATCTAAGATGTTTCTACAAGGGTGCTATATTTTTCACATTTAATGATATCGCATTTGATACATGGAGCTACATTATTGCTAATGTCATGAAAAATGGATAAAAAAGTCATTAATAATTGCATTAGTTGCTTTTCTTTTTTTCCTTTTAGCAAGCGCTACAGTGTGCAGTCAGATCATTCTCAAAAGTTCAAGGCGGTGAGAATATACATTTTCGGCATCCGAGAGAAGCTGATATCACATTGTTGGCATTAGTGACTTTAAATAAGCACGTGTGGTATAATAATTTGCAGACATAATTTTTCCTATAATGAGAATTATATATAATGCTGGTGGGTGAAATTAATACATACAGCCGGTTTTAGAATAGAAAATGCGGTATGAAATTATTGAGGCCCATACAATAATAACTCTCATCGATCGTTCTTTCATGGCGTTTGCAATATTAGATTTTGGATGCAGCAACATGCACCCTTCACAATGTAATTTTAATGAACCTTTACCGAACGCTCTTTGATAATGTTTGAAACCAAATTGCTTTATCGATACTTTAGAAGACGAATTACTACAAGTCAGCTAAATCCGTGGAAGTTTTTTTTTTCTCTCTTCCTCATAGAGAATTTTAATTTGATTCTACAAGGCATGATGTCTGTGACTGAACAACACCCGTTCGAGTGATCTCTGGTGTTTAACAGTCTATGTCAAACGCTGTTGGTCATTTAATTGCCTAAATGACTGATTTATGCTGATCTTCCCATACTTTTTTGATGCAAACATATTATTCAAGAAAGCCAATAAATATATTTGAAACATAATGAGTCATTTGCTTTAGAAAGAGAACATGTGAGACGTAATCCTGGAAGGCATGATAAATTTAAAATTGATTCATTAATTATTATTGCATAATAATAACACTGAGATCCGCGCCCGTCTATGTTCATAAAGTTTGTGTATCATTTACTCTGACAAGTTTAGACAAATACATTAAAACGGCACTAAACAGCTTAGATGTTCTAAAGTATCCTATGTTACCAATGTATATATTCCTTAAGACTTAATATATTACATTATTTCTTACTTTGATCCACCTTTAGATTTTCTCGATCTCATTTTTAAATTGAAAGAATATTTCTTTTTGGGGTGGAGGTGGTGTTTCGAAATTTTGAATTTCCTGTAATACTCAAAATATACTTTTCATGACTGTCTGATTTTATGATGTATTTTGCATTCTAAGACCATTTACATGGATTCATACCTAATAAAGAAACGAAGCGGGTAGAAGTTAATCGTTATAACGAAACTGATTACTTTCCATCTCGTATATGTTTGCTTGTTTTACATACTTTTGGAGTTTCTTATTTGATTTCTTGCTCAGATGGGATCTTTGTCCGGAAATGACGTGTACGTATCACAATCTCCCAAGAGTTGCACAAAGACACAGACCCCGACGTCAGTTCCTGTTACTGCGAATGACACATCTTTAGGAGCTTTCATGTACCTCAAAGCATACAGTAAGTAACACGGTGATTGCGTGTTTATTCAATATAGTTTTCTTTTGGTACATTTTGTGCACTGCCTTTTCAAAGAAAATCAGGTGTGACATTACCTACGCCTTTTTCCGTCACACTTTTATTTCTACTGTATAACTTTAAAACCGTTTGAGACAAATCTGATATACTTGTGCCCGATCAACAGGAGATACGTCACGTACTAAATAAATTGGGAGTCATATCTTAAAGTTCAAGGTCTGGTATAAATATTTTGCCTTTTCCATCAGACCTTTCCTTCAGTTCTATAACTTTAAAGCCATTTGACATTAAGGGATGAAAGTTGGCATACCATTATCACTTTCCTGATCCTATGTACAAGGTCAAGGTCTCTAATTAATATTTTACTTTCTCCATTACGTTTTCACTTCCTCTCTGTGACACAAAGCTGTGTATGGTTAAGGAATGAAACTTGGTTTACTTATGTATCACCAATGGAAGGCGTGTCGCGTATCACCTTGGGATTGCTGTTGTTCAAAGCCAAGATCACTGCCAAATATTTTGTTATGTTTTCCGTCAATCTTTCCCTTCGGCTGTACGACTTTAAAAATGTTTGAGATTAAAGGATGAAACTTTGTATATTTATATATGATCCCTAAAAGATGTGTTGCATACCACAGTTATTGAGAGCTGTTTGACAGCTGCTTGAGGCAGAAATATGAATCATGGTACACTTGGATTTCATCTCATGAATAGCAGTCTAGGTTTAATCTCTTATATCAAGGTAACTAATACCTTTTAGCCATTTGTTTTGCACTTTCCTCTTTAAGATAAGCTTATGGAACTTGGTTACCTTCGATGTAATTGTGTGTGTGTGTGTGTGTGTGTGTGTGTGAGAGAGAGAGAGAGAGAGAGAGAGAGAGATATTTGAACTTTTCACGTAACTTTAACAATTTTTCAGTCATATCGCTACGATGTCTGCAATGTTACCGTTTAAGGTGATGTCTAGCACTGGGGCATCATGTCGCAAACATGTAGCATGATGTCCCACCCAGCATTCTGAGGTTTATGCTAGGACTGGTCGGCCTGGTGTCAGGATAATGTATATCCTGACACTAGGCCGACCAGTCCTAACACAAAGCCTAAGAATGCTGAGCGCCAAGCGAGACTTTGGTATAACTCGACCTGGTATCGAATCACGACTTTCCGCATCCGAGGCGGACGCTCTAACCAATAGGCCACCGATGCTTGCTCAATTATCTGATATTGAAAGGTCAGATTTCATGATTGTGAACTTTTCTTATCTTACTATGGTGGGCTGGAACAAAATTCAGGCCAGGTCATAGGGCAAAGCGAACGAGGCAACCACCTTGGTCTCCGCGCTTCTCCGCAATGTAATCTGTTTCGTTGGGGACCCCGCGCTCATCGCTTGTTGCCTTGGGCCCGGCATGCTGCCTTTGGCCCCGCACAATCCTAGGGCCGAGCTTGACAAAATTTAACTAATTTAAATAATTCTATCAAATTTGTTGTTGTATTAGAATTGGGGCTGAGAAATGAATATGTCAGATTCATGAAATGATATAATGAGATTGCACTATTACACATCAATTAAGTTTTATCATCGATGTGAGAAAAGGTTGAAGGAAACAAATGAGAGAGAGAGAGAGAGAGAGAGAGAGAGAGAGAGAGAGAGAGAGAGAGAGAGAGAGAGAGAGAGAGAGAGAGAGAGAGAGAGAGAGAGAGAGAGTGTACTTCACATACTCAGATGTTATATTTGAATATAATACAACTGATTTAATAACCGAGTACTGTCTTCATTACTTGATCTCAACATATTCACTAATTTTCCGTACATCTTTTTTTTTTAATTTCAGATACGTGTAGTAAGTATATAACTTTTATTGGCATCTGCCTAGAGATAACATCGAATCACATGACCTCAATTTCCGAGCCACCTTTTGACAAGCAAAATGTACAATTATTCTAATCTAAATTGCTATATAATCATTCTCATCCAAATTGCCATAAATTATTTTTGATCCAAACTTCAATTAATTATAATCTTCCATAATGCCATAAATAATTTTTATCGATATTGTCATATAATAATCCATATCCATACTATCATAAATCCTTATACGAATTCTCATCCACATTGTCATATAGTCATTTTCATCCATATATTCAGAAAATCATTTTTATCCATATTGCCATGCAATCATTCTCATCCATATTGCCATGCAATCATTCTCATCCATATTGTTATGCAAACATTCTCATCCAATATTGTTATGCAATCATTATTATCCATATTGCCATTCAATCATTCTCATTATTATTTTTATGCAATCATTCTCATCCATATTGGTATGCAGTCATTCTCATCCATATTGCCATGCAATCATTTTCATCCATATTTTTATGAAAACATTCTCATCAATATTGTTCTACCATCATTCTCATCCATATTGTTATGCAATCATTCTCATCCATATTGCCATTCAATCATTCTCATCATTACTGTCATGCAATCATTCTCATCCATATTGTTATGCAATCATTCTCATCCATATTGTTATGCAAACATTCTCATCAATATTGTTCTACCATCATTCTCATCCATATTGTTATGCAATCATTCTCATCCATATTGCCATTCAATCATTCTCATCATTATTGTCATGCAATCATTCTCATCCATATTGTTATGCAATCATTGTCATCAATATTGTTATGCAAACATTCTCATCAATATTGTTCTACCATCATTCTCATCCATATTGTTATGCAAACATTCTCATCAATATTGTTCTACCATCATTCTAATCCATATTGTTATGCAATCATTCTCATCCATATTGCCATTCAATCATTCTCATCATTATTGTCATGCAATCATTCTCATCATCATTTTCATGCAATCATTCTCATCAATATTGTTATGCAATCATTCTCATCCATATTGTTATGCAAACATTCTCATCAATATTTCTACCATCATTCTCATCCATGTTGTTATGCAAACATTCTTATCAATATTGTTATATAATCATTCTCATTCATATTGCATTCATTCTCATTAATATTGTTCTACCATCATTCTCATCCATATTGTTATGTAATCATTCTCATCCATACTGCCATGCAATAATTTTCATCATTATTATCATACAATCATTCTTATCCATATTACCATGCAATCATTCTCATTCATATTGCCATCCAATTATTTTCATCCGTATTGCCATGTAATCATTTTCATCCATATTGCCATCCAATTATTTTCATTTGTATTGTCATGCAATCATTCTCCTACATATTATTATACAGTCATTCATATTTATCTTGCCATACGATCATTCTCATCTTTAGTACCATATACGTATTTGTATCCATATTGCCATAGTAATTCTCATCCATACTGCTCTTTCCTGCAAATATAAATGAATTTTCGTGAATATTAAAATCGCTAACGTTCTATTTTACTATTCATATATATATATATATATATATATATATATATATATATATATATATATATATATATATATATATATATATATATATATATATATATATATATATAATAAGCTTTTGTTGTAATATTGCAATACAAATTTGCACATTTCAGTTGATGATGGTAACTAATAACTAAGACATCATTCAATTGAAGATATGTATAAAGTACCATTTTATTTGTTTTCGAAATGTAAATATACCATGCTATGTTATGCAAAGCATTTCAGCAGACATATTTTGCATGAATTTTATTATTTGGTAAATTGGATTTAGAAAATATGTAAATTCTAGTAATAGTTAAGGAGATAAAGTAATCGGTTTGACATCTGGACAGCAACGTGGAGAAACTCATGATTTTGTTGGACTCATTTGTCTTTCTGAACAAATTTGTCTTTCTGAACATAATATTTAACTCAACATAAGTAATTTTGAAACATGGCTATTGCAGACGAAATTCTCAATTGCTGAGTTGTATAAACCACTTTTTAAGTATAACTTGCAGCAAATACGCATTGTTACTTGCAATTTTACGATGCTTTGCGTTCAAATGATCCAGATCAACAATCCAGGAATGCATAGTGCAAAGGTAACGACTGGTTTATACTTCATTTATTTCCCAAAAGGGTTTGAGACGTCATCAGCCAGTGCAGCTGGAACTCCGAACGTTGGTGCTATTGTTGGAGGAACTATTGGTGGACTCCTGCTCTTGGCGGTACTCGTTGGTGCTGTTTTTCTGTTATATCCTTGTGTGCTGAAAAAACCGTCATCGAAAAAACTGTTAGAAGGTATGGTTTAAGCGATACTCTGTTTGTAGAGTGAATATTTTATGACCGACCTTGAAACTCTATTTCATCATGGACTGTCCAATTTAAACACTAACTAGAAGCTGTTTATTTTTTTAAAAAGATGCAATTTTCAAGGGAAAGTTTTATTGATTTCATCTCCGATACTAAATTGACTTCATATGATACAACAACTGCACGACCTTTATACAGGTAATCGATGTTCCAACAAGGTTAACAGCCTATACTTCTGTTTTAACAGAAAATATCTATACTATCCACTCTGACATACTCCACTTACCATATTCCTTTGTCAGTGATCACTCTCCCATATGTGCAACTTGTAAGCAAGATGGCTCAAAGAAAATCTATTCACACTCCTTATATGCAATAAAAATGCTTTAAAAAGTTTGCTGAAAATGAATTTTTCTATGAATTATGTAAGGTATAAAATTTTCTAAAACACATACAAGGACAATGATTTGTTCATTTGGAACCACTGATTACTTACTATCCTAAATAAATGCAATACTCTTCTAAACAGATGAAACGATTTAAATGATCAAAACAACCGTAATGGTATATAAACGAAATCGCCGAGGAGCGATATAAACGAAAACGCTATCATAAATATAAATAGTTTACAAATTATCGTTAATGGCGGAACAAAGTCAAATCATTCATTGTAAAACACAAACGCTCCATTTTCAAGAAGCCTTGGCATTAAATTCCGATAGCAGATCTATCTGGAATCACTTGCAAGAAACGTCTTCTACGAAAACAATACTTCAAAGTTCATGTAAAATTATTGTTAATGGCACGATTTATTCTGATGACCACTATATTGCAAACCAGCTGAACCACTATTTTACTAATATTTCCTAAACACTTGACAAGTATAATATTACAGTGCCTAACGTAAATTTTCTGCCTTCGTGAATGAGAGGATACCCAATCATGTTACTTTTAATATCCACGTAATTACATTAACAGGTGTTATTAATAATATCAACAAAATTCTAATAATGTTGGATTTTAAAAATCTCTGAGTCATTGAAAGAAGTAATTAACTGTAGTTTCACTTCTGTGCAGTTCCAGAGTCTTTAAAATTAGCAAACGTATTCACTGTTTACACGGGAAATGGAGATAATTACCCATCTAACTATAGACCTATATCAGTTCTATCAATACTTTCAAAAAGTAATGGAAACATGTCATGAAGTTTCTTTTCTGATTTTTTAAATGTCACCTTCTCCATAATTCATGATAATATTTACGACAAAAATATTCATGTCAAACTGCATTGACGAACTTAAAGACCAGTGTTCACATGCGATCGAATCGGGTGAATTTACTGACGCAATCTTCATTGGATTCAGAAAGCATTCGACTTGGTTGAAAATTCGGTACGCATTAAAAACCTATCAACCTACAAGTTTTCTTGAAACTCATGTTCTAGATTCACGTCGCATCTTACTAATAAACACCAGGTTGGGTAAATCACTTCCGATTCAAGTCATTTCATAAGTGGTGTCCTTAAAGGCTCTCTACTAGGGCCTCTTCTTTTTCAACTGTTTATCAATGACTTCGCCTTGTTTCAAATGCACTCTAACGCAGAACGTTTTAGGTGGATGTCAACAAAACAGAGGGTATATTAAACTAAATGTACAATATTCGGAACATGGCAGCGCATATCCACCAACAAGATATTTACTTCTAACTGAAGATGGCTTAGACGTGTCAAGCGTTAAAAATAAAAAAAACTTCTTGGTATCTACATTGATCCACACCTCAGCTGTAATGCATATATTGAGCACATATTTTCAATGGTCGTCAAAAAATACCTCTGAAATTGCAGGTGAAATTTCCACCTATCCAGTCACTTAAGCTTTATTTTCGGGATATCTACTACAACTGACAGACTACAGATATATCATGCAGCTATAATCTATCCAGAATCGATAAGAACCAGAAAGGGCCGCCCGAATAATTCTGAAACCTATTACAGCTCCCTCGAGTGTGTTGTTTTCAAGTCTACAATGGCTATCAATACAACACTTATAACTTATTTCAAAGTAATTATAACATAAATTTCTAAAAGATCTTCTCCATATTATTTCTCACCCATGCGACAGAGAAATCCAGCTGTTTTGCTAACCTTACTTTTCTTGTCTCAGACCAGTCATCTCAGTTAAGGTATCCACGCGCTCAGAGCTGATTTAAAAAACAGAGACCTTTGTTGTCTTCTGCTATGCCTGATGTAGTTGTTGCAAAATTAAACTGCAGCAACAACAACAATAACAAATATATAACAAAACAGGATAGTAAGTCAAAGTTTCTCTATTTTTGAGAACACACCATACAAAACATTTCGAGACAGACAGACACACACATGCACACGATGTCGAGCTTTTTTGGTATTATGTTATAGTTAGTTACACACAGCATGGACAGAGTTTCCTCTGACCCATGACAACCCATATTTGATATTTGGTTTTATTATGTTGGGGTGTAGGGTCAGAGTCCATTCCCTATCAAAAAGATGGAATTCGCCGACTCCATTTGGTGTCGGCATAGGGTACTCGCCAACTAGCAGGCATAGCAAACTTAAATGACCTTACATTGACCCATACTTACATTAAATCGATAGGGAAATCATCTATCTTATCAGAAATTGCAAGCATAACCCCGATTTTGTCTTTAATCGTTATCAGACCAGACGAAACTACTGTATTGATGAATTTTGAATTTTGACTTCGTTCGCACCACTTCGTTCGCTAGTCACATGACTAACCAAATCTGGCAGCCGATATGCATAAACGTCACAGGTCTAATAGTCACGTAATAACAAAAAAAAAAAAAAAACAAAAAAAAAACGCGTTTTCCCATATCCTGTGTGAGGACGGCAAATGTGTCACTTCCATTGATAACTGATTTTATTACATCATACTGTAGTTTTTTAATATGAAAATAATATCCCTTTACTTAAAGTATCTCATTGGCAAGAGCTTCCATGTGTTAGTCTTTACCTGCCATGTTGCAATATAGGTTTATGCACCAAACCTTCCATTCCAGTATTGCAGAAAGAAGACAAACACTCGAAAATATTGAATGAAAGTCACACAATGTCTACAATAACAAGAAAAAAGCCCCACATTAATTGAGATAACAGCAGTCCGAAACATGCCGCTGTCGCATCTTCCTGGAACGAAGCTGACTGATCACGCTGAAACTACATGTTAACGATTTTTGTTGTTATCACGTGACTATTTTGACCTGTGACGTTTATGTATATCGGTTGCGATATTTAGTTATTCATGTGACTAGCAATGCAAATAGTGCTAACAAAAATATTAATCCATAAGCAAATTTCACTGTACACTTACCATATTTCCAAGACAGAAAAATAAATGTTCAAAGAATCCGAGAACTTGGCAGTTTAGTACATAGTTATCCGCTTGGGTTCGTATTTGGAGGGTCTTCTACACACGGAGGTACTTTAACAAGAAATATTAATTACAACACAAGCATGTCACAAACAGTTTCACCTTCTCTAAAGAAAAGGAGAATTATATACGACAGTGACACGGATCTCTAAATTACCCATAATTATACCCAAGCAGGGACATCCATGCAGCATGTATACGCTACAACATAGCTGTGGGCACAGTATCATCTCATTATGTTCAATATAATTTTTAAAATTGTAGGACATGACATAAAAATTACATATGTAAAATTTATCCCAATCGGTCGTTATTTAATGACAGAGTTCCAAAGAGCGCCCTTAATTTATGGTATGTTCTTTGAACATAATTATTCTTCTTTTCCGACAGTTTAATGTCACTGTCTTTTACCTATGTTGGCAGTATGCATACACATGCAGGTTACCGGCATGCTACGCGTGCA
The DNA here is from genome assembly GCA_016746295.1 of Potamilus streckersoni. Lineage (NCBI taxonomy): Eukaryota > Metazoa > Mollusca > Bivalvia > Unionida > Unionidae > Potamilus > Potamilus streckersoni. Next base: position 2,530,931 of record JAEAOA010000455.1, read on the forward strand.
GCTGCAAATTATTTGATAGAATGATATTTTGTATATTAAATTTAGTGATTTTCAAAGAAAACAAAATATTCAGAAGTTTTCAAATACCCTCATATTTATTATATGCGTCGCGAAAACTGAATATTGGTCTCTTTTTACTGCTGACCAAATAAACTAGTTGCACTAGTAGCTTCTACCTGAGGCGAGCGAGTACCTTTCATCAAAAGTAAGTGGTAGAGAACATAAAACTATAAGTTTATCACCAACGTAACGCGCCTAGAACTTAGAATTTTACTACTGGTGCAGGGGACATGCTTAAAGTCTTATCCACGTTTAAAGTACAGAAATTCATTTTTAAAAGTATTTTTTTTAGAACAAATTCGTTTTGCGTATAAATATTACATGCTTTACTAAAATATGGAGGACATACGAATTTGGATGTAAAATAATTAAACAAATTTTGATTAGAATTAAATAAAAAACCTATTATTCACAACAACTTAAATTTCATCAATTTTTTAATTTTTTTAAAATAATTTTCATGCAGTTAGATTCTCATATGCAAATGGGGGTGTGCTGGCTTAGAATATATAGCAGAATTATTTCTAATATAGAAAGACGTTACCTGTTAACTATTCTTTTTTATTGTATCAGTGCAAATAGCATATAATCCAAACGGTAATATGTTCATAACACTTAACATCATTACATTAAAATAATAATAATACTTTTGTAAATTAATAATCGATGTCTGCAGTGTGGCAGTTTATAGTAGTGTCTAAAACTTGGTCATCATGCCGCAGACATGTCGCAAACATTATCCTGACACCAGGCCGACCAGTCTAACATTAACCTTTTAATGCTGAACGCCAAGTGAAGCAGCTGTTAAGCTGTTAGCACCATTTTAAAAAGTTTTTGGTATGAATCCACGACTCCCGCAACCTAGGAAAACGCTCCGATCGATTAGATCATCGTAGCGATCCAAGATGAGGCAAATCTGATATATATATATATATATATATATATATATATATATAGATATATATATATATATATATATATATATATATATATATATATATATATATATATATATATATATATATATATAATACAAATCATATGGCGAATAACAACCCTTTCAAGCGTACTGGATCCACCAAGGGATCACGTGTGTCAGGGATTAATTAAAATAGATGCAATAAACTGACGACGAACAGTACGAAACTAGTAACTAACTAGCCTAAGCGCTTTCGACTCTTAATGAGTCTTTTTCAAAGGCAAATACAAAACATATATACGACAAACAAATAAACACAAAACGTTGTGTTTGTAAACCTCTACTTGTATTTATAGTTTTAGCACATGTGAAGACAGCCATGTAGAGGTTTACAAACACAACGTTTTGTGTTTATTTGTTTGTCGTATATATGTTTTGTATTTGCCTTTGAAAAAGACTCATTAAGAGTCGAAAGCGCTTAGGCTAGTTAGTTACTAGTTTCGTACTGTTCGTCGTCAGTTTTTTGCATATATATATATATATATATATATATATATATATATATATATATATATATATATATATATATATATATATATATATATATATATATATATATATGAAAATATATCCCAACTCATCGCACTAGTACAATAATACATTTTTGTCAGTTTGAATATTATTTTAATATATTTTTCTTCAGATGACACAAGCTTTAAAGTTGCTGAAACGAAGCAGAGCACATTTAATACCGCGATCAAGAAAGTCAACTCCCTTCCGACGATAGAAGAGGAAAGAAGCGATGATACATTGGAGATAGAGACAGAGACGGAGGAGCAAAAAGAGGCTACCTCACCGATTATAGTAGAGCAGTCAGAAAACATACCAAAGACGGAAGAAAAAATATCCATCGTTAATGAAATTCTTTTTTCTAAAGAGTGTGCAGGTTTGGACGTCACACAACAGCCACCAGACGAAACTGCTTTCAGACCTTTGCTTTGTTTTTCACCATCTACTCTCTTAGAAAAAGCACTTACTTTGTCCATATCCAAAGACAATCAGCCGGACAGATTAACGTCTTCGTCAGCGTTAGATGGTTCTTTTACGTTATCTATTAGGTCATCGCGTCCAAGTCCATTTTCTGAACGTGTTTTATCTAAAGAACCTTTGCCAGAATATTCAGAACATGACTCTGTAAGTGAATCTAGTGATGAGGATACAGAACAAGATACAGCCGAATCAGTTGAAGACCAAATTCCATTGGAAAATCCACATCCAAAGCATGGGTACATCTCTTTTGCTGACGCCACAAAATTTGCCAAAAACTCAGTTTCTGTGTTTGATGAATATGGCGGGTTTCCTCCTCCTGGTTTTCGCAATCCTAAAAATAAATCCCCGAAGTCAAAACGGAAAAGAAAGAAAAAACGCAGAAACAAGGTAAAGCTTGTTTCATTTAGATCTCCTAGCACATTCAGGAATTCTAGTTTGAGAACAACTTCAAGGTCAACTAGATTATCAGTTGGATCCCAAGTTTCATCCTCTAAGATGTCGATATCAGAGACCTCAGGTATGTCGTCTGCTTTTAGAGATTCTCCTGTTTCCAACAATGACGTGAACAGGACTGCCAAACGGACCGCCGATACTATCGCGGAACGGTATCACGGAGCGCCCGCTGCCCTGATACGAACTATTACAGCGGCTGTCATCGAAGAAATGAAAAGGAAAGGTTTGCTTAATCAGCAACTGTTCCATGCAAATCCAGACTTGTTCGGAAAGGATACAAAACTCAATGGAAAAAGGTCAACCATAAGAAAACCCGCTACTCCAACATCAACGGGCCTTGGAGAATTAGCGCCAGTTGGACAAGGTCCAGTGAATGTAGATATACCGTAATCTTCAACGTCTCGTTTTATTGTAGAGATGGTTATCTTTTCTAATTAGAAATGTACCGTTACTACATTTGAGATGAATGACTGGGAAATGATGTCGTCAAGTTATCAAGAACGTTATTTAGTTCTAATTACATAAATGCTAAGAATCAGAATTACTCTTAATGACTCTTTCTTCAGATTTGCATGACTCTATAGTTTCCACCAACCCCCAACCACAGCAAGCAGCTTGTACCTCACTACCTACGTTTTAAAAATCATAATCACCAAAGACATAAAATAAGCACAAAACATTCATTGATTTATAATTTTAATTCGATTATCACTAAGTGGTTCTTAATATTGTTATCTTCGTCTTTTAAACCAAACTGAAATTTTCAGTATTAACAGTCGGTAAAGGGATAAATGCAAGGCCAAACACATTCATGAAAGTGTCGTCTGCATATAATGCACGCAAATGTTGAGCCATTTCTGCGCTAATAGTTTGTGAAAAATGGAAGTGAATGCAATTTATCACAAAATAGCATATGTTGAACTCAACACACGTACTGTTATACAATTCACGAAAGTGATGTATAAATATTTGCAGATCAGCCATTTATATTACGTTTACAATTTGGTTTTCGAGTAAAAAGAAAACAATTCATAGAGTAAAGTAGTCTAGAAAGAGTATTAATAATAACTGTACTGCTATTGGACCCTGCCTGGACCAATCTATCAATCAAGCTTCAACTATTTTAATGCCACTGGCCATATGACCAATATCGTTGCCGTCTAGGTATAAGTGGTAATGTAACCTCAACTTCATAACACATTTATCGGTGCTTTTATGTCAGATGGTTCGCCACCTAGGTAATTAACACTTGTGATATGTCAAGATCTGTCATCTAATTTTTAAAGGCAGTTTGTCTCAAAAGGAACATGATGTATTCACGTACACACACACGTACACACACACGTACACACACACACGTACACACACGTACACACACACGTACACACACACGTACACACACGTACACACACACGTACACACACACGTACACACACACGTACACACACACGTACACACACACGTACACACACATAACAACGCAAAGAAAAATGCTTTCGTGTCAATCTTTCCCAAAATAAAGATAAACATACCGATATTTTATTTATTATACATCATCCAGTCAATAAGAACTTTGACATCCCTCGTTATTTCGACAGAAATAAAAATACTTTATATCAGCATATTTTACACCTCCATATATTTCTTTTTGACAAACATTAAAACTACTGTGCGTCCAGCATACTATATGATATATACCTTTTCCACAACGAAACAATATACATACACTAGGTAACGCCATCCTGTATGGAAACATCTTGACAGCAGAGAACGAATTCAAGTGAATTCATGTTTTATTTTCTTTAGATAAACAAAGGGTCCTAAGCTTTAGAATTGTATTCAATGAAGGGATTATCTTTATTAGAACATAAGGATTCTTAAACAGAATTACCAAAAAAGGTGGCAACACCAACAGGTAAATTTACAAGCAGTTTGGCTTTATTAAATTCAAATCACGTCATTAAGTTTATTGGAGTGTAGTATTTTCTCGAACATATAGGGATTTCTGTTGGAAATTAATCTAGACAGCGGGAGAATTTCAAGTGCGGATCTATATCCAAAATCTCTGATTACTGGGAGTAAGTAAGAACATTTTGTAGAAATTAAAGGATCAGAAAGCAAGTACATATTTTCAGTGCCTGATTACACAATAGGCAGTGTAGGCACAGGCCTATGGGTCCCACGCCATTTAGGGGCTCCACGACAACGGATGAAAATAGTATTGAATTGATTTGATCTTTACATATTAGTAGATAATTTGCGAGGGGTCTGAAATCCAAATTGATTTAGAGTATTACCTGCAATTTAAAATATTTTTTCATGTAAAATCTATTATATTACAGATTTTCCATAATAAAATTGTTAGTGCAGGGTTTGTTGACCTTTTACTCATCATTTGCTTGGTAAATATCTTTGCTTTCTTATTTATTTAACATTCGTTGATCTATGTGATTCCTGTGATCTATATAGGTAATTTTTTTAAAAAAATTCATTTATGTTTATTTTAACTTCAATATCTCTTAATTTGTTGTCTTTCATTTGTTACTTCAATAAATTGTCCAAATTGTATTCAGAACCTTGTTTGTCTATTTATTTCTTTTAATTAAAATAAGACCATTAATTGAATCCGTTGAAATATGATAAGCATATCCGGAAAGTTTTTCAGGTTTTGAAATTGAGGTCCAAAAGGATGTGGGAGCTATTGTCATCAGTCATTTCTGGGGGTTACCTTTGGAAAAAATACTGCAGGCAATGATAAACTGGGTCTCACTCACACGCCGTTTATGGAGGTTTTGTTAACCTTTTCAGCACACTGATGATATCGGGTACATGTGGACTCTTGTCAATAACAGTTCCCCATACTTGAATTTTCTTTCTAAATCCTAACATTTGTTGCAAATAAAAAAGCTTTTAAAGCAAATCTACCTTCATCCACTGACAATATGTTTTTAAAATTTAGTGCTTAGGCGGTTATGTAAAATGGACAGGTTTATTTTTTATAGAAACAGAAAAGCCATCGGAGTTACAATGCCTTTCTATTCTAATTTTGAGAATCTGAAGAGTAATTATGGTAGTCGGGTCCATAGGATTTACAAATGGTTTGGAACACTTCTGATAAATAAGTGTTTAAATGATCAGGGATAGTATTTTGAATAGAGTTTGTCACTAGTTTGTTATCATAAAGCCATCGCTGAATAAAACATCGTCACATGCTTCATTGAAAGGTTCTTTCAGATCCAACGAAAGCATGTAATTTATCAAATTCATCATTCATACTTTCAAGGAGCATTAGCTGATGGCTTAGTTCATCTTTATTTCAAAACAGCCGGCATCTACTACCTCGTCGTTCATTGTTCTATTTTTCTTTTAAAAAACACATAGTTTCCACCACTAGATACACTTAACATTTAGGTGCATTTAGCTCATTTTCAGCATGGATAAATACTCTACAATTCCGAAAATGTAAAGGTAATAGAGAAAATAAATAAGTATATAATACTATATATCTGATCTGAGTTACGTAAAAATTCTCATCGAATAAGTGATTTTTCTTTGCAATAATAATATGCTATGAATTGCGGGCGATAGTATGCGTAGTTATAGGGATGCATTTTAAAGCTGCATTTTACATCAGACATGCGCAATTGTTACGTATGATCTGGAGCTTACTTTTAAGTAATATTTTGCATATATGATGGCATCTCCACTAGTAGATCAAGGTAGATGCTGCTAGATGAAGCTTTGCGTCAATCACCATTGCATGCAGACCATGAATAACAGAGGTACAAAACCTACTAAACCACCAACATGAATTCGGATAATATAGAAAAAAACAAACAATCTTTTGTTATCAGACGAAGGGTAACTTACGTTGAAAATCTTGTTTTAGATGAGCAAACCCGATTTTATATCGGTAAATGCAAAACCACTCAGCAAGGTTTCTAGAATATGCCAAGCTTCATCTCATATACCTTGATTATATCAAACTTTATTTCATACACCTCTAATATGCCAAGCCTCATCTCCTACACATTGGTTATATGAAGCTTCGTCTCATGCATCTAAATTATGCCAAACTTCATATTATGCATCTTGTTTATGTCACATTTAATCTCCTATATAATGATTATGCCAAGCTTCATGCACCTAGTACACATGGATTATGCCAAGTTTCATCTCTCATACACCTTGAATCTGGCAAGCTTCATCTCCTACACAATGGTTATAGGAAGCTTCATTTCCTACATCTTCATTATACCAAGCTTTATCTCATGCACCTGGAATATTTCAATCTTCATCTCATACACTTTGATTATATCAAACGTAATCTCTTACATATTAATTATGCCAAGCTTTATCTCATACACCATGATTATGCCAAGTTTCATCTCCTACATTCAGGCCTTTTCAGAGGTAGAGAGAGGCCTGAGTCACTTTGAGTGTCTGAGGCCCCTAGGCCATGGTTAAATTGAAGTCTGGAAATAAACTGAATGCGAAAACAACACCATGTAAGTTACTATGTACAGATTTAAAAGACAACTAGGTACAGCACGAAATATATATATATATATATATATATATATATATATATATATATATATATATATATATATATATATATATATATATATATATATATATATATATGCAATAAACTGACGACGAACAGTACGAAACTAGTAACTAACTAACCTGAGCGCTTTCGACTCCTAATGAGTCTTTTTCAAAGGCAAATACAAAACATATATAAGACAAACAAATAAACACAAAAATGTTGTGTTTGTACACCTCTACATGGCTGTCTCCACATGAGGTAAAACTATAAATACAACCAGCTTGTATAGACTTGTTGCGGAGACTGAAAACGGTGTATAATTCCCTAAAAGTCTACAAGCCAAAGCGACATCTATTTTTACTTTTTTGTACATTTATATAACGCAGATTATATTCCGGATATTTGATTCTATTCCGGTTATTCTTATAGCAAAAATTGAAGGATACTAAGAAGATTTAGAAAAAGTTAAATTTTACTAGTGCATAGTTTTCTTTTTCTAGTCTTCTTGGTTTAGACCGCTTGGTTTCAATGTTCTAAGGCGGCGTATCCAATATGATTAATTTTCCTTCCTGGTTTCGGAACTCCAGCTGTTGTTGTTAGCAATAGCGATAAGTGTTATATCACTGAAAGTGTGGCCAGGGGAGGAGCAGTGTTCTGCAACCGGGCTTCTGTACAGCTTTTTTGTCATCCAATCAGATCTATGAAGGTTTATCCTTTTGTATAGCTTTTCAGTTTCTCCGACGTACTGAAGGCCACAGATCTTACATGTGATGAGATAAATCACATTCTCTGTTTTGCACGTTTTGTTTGGACCATGTATGTTTAGTTTTTCTTTAGTCACTGTGCTAGTGAATGTCCTGGTCTCTATCATATGTTGACAGGTTTTGCATCTTTCATCGCCACAGGGTCCAGATTGACTAGGTTGGTTTTGACTAGCGATTTGCGTTAGCTTTGCCCTGACTAAGATGTCTTTTAGGTTTTTTGGTCTCCAGTAGGCTACTACAGGTTTGTTCAGAAGTATTAGGTTTAGTATGTCCGACGATTGCACGGTGGGCCAGTGTTTTGCGATGATTTTACCTACTTTGGGGTTGTCTGGGTAATAGGTCAGAATAAATGATATCCTATCAGCCTTTTCTTTCTGTCCATATTTGAGTTGGACATCACGGTTTGTTTGTTTGGCCCTTTGGATTGCCTCCGCAATCAGGTCTTTGTCGTAGCCTCGGTAAATTAAATGCTTAGACAGCTCTTCAGACCTTTCTAGGAATCTTTCATCGTCGGAGCAAATTCTGCGTATCCTCAGTGCCTGGCTATATGGAATGTTCCTAATGCAGTGTTTTGGATGACAGCTGGTTTGGAGGAGATATTGGTGTTTGTCGGTTAGTTTCGAGTAGATGTCTGTGTGTAATTTGATTTCCACCAGTCTGGTTGTTGTGTCCAGGAAAACATGGTTTGAGTTGGAAATTTCTGCCGTGAATTTTATTGAAGGATGGAAGTTGTTTGCCTTTGATATGAAGTCATTCAGACTTTCTCTTCCATACTGCCACTTCATTTCTATATCATCGATAAAGCGTACCCACTGGTATGGTGTACGCTCAACCGATGCTAAGAGCTGACCTTCAAGTTTTCCCATAAACATGTTAGCATACGAAGGGTCCATTTTAGTACCCATTGCAGTTCCATTGATTTGTAGGTAGTTTTCTGCATAGGTTCGAGTCTCTAGCTTGGCCACTGTGGGTACATGATAAAGTCTGTCAGTAGCTTCTCGTGGGTCGGTGGTTCTTCCCGGGGTTTTCCAGGATTCTTCCTCCCCCAATTATACTGATCGCCATGTATAGCCTATCTTGTGGTGAAAATGGTGTTAAAACTACATCAATAACGAATACAGCAAGTTCAGTTTACTTATTATCATAGTTGAAACATACTTTCTATTGGAGACATTTTGTAGTTGGTGTTTTGCTTTTCTTCATCAATTTGTACGTCATCTACTTTGCATGGTACTACAAAACTCGTTTAAATTCATCCGCGCGTGTCATTTTGGATACGTCTGTAACAGAGCCTCTCTTTTTTTGGATTATAAACTCAAGATCGATGCTGATCTCTATTAAAGCATTTTGCACCCAATGATACCACGACATTCGGCACAACAAAATTAAACTCACGATTCAACTGTGGGGTAGAGTACTGTAAAACGGGTCTTCTGTTGGCTCTGTGTTTAATGAATCACACCGGACATAAAAAAGTATCATATTAACAGACCAAGGAGCTCGTATACAACATAGGTTTTATATACACTGCACTTGACATTTAAAGTGATCGTTACGATAAATTTGTCTTAACTATAATTAAAAAAGAGGAGATATCTTTAGTCTTTGGCACGCAAATCAATTTTCTCTTAAAGAAACGTATTGTCATTGTCCAGTTCCTTTCAAGATCATTGAGGTGCTTGCAATCCTTTACAATAATATCTTCACGCAGTAAGGATTTTATACAGCTGAAACAAAATTTCATGTTTGTTGCCAAATACCCCACATATGTATGTATGTATGTATGTATGTATGTATGTATGTATGTATGTATGTATGTATGTATGTATGTATGTATGTATGTATGTATGTATGTATGTATGTATGTATGTATGTATGTATGTATGTTGGACAAGAACATTATGTTTGTAACAAGTATATATGGATTACTACTACTACTACTACAATAACAACTATTACTACTACTACTACTACTACTACTACTACTAATAATAATAATAATAATAATAATAACAACAATAATAATAAAATTAGACGGTATTGTTGAAGTCGCTTTAATTTTTAAAACCTGTATAGTCTACTCCTAGACTTGTGCATTATGGCATCAAAGTCCACATTAAATACAATGAATTTGATAATAATGTAACTGTTGACATAGATTATAATATAGAGACACCAAGGGCTTTAACTATGACTACAAAACATCTCGTGATTATTTAGTGCGATTTCCGACCTAATGGTTACCGAGTATGTATATGCTCCGTTAACTACCATTCATGGCTAGTATTGGCGACAACTCTCTCTCTCTCTCTCTCTCTCTCTCTCTCTCTCTCTCTCTCTCTCTCTCTCTCTCTGCATGAGCGTACGTACACATGCATGATGCATGGAATATGCAATTTCCATTCATTTTTTCACTAAACTCTTCGCAGTTATTGTAGATGTAGTATGTCTGCGTCGAACCACAATACACGTTTAGTCTAGCGCACTCTTACGGATACAGATGGTAGAGCATAATACCTACAACTATACACCGTTAGTATAACTCTCTGTTACATATACAGATGGCAGAGCATAAAGATAATATAAATTGTTTTCACTGAAAGATTATATTTGTTAAGCGCTAAAAATAAAACGAGATGGTTCAGTGGTCTAGACCCTATTAAGTGTAATGTGTCTTATGAAAAAAAAAGAGGCACGAGACATGGCTAGTATTGGCGAAAACTGTGATTTTAAATTGCATCTTCTTTTGATTTTCTTGTCCTGTTTGAACAAACATTTCTCAGGTAGGTCTTGTGTTTAAACTGTTATGCTAAAATGTTTATTACTTCATGCTGATATTATTATTGCACTTCAACGGTATGAATATCCTAAATTAGTCTGAGATAACATAACACTGTACATTTAAGTTCTATTATTTTCAAGGATTGACACAAAGTAACGTTTCTCATACTTTCACTCCCCCAAAATGTATTTCAGCTGAATTTATTTTCCATAGGCAAACCTACCTTTTTCTTCCAAGAAATAACTATATAACTATATCGAATTGGCCGTCTGTGCAGAAATTTCAATTCGAATGAATATGCAAAAGCCTGCTTAACCATTCTCCGTGAATATATATATATATATATATATATATATATATATATATATATATATATATATATATATATATATATATATATATATATATATATATATATATATATATATATATATATATATATATATAGGAAAGCTGATATCTGAAGCTACACATGAAACCTGTTTTCAAAACAGGTTACATCGTTAAAACAGTTCCGACACTTATTCAAATTTTAGCAGATTCATACGTAATTAATATTTATTCATTGCTTGATAAGAGTACTGGATGGATTCATGATATAGATTACAATATTCTTGTGCAATAATAGACGAGTGTCCTTCTTTAATATTGAAACATACAATCTCATATCTAAACAACAGACTACACCAGTAAAGTTGCTAACATTACCTAAGGTAGATTTTTAGATCTAAAACGTCCATGGTGCCCAATTAAACTTTATTTTAATTTTAATCAATGGCTGTTTTTATATAATCCATTGAGAGTTACTGCAAAAGATTCATATTCGCAATCCACGGTTGATAATCCACTACGCTCCTTGGCCGACTGTGTAGAAATTTTAATTCGAATGAATATGCAAAAGCGTGCTTAACCATTCTCCGTGAATGCGAGTAGATTGGTCTCTCCATCCTGTCCCAAAATGATTTTTCATGCAGAATGAACATCTAAAGTTCTCTTTTAAGCACTGTCACTCAACCGGGTACTTATCTTGCAGGTGATTTATTTTATTTATGAGCACTAATGAAAACCGAGTAAATCTTTGCCCAGACAAGACATAGGTTATAAAAGAGCATAACGGATTATCGCCTGTAGCTTGCGACTATGTCCAAGGTGTGGAATAGTTTTAACTAATGAAGTTGCATTATTTCAGTTTCACAGTGTACATGGCCAAGTGATTTTCAGAATGCCATTTGGGTGGACAGCGATAAGGGAGAACTGACTTTCGGCACCATTAGTATGTCTGGCTGGACGCTGGTGTTCACCACTGGCAATGTAACGTCTTGGAATTGTTACCTTATCAACGGGACGGTTTTTATATTAAAGTATGTATGCATCAATATCGGTAGAATCGTAGATTTAAACTTTTAGGAGAGAATTGATGTTACCTTTACAATTCAAATTAAAAGCTTTAGGAATCATTTGATTATTAGCTGTTAATTTTCCGCACCAATGGGAGCCATGGTTCATTGTACCGATGCGTTACGGGATATTGGATGTTAAATGTTTATTTATAAGAGAGATTCATATCAAACTGTTACCTTATCTATGAATTTTGTTTCAACCTTTTATACACTTTGATTTATAAAATTCTCTTTTACTCAACAACGCTAATATAATCCTTGCACTGAGATTTTTTTTTTCGCGATTGTAAGATCCTCGATTTGGTCTGTCAGCCCATAATGAAAAGGCCGAGGATGTTCCAAATTGCTGCAAGCAATAGCGTATTGGCTTGATGTGAAAAATATTCTCAATTAGAACAGTAAAACCGATATAAACGGACACTGAAGGGCGCCAACGATTTTGTTCCTTGAAGACAGGTGTTGTTGTTGTTGTTGTTGTTGTTGTTGTTGTTGTTGTTGTAGGGTTTAATTCCATTTTTCAGCACAAGATATGCTATACATGGCGGCCAGTATAACTGGTGGAGGAAGAACCCTGGAAAACCCGGGAAGAACCACCGACCCACGAGTAGCTACTGGCAAGCTACATAGGGATTCGGAATTAGTGTTGTTTAGAAGTCGTACTTGATATGGAAGAGGCTTCTAAAACAGATTTTACTCCACACGTCTTCCTTTAAAAGAGAGATCTGAGATTGTATTTCGTTCTTATTTTGATTTTATTTAAAGGGCCTCCAATCAAATACAACTATTCACTGAAACGATCACAGTTTATCTCTGCTGGAGTACGACACAAGTGTCTGCATATACCTACTACTATTATCAGATGTCAAGTGAGTTTGCTTGTCTATCTGTTTGTTTTCTCGATTTCCGAGTTATCTGTCTCTTTGTTTTCCCTTCTATATCTATACACCTGTCCATCAAGTCTTGTTTCCGTCTGTCGGTTGTATGTATAGTTGTTCATTTCTACTTTTTTTCTCATTATCTATCTATCTATCTATCTATCTATCTATCTATCTATCTATCTATCTATCTATCTATCTATCTATCTATCTATCTATCTATCTATCTATCTATCTATCTATCTATCTATCTATCTATATCTGTTTCCGTCACTGCCTGTCCGTCATTTTGTCTGTCTGGATTTGACTAGTTTTCTGGTACCAAATACGTTTTCTATAACGGACGGATATATCGCTATCTTATAGAAGCTTTAAGCAATACATACAACAACATTGTACGACATTTCGTTATGAACATTAGACATTTATCTTATGACCACAATGGTGGGTGGGTGTATTTGTTTTAAATGTTCTACAAAAAAGCTAAGTCAGTTATAGATGTGGCATCTCAGACTTTAACACCAAATAACCCTTCTTAAAAAAATATACCTAAGTCAAGTACAATAAATATAATTATTGACTGTTTGATATTTTGTTCCCAGAAAAAAATTAATTTTCTTTGTTACAAATTATTTGAAGGAATTATTTTCAGATCAATTAAATTTTCTAATACTGAAATTATAAATGTTACAGGACCTAAACCATTCACGTTCTTTACAATTGATAAAGTAGATATAGCAAAGTACACCTTTGTAACCGTCAAATATGTGCTTGGTATCAGTTAGAAATCTCGACTGGTTTCAAATATTATTTTTGAGTTCATGTTCATATTATAAAGCAAGTCAAAATATTTCAGACTGAAAATAAGCTGACAATCCATCAAAACGATTAGATTTATAGTTACAGAAGTGCTTGAAGTTCATCAGAAATGCTTGGTGAAAAAAGATCGATGCAAAATTCGTGGAAAGTAAAAAGTAAGGTCTTCATTATTACTGATAAATATTACGAATAGATTGATCAGTATATCTGAATCTTATTGTCTTGGTTTCGTATCTGTATTGTATATATGGAATTGTTTAGTTATAGTTTCTCTAGCTGGTTAAGTTCTGTGAGCGCGAAAATTAAGCTTACCGCTGACTACTTCTTGTCCGAAAAAAGCTAAGATAATTTTTCTTAATAATCTGAGGGTACGGCAAACTACGTTACTTATATATATATATATATATATATATATATATATATATATATATATATATATATATATATATATATATATATATATATATATATATATATATATATATATATAAGCATTTCAGTTTTGATTACACTTTCACAGTTTTAAAACCAACATAAATATGAAAAAACATTTCTTTGAAGAGCTTGTACGTTGTTGTGAGTCTCTCCTTAACAAGATTATACTCTGACCTTGTGAAGAATGTACTAAAGCAGCTCATTTCTTTCCTCAAAACTTTACTGTAGTCTAGAAACAGTTTTCATTTCGTTCATTTCGTTGGAGGAAAAAACTGCTTTCCCGGCAGAATCATGCAAGAAAACAAGAAAACATCGTTCTCCACGTTCTAGGTAAAATACAGCAGTTGTGTTACAGTTATAATATTTAAATATAAGCAACACTATCATAAACCACATGTTCGCATTTTTTATATACTTAAAATGATTCATACTTTTGAGGGTGAGTAGGTCAGCGTATATCGCAATCCATCGTGTACCAGTCAGTGTAGAAGGAGCATAAAACATGGATCCTAGCCTGTGACAAGCCTGGTTTGAATGCTAACTTATATAATAAAATCACCTATGTTTAGACTATAAAGTGGACTTATGACATTTGTCAACTAACAAAAAGTTCTCCAATCACATTTTTACGCCATAAAATAGCTCCAACAAAATAATGTTTCTTATTATGTGATGTAATTCCAATTTTAAATGAAACATGTATATGTCTACGATATTGTTCTAAATAAAATGATGCAAATACCTAGTTACAAATGCATTAAATCTGAAATGTCTGCATCCACTAATCCCTCTCCACATGAATACCCGAAAACTAAAATGATTAGTAGTTCGACACACTTTAGGCGGAAATATTGTAAATATGCTCATCGAAATCGATGTAACATAATGCGTCAACTATGTGACATTATACTGTGCAGACTCCATCGGAGATCCAATGTTGAAAAATGACGTCTGTGTCAAAATGTTCTAATGATTTGGACGGACAGTTGCTCTTTGAATTTTATTCTTTGCAAAACTCTACTTTTAAATGTAGAACTGAGTGCCGTCGAGGACTATTTTTACACGTAACAAATGAAACGTGCAACGTCTCAGTCAGAATCGACGAAAATATTCTTCTTTCTCTCTAAATTCGTTCTATTAAAAAACTATGATAAACATAATATCAAATGGGTAATAATTTAATATAAGATTTATGAAACTCGTTCAATAATTTCCAGCATTCGTCGTCAAGATTCGAAACAGCTGGATATTATTCAACTTGTTTTATAAATTTACTATTAAATCATTACCCACTGGAAAAGATCACTCTTTGATATTCGTAGAGAAGTGTCGTTAGAATATTCGCAGCAGGAATTGTTGCAGGCTCATTTCAGGCGAAGCGTCTCCACGACTGTGAATTCAAAACTTTGGCAAAGACATTATTACCACGAGAGAGAGAGAGAGAGAGAGAGAGAGAGAGAGAGAGAGAGAGAGAGAGAGAGAGAGAGAGAGAGAGAGAGAGAGAGAGAGAGAGAGAGAGAGAGAGAGATTAACGGCTATAAAGGTGTCAATACATTAATTTACAATTATCCATACCTTGAAATTAATGTTCATACAACAGCCACACACCTACAACCTTCCACCACACATAATGGCTATAAACAATAAATACGGAAAATAATACAAACTCCATCATTTGAACACCATATAATCCAAACCATTGTCGAACTTCCCAACAAGTTCTTGCAATTGAAGATCTTCTGTATACATATTAGGTGAGCAGCCCAGGGCAGAATACCAGAGAGTTAGAATGGTGGCAAGTTCGGATACAACTTTCACTGGCTCCATGTCAGACATCTGCACAGAGACTCCGAATACAGCCGAATATCACGTCTTGTTAAAGCATGGTATGTTGATTCCTAAATTAGAATGGTTTGGTTTGTACAACAGCTCGATAAAAATTGAGAAAGTAAACAAATCTAAGCCGATCATTAGTTACAAAACTTTAATTTCAGCATTGCTTGTTAAAGCGTATTATTTACAGAACATATTGAAAGCCATAAGCTATGTGGGCTTGTGTAGGCAAATGCGTTTATCTAGTGTTGGCAAACGGATTCAATTCCATGATCCATCGTCATATTCTGCGAACAGATTGATGATTGATAATCAGTTAGTTTCTTTACATGATATTTCGCTAGACGGATGATGAATTAATAACAAATTAGTTTCTCTACATGACATTTCACTTAGTCAAGGGCTGCTTTTCAATCTGTCTGAAATCTGAAAGAGCAATATGGCGCAAAACTGAATTTGAACCAAATAGATCACATATATCGTACTAGATTAATTTGTATTTCACTGAAAACCACATCAAATAATAGGAAAATGACTTCCAAAACCGTTGACTTTCCTATAATGTTTTTACATATATGGTTTGCTTGTGACAGAGAACATTATAAATCATCAACATCATCAGGCTACTATGGACGATTTCCCTGAAATTTTCTTTATCGAAAACTTTAAGAAGTAAAATGTTTAGTTTTACGGTATATGGTATAATTATCCATTGACACACAACCTAAAACATAGTGCTATTGAAAGTCCAGCCGAGTACCATTCATCCGAAATTGAATGCTTCAACAGCTACATTGTGTTCTGAATTGCAGTCATATAAAATTAACTTTTGATTTTCTTGCTTAAAATCAGATATATAGTTAAGAGCTACATAGCTATTTGTTGAGTGCAGAAGGTGTTGCAAAGCACAGATTATATCGAAGTAGCCCATTCTTTGGATTTCCCATCCAGTCTAGTTAAAATCAGGTGTCCGCTGTCCTACGTGAAGATCTGACGATGACCGCTTAATTGTGTTGTTGTGTTATGGTGATATTTGAATTAGCCAATGGAAATGCAGCTTTCAAACATCTGAAAGTGAATAAAATTGTTGGGAACACATCCATGCTCGTCATCCACACTGCTGAGTCTCCAAATGCGAAGATATAAGACTTGATCTGATTGGTTGATAAAATTATGGTAATAACATAGGTTACCAGAAAATGACCCCTAATCGGTTGCTGTCAGATCTTCACGAATAACAGTGGAGATCTGGTTTTAATCAGATTGATTTACCATCTTTCCTCCTACGCAGTCTTTTCGCACCATACTTGTCTAAGTCTTTTAGAAAAGCTTTTAGAATAGCAAGGGTAGTTAGTGACGTTACCAGATTTAAACTAAACCAACACACGTATAATCTTAATATATGACAAATGTATGGTAAAATATATAGCTACAAATTAATATAGATTTTTCATGTTTATGTTTATTTAGTTGCACTCTCATCTGTGAAGGTGACTTGCCCAACCCCTTTCCTGGGAACCTTCAGTTATTCTTACAACGATGGATCTTCTTCTCTCTGTGGCGCCGGCAACGAGCATCTAGACGTCTGTACGGACAGACAGTCCATGTACATAAACAAAACGGTCTGCAAAGCTAATGTGGGTTATTCGAGTGAGTAGCAGCATCCATCGAAAAGAGCAGATTAGATTCCGATTTTATTCCAGATTTTATTCCGATTTTATTCCAGACACTATAGTGTATGTATGTATGTATGTATGTATGTATGTATGTATGTATGTATGTATGTATGTATGTATGTATGTATGTATGTATGTATGTATGTATGTATGTATGTATGTATGTATGCATGCATGCATGCATGCATGCATGCATGCATGTATGTATGTATGTATGTATGCATGCATCCGACCTTTTGTCTACATTTTGTGTTGATTATCTTTAAAACTATATTTCGCAAGATAAAACTTTTGTAAAATGTGAAATTTGAAAGTTTTGTATTCTAGATGGGGGTGAAATTGTATGTGTTGTAACAATTACATTAGGATCAAACTACTTTGTTACTGTCTACAACACAGATCTCGCCGTCGATGGTTCCATCTTCTACAAATTCACATGCTTTGTAACTATATCTATCTATAGAAAATTGTGTCTCAATAATAGCATAAGTCGTGTTAAAGTTTGTGGGAGTTAGCTGAGACACTTAATAGGTTCATGTTAGGACTGGTCGGACTGGTGACAGGATAATCTGACTGGGTGGAACATAAGGCTATATGTCTGCGGCATGATGATTTAGTGCATAGAAATCTTTATAAATTGTCACACTACAGACATCGTAGAGATATGACTAACACCGTGAAAAAAAAAAACAACAAAACCAACAAACACATGCGACCACCATTAAGAAATCGAAGGCTTGGTGTGAAAAACATAATACGTTCGTTTTATGTTTTTCTATTCTATTTTTTGAAAATTCCAAAAAAACATTGTGGGTTTTGTCAGGAGTATATAAGTCAGTCAGTTACAAGCAATCAAACTAGGTACATCTCAGTTATTGTGAATTTTAATTTTATTTTTTTTAATTTTTTTAAAATTTGTTTTGTTTAATTTATTATAGTGTTATGTAACTTTATGCATTCGTTTGGACAGTAAAATTTTGTTACGTGTATTAAACCCTAAATAAATATTTATTAGAGGAATTTATTTTTTTTATTTTTGATTCCTTTCTCTTAACAAAATTCTAGCCATTTCTAATTCATTTTTACAAGCAAACTAGATATTTTTTATATCATTTGTTATTTGAAACTCTGATATATGGTCAAGTGAGTGTTGTTCTCACAGACCAATACTTTTATTTATTTATCTATTTTCTTTATTTAATTAGTTTATGAAGCTAAAGTCATACAGAGAAGTTTCTCTACATTACAAATATATAATTCCTTTCCTTAAATTACGGGTCCAACAAAGTTCTTAGGGAAACAGAGTGTCTGAGTCATTGTGAGTGTTTTCTCAACGACTTGACATTCTACATTCAATTCACCAATACTGATTAATCTAGCAATCTATAAAAACATAATTTATTTATGTTTTTATTTTATAATTTACTAGTTGTCTAAGTCATTGTGAGTGTTCTTCTCACCGACTTGACAGCCAGTTTACTTCCATCTAGATCAATTTACTTCAAATAAGTATTAAGCTTTAGTTGAAGTGTCAATTCAAATGTTTTTCCTTGCAGATTTTACATTTCACATATTACAATCAAGTCATATTTTCTCATCTGTAGTAAACTTTATTGCAACTAAATCCAAATATGATAACTCATATAATTTTCATTCATCAAAATAAGTACAGTACAAATATAATGAACTAATAGTATAGTGCTAATGTGTACCCTGACCTTGTGTGAAATTATCATATCCCATACTGTACCTCAAGACAATGATAGTATTTTGGCTTAGTACACAAGCAACAAGACTGCCATGGTTTTGAACTGACTTTATTCAATATTTCTTGATAAATGAATCATCGTGTGTTATGGTTTTTAAGAAATCAAGAGTTCGAGTTTACTCCATTCTCCTCTCCTTAGTCTGCTGATAAGAAGCATACTCACATTTGGTGCCATACTACAATGTATTATTATTATTATTATTATTATTATTATTATTATTATTATTATTATTATTATTATTATTATTATTATTATTATTATTATTATTATTATTATTATTATTATCAGGATGTGATGTGATATTATTATGAATATTATTATGATTTTGAACTTAGCTTTAACAATTTTTTCAGTCATATCACTAGGATGTCTGCAGTGTGGCATTTTATAGTGATGTCTAGCACTGGGGCATTATGTCGCAGGGATGTGACATGATATGACATGATATCCCACCCAGTCAACTAATCCTGACACCAAACCGACCAGTCCTAACACTAACCTCTTAATGATCCTATATATATATAGTTGCTGCACATCGCAGGAGGAGAAATGCTTAATAATTTATTTTTTCTTCAATTTATTAACTTACTTTTTCTAAACTTTCCTTTCAGCTACATGCCGTAAGTATATACGACAAAAAATAATTAATATAAGAAGATAGAGTATTTGGCAATCATTCGACTGATATGTGAACAAAAGGAAATGAAGAGAAGCTGGTTATTAATTGTTTGAAATATGGTGGAAATGAAGAATAGTTGAAGTTCATTTGATTGATACATGGTGAAAATCTTAATTTTCTTGTAGCATGTTTACAGAATTTAAATGTAGAGTGAAGCAAATTATTTTGGAATATTTTTTACCGATTTATTAATTCAAATGGAGTTTCTGCATAGAAAGTGAAAAAATGTTCTATTTTGTTTTCAAGTTTAACAAATTTTTGCAACATTCTTGCAAATTTTGATATCGACCCATATTTGTTGAAACTTTTAACAAAACTTAAACATCTCTCTCTCTCTCTCTCTCTCTCTCTCTCTCTCTCTCTCTCTCTCTCTCTCTCTCTCTCTCTCTCTCTCTCTCTCTCTCTTAGTGGATAGATAGAAACCTAGTGCTATTTGGCAACCCAATAATCTCGTATGTCTCTCTTTTTCTGTCTGTCTGTTTTTGTCTGTCTCTTTCTCAGCGGATATATAGAGACCTGGTGCTATTTAGTAACTCCATAATCTCTCTGTCTGTCTGTCTGACTCTCTCTCTCTTTATATATATATATATATATATATATATATATATATATATATATATATATATATATATATATATATATATATATATATACACATATATATACATATATATGTGTGTGTGTCTGTGTGCGTGTGCATGCGTGTGTGTGTGCGTGTGTGTGTACGTGAAATTGGTATTTTCGGATTAACAGATCGATCAAAACAGTTATGTTCACCAGTATATGCCTACCAGCATGTCCAACAAATAGTAAGGAGTCTACCAGCCTTGTATTACAATACAGTCCTTTTTGTTGTGTTTTTGGGGTGGGTGGGTTGGTGGGACTAGGGTTACTGCTGTTGTTGGCTAACTTTATTTGCACAACTCATGACAATGTTTATGCATGCGACAAAGGGCATGGCAATCGCACAAACATGTCAGGTCTTGAGGTATCGTTAAAGACATTGATTTAGAGATTTTCGGTAAAATATGATATGTTGTTACAAGATTGGCATACACGTTTACTTTTGCAAACATGGACACAAAGCATTCAATTTTCGAAATAATGGATATCATCGCTGGAAAAGCTAATATCTACTAAATACTTGGCGAAAATGAAATGCACACGATTGTAACAAGGTTCCGGATATCGCAGCCATGGACTACCTCACCAGCTATATATATATATATATATATATATATATATATATATATATATATATATATATATATATATATATATATATATATATATATATATATATATATATATATATATATATATATATAATGTCTAATTGTGCAGCAAGAACGTACCATTTAACCACAGTAAGATGCTCTGTATAAGTAGACATGCGGAGACCGCATAGCATATTGTAGAGCGCATTCAGATTTCTGTGCCGAGATTCTGTATTCGCGGGTCTGATTGGACAAAGAGTGACTATATCCAGGGAAATTTTGTGCACACAGTGGATTGAAATAGTCCAGGTGCTATATGCAAGAACATAAGTCCCAGTGAGTCTGCCATTGAGCAAACAAAAGATAACCACGCGCTTGAACTGCGTAGGACCAGTAGGACTTGCAGTAAAAGGTGTGCCAGTGTGGCTGCCCACAACCTTTTTGTATCACGTCTGCTACGGAGGATCCACGCATAGGTAGTCTAGTGTATTTTCTCTAGAGTCGAATAAGGGATTTGGCAAGACATATCCTTGCTCTCTAAATAAGGCTAGCGGATTTGTGTTGCACAGACAGACAAGAAATAACTGGCTATGTCTTTCCAGTCATGCTAGTAGCAAGTTTGCACGTTTTGGTGCTACTCAGCAGACAATAATGTCCTGACAGTCCACGCACTTACCGCTGGCTCTGTAATCTTGCAGTTGTGCGTGCAAGTCGTAGGTATGGGCACACATATGGTATGTGATACCAGAGACTTGTACTAGTGCTTGTCGTCGTACGATAGATGGTGATGCACCATCTGCCGGCTTTGGATAGCGCAAGTGATGCACACGACGACTTACATATGTCAACACTGCAATCACAACTGACTATATTGGTACATGCAACCTTGTCAGTCGTTCCGCTATGCATATGAGACATCGCTATCAAAAGAGAGGTTTGCATTTCTTTTTATCATTTGGCCAAAGCTTATGATGTGAATACAGAAAACCCACCCACCCTGCCCATCGCCTTTCATTTGGTGCCAACAAACCACGATAGTAAGAATCACGGTTTTTGTCGGCCTAGATGTATTTTCCACCCGCCCATTCGACCATGCGTTTGCACAGTCGAAATTATGGTAGATTGCCAACGTAAGTGCAGGTAGCAGGGATCTGCCTTGGCCTTGACATTGGCCAGTCAGAGGACGAAACAGTGGAGGTGGCAACACGTGCAATGTTAGTATATGTTTTTTCGGTCAAGATATATTCACTAAGAAACCCTTCATTTCCAAGCAATCACGAACCGCCAGTACAAGCGTAGGTAGGTAGATAAAGGAATCCGCCTGTATTTTTATGTGCAAGCCTTGACAGTCGTCGCTTCAGGTAACTGTGGAGAACGAACTAACAGGTTGTGATGCAGAAATCCGCTTTCTCTGGCTAGAAGGAATACCACATCCCGCCGCGACAAACCAAAGGCTATTTTTCTCGCTTCATACTGGCTTGCACGTATTGTTCAGTCTTGGGATATTTACAGCTTGCTAGCACAGTCATTGCGCTTGTTCCTACCCGTTCAGAAAGCATGGGGACAGCATGAGCATCTAGTCAGCGCGCTTGTGTATACAGTTGGTGCATTTTTGCCACCCCACGCCATTTTTTGCCCGTGCGTCTTGCGATTTGGGTGCGGCTCATATCCGTTCTCTTGCGATAGGTCTCTTAATGTGTCCGTGTGCTTACACCTGTCATGTGCTGGAGCTATAATACAACCAATTCATTTGCCCCCAAATCGCCAAACTTGTACCCCACAACGGTCGAAAAAGGCTCAACTGCATATCACCCAAAACAATAAAAAAGAGACGTTTCGTAAAACTGACAATGCCTTTGCAAAATACTTACAAAGACGGGCTTAAATGCGTATAATTAATATAGTGAATATATTTCTGCAAAACATGGCTTTGCAAACAATGGTCCATCTGGTGTGCTGCAGTACTTGTGCAGTCTACCTCCGCTTTTTTTTGTATATCTTCAACGAGGGTGTGACTTGGGATGTGGTGCTAGTGTAGGTGCAGACATATTTATTCACGCTGTCTGTGTTGTCCGAGATGGTAATACCTTTGCTCTGCATTACGTAGACAAAGTCCCCCTTACTCTCGCATCCTGTCTGAGACAAGGTAGTACTCCATAAAAGCGTTGCGGTCGAGTACTTCGGAAAAGTCGCGGTTGTAATCGAAAGAGTACATTTCACAGTCGTTGGGCTAGAACGTATTCTCGAAGGCAGGTAGAGCAGTCCGCAACTCCTCCTTAGGAATCCCTGAGACGTTCATACTGGCCACAAAGATTCAAAAGCGGGAGTTTTACCTTTGGGGTTGTGCACTTTGCCCAAGTGCAGTGCGCCCTAGCGTCAATATCTCGCAAACACCCTGTTCCCTCTTTCTATCCAATGTGTCCACAAAATTTGCCAGGTTATAGCCACCAGTCGGGTTTGCGGCCTAAGGTCTTGCGTACGGCATTCCGTATGAGGTCTGCCACCTACTCTGAGATGTCCACGTCCCTAGTAGCGTAAACCACTTTGCAATAAGCAGAAACGATTACCTTGCTGCCCATATAATCAAAGACGTATATTTCGTCTACAAATGTTGGCGGACCCGAAACACTGTGGGGGTGCGCGTGCAATGGGCATTGCCTTGGAGATAATTCATGTCTGTAAAATTAGTGACTATGTTGTTATCGCATACATTTTCGCGGAGTATGTGAATGGCAACGGCCTTATCGGCGCAGATGCCCACGCATCATAGCATTGTGTGCTCAGCGTCAATGCTTGCAAAACTATATGAAAAAACTAGTTTAGTACCAGAATACTTTTGTGTTACAGAATCTCCAAATTAATGTTTCTGGCTACACTTCAATACCTGTCCAACATCCAACATTGTTGTGCAATGAAAAGGGGTGTCTTTGCTTGGGCCATCTGCAAGACATGCTAGCGCATTGCTAGGTGTTGTGCAAACAATGATAGCCCCAAAATAACAGGAACACTAGCCCAAAATACGCTACAGTAAGATCCTGTGGTTAGGCCACATCCTGATATATATATATATATATATATATATATATATATATATATATATATATATATATATATATATATATATATCTATATATATATATATATATATATATATATTTTTTTTTTTTCTTCTGAAAATCGTTTTCGTTTCAGCTCTCACTAATCAAACAACACCAACATCATCAAATACATCAGGATCGTCCATTAATATTGCGGTTATTGCAGGGTCTGTAGCAGGAGGAATGCTCTTCATCATTGTTATCATCGTAATAATTTTCACCTGTAAAAAGAAAGCAAGCAAATCCAAGAACTCATCAGGTAACTAATATATATTAAATTTTGAAAATGAAAGAAAAACAAAGATGTGCTCCAAGGTGTTGTCATTCTTAAAAGAATATCGAAAACAAAATGTATACAATTTTAGAGTAAGATTAGTGATGTTTACGTATTTTGTTGAGTTTTGCTTTATATATGTGACAGACAAATATTAAATTTATAACACTTTGTAACATTTATCTTGCACATTTGTAACATGTTGTATGTAATATTCCTAATATTTGTATGTCACATTTGGCTGTAGCACATTCAGACAAATGATATGCCCAAATAGTGCCCATATTGGCCACAAAAATAACATCTAGTGACTTGTAGCCAATGCATGAGTATAGGAATCACCCTGAGAATGCCATGAAATCTGTAAAGCCTTTACCATCAGCAACAATAAGAAAGGATGACGATACATAGGGCAGCTTTAATGAAATATGTTTTAGATGTAAATCTTAATGAGGTTATTAACAAATTTACAACCGATAAATTGTACAGTTAGATGTCAGATCAGTTCAAAATTTTGAACGATAAAGTACATGTTAAGGACACAAATTTAGATATATGTTTCATTTTGCAAAGAATCGAACAAAATTTAGAGGACACAAATGCAGACCACATGGACAACGTATTAAGCACACATAAGAAAAACGAGATTAAAAGTATTGTTAGAGACATAGTCTGTCTCATAACTCTGTGTTAATGATTGGTATTGACCAGCTCGAACTTGGGCCATCACATGTAAGGAAGCACTTACCAGTTATTATGGTCTTTTATAAGAGTAACGTATATAAGGCGAAGGTGTGTGTGTGTGGGTGCGTGTGTGTTTTGAATTAGATTTTTAACATAGATTTAAGAAGGCTGAATCATGCAAAGTTTAGAGAATGTTTGTATATCTGTATAATATTTTGATGTAATGTGGCTTGCATTTCTTTCGATACTGTACTTATGGAAACTATATATGATCTAAGTACACTGCTAATTAAAATGTTTGCTTCCATGTGATAAAAAAATCAGCTTGAAGTTGTCTAAATTACACTATCTTTACCATCTATTAAAATTGGGAAAATTAATTTTGCCAAACTAGTTAATACCACCTTTTGAACGTGCAATGGATTAATTACCAAATATACAAAATGTAAACAAATGTCATTACTCCTTTGTTTACTATTTATCTCTTAAGTCCAGGAAGTGAAAATGACGAAGAAGAGCTAGCAGGCTTTCTGAAAAGTATACATCTGCAATAAGGCCAAGCCGAATACTCTATAACCCATATAACACCCATCAATCATACACCAATATAAAGTGAATTAAAGTTTTTTTTAAAACAATACCTAAGATATAAAAGGTCTTTATTTTTTAATAGACAGTACAACCAGTGAAGAAACCCGGGGAAATTAGTTTTCTTTACAATTCTAACCGATGAAAAATACGAAAATGTACAGCGCCACCTAAACAAACAGCAATAGATGAAGGTATCTGAAACTTTACCAATTAAACCTACTGTAAAACATAAAAATTATTCCATTTGCGACCTGCAGTAGGTTTTGAATTCATGCCTTGCACAATAGTGTATACAGTACATGTCCGAAACAAAGGATATGTTTTATTATTTACTGTGCATCATTAGGACTGTTGACAGTTTCGTAAAGAAGTTTGATGTAAAAAATAAACAAACAAAAAACAAAACAAACAAAAATCCAAAACAAAACAAAAACAATCGGTTAGAAGACAGGACCACCGTCGAAGATATCTCTCGATGAAACATTTAAATTACTTATACTCATCGCAATGTAGATGACACAACAGGCTACTGGCACTTTTCTGAAAACGGTTTGAAAGCAGCCAAAATAGTTCCCTCCACAGCTTGACATCAGAAACGGTGGATTGAACACCAGCCTCGGCTAAAAACTCACCTGGCTTACTACTTTTTCAATGGATTGTTGTTTCTGAAACCTTTCTATAGTATTTGCAAGGTTGAATGTCTTGCATAAAGTCTATAATATCCGTTATTTTATGCTGCATTTAATTTCAGATGTATGAAGTTATCTCTTTAATGGATTTAAATGAGTAGGATAGTTATACGATGTCAGCTGAAACAAATGCTTTTTGGAATTTATCATGCAAAAGAGCTAAATAACAACTTTGACATATATTTTATCAAATAGTGCTTAAACATTTTTTGATATATATGATGTCAATTTGCCATTAAAATGGCCGCCGTGACTAAAAATAGAACAAAAATTTGAAATGAATTCTTCTAAAACAGTTACCTTGCATTTGGCTGTTAGTACGAGGTTTTCTAGATAAGCAATCTGAGACCCACTTATGCCTCTTGCTTGAAGTTTAAATTCAGCAAACATTTGTAAATCGATACTCAATAGGTGGAATATTATCTTATTTCGCTCTTGTTTTTATGTATATGTCTTTTTAATCTACTTCTTACATTTTACATTGAATACTGTTCACGTGGTGGTTTTAAGTAGTTAGGTTAACATGCCAAATTCACCTTCAATCCTACTTTTTCCCTTTTTCCGAAGTTTTTAATAATTTTTAAATTTCTTTTCATTTTTTTCAAAGGGAATATGTCATAAATGTGACAAATAATTTTGAAATAACTTACTTCTGCAGATCAATTGAAGACATGTCTGATTGGTTCAGACGAAGAAGTGGAACATCCGGGTAGTCCTTTGACATCACAGCGCTTGTTCGTTAGCATGGCGACAATGACAGACATATCTATGGTAGAGTTTCGTGCAGAGAACACAAACCAAACAATTGTCGAAGAGCTACCTTCAAGACCTGGAACAAGTAGTACTGCTTTACCGCCCTTGAGTCCCGTTTCCAGTGAAGGTAGAAAAGACATGGTAATTGGCATTAGGACGGAGAATATAGACGTGACTTCACCAGGTGTCCGATATGAACAGGAATATACTGACGGAAGCGACGGACTGCATCCACAAGACGACGACCCATTTCAAGACGATCCTGGAACACCTGTATCGTCACGTGATCAAGTTAAAGTGATTCATCTCCCTCTTACATCACAGGATATGAGACATGGAACAGACGGATTCAAAGATAATCACGAGATGAGCGATACTGCTCAATTCATGGAATCTGTAGAAACACCTGCAAATAATATTTTTCCTGGCGGATCACGTGATGGTCAAGAACTGCCTTATAGTAGAGGGACCAACGCTGAGCAAGGTTACCTTGGCGCCGAAACTTCACAAATGGTTGTAGTTGCCCGAACAGAACAAGCGGAAAGCTCCCCTCATGTATCGGGCGACGGACAAACTTCAGAAATGACGCAAGGACGAAATAATCGACGCACTATTGAAATTCTACAAGATGGTCATGTATCCCAACCAGCGGAGCCAAGGAACACGCTCGTTTTAAATAATGGCAGTATATTGTCACACACAACAGCCAACGAGGCAAAGCAAATCAACTCAAACTTGCAAACTGGAGGGTCAAGATTATCCCCATCAACACAAGGCAAAACTGAGCAATCCTCTACTTCTATGGCCCATGATGAGCGGGGATCAACTCAAATGATGGTCGTTCATGCTCAGACTTTCAATAGCGCTTCCAGATTGTCCATCCACGAACAGACAAGGCAAACTGAGCGAAATATATCACAGATGATGGAAAAGAACCGGAAAGAGCCTGACTCCACACGTGAAGCCCAAAGACAAAATCAAGCCTATTTACCACTCGAAGAATCTTCATCAAATTTACGATTTGTATCTGAGGGCGCTGCTCAGCAATTGAGAGAGGTTGACCCGGTTCTAGTTCACTTCATAACAAGCGTTGTATTATCAGACCTTAGACAGCAAGGTCTGTTGAAAAATACAAACGTTTCTATTGAACCGAATTATGTGGCAGGAGGGACTGAAGGCATATCATCCAGAACTCAAAATTCGCAAGTTCTCAGTCATGGACAAGGAGTGTCGAACACTTCTCAGCCGGTATCACCTGAAGGACATCTCAAAACAACCAACGAAACAGCGACGTCTGTCGGAGGAAGCCACGCTTTAATACAAAGGCAGACCACTGGACCTATGTTGTCAGATACAAATTCAAATTCTTCATCGTCAGATGAACCTCAGTTTCCTCTCGGTCATGGGGTTGAATTTAGGGAGTTGAAAGAAAACTGGCAATTTGAGCGTGGGACTTTTGTGAAGCAATTTAACAAAGATGTCCGATCTGCTACGGTTATTACTAATCTTGATGACACAAATATCCCTGGGCAACCATTATATGACTGATTCAGTGCTGTATATAACCTCATCAGTCTTAGGAACTGAAGAAAAACAATAAATACCATACACCACGTGATGTACGCGCAGTCTTGACGATCGCAAGCCGAGACATTCATACTGACGGTCAAAAAAAAAAAAATAAATAATAGTGTCAAGTTACTGAAGGTAGAGATTATATTGTCATATAATAGTTTCTCGCATGCCGAGATATATAAATTCCCTGGGTATGGTCGGCAGAGCGACTTTTCAGTAATCGAGTCACCAAAAGATCTGCATGGCCAGAGCTAACATTAGATGCTAACAAGAGAATGGAATAAGGAATACCGTGACTTGAATATTTAGTTGCACATGACATGTTATATTAAATTTTGTATTCCCCTATCTTAGAGATAGTGATACTAAAACACAGTTAAAAATATTCGATATGACCAAAATAAAAACATTGTTTAGAGATATCCCTCAGAGAACTATTCGAACTCAAAGTCGAATGAGAAGCCATCAGATACATGAAGTAGTATTAGTTGTACATTTATGTTAATAATAATAATAATAATAATAATAATAATAATAATAATAATAATAATAATAATAATAAGAAGAAGAAGAAGAAGAAGAAGAAGAAGAAGAAGAAGAAGAAGAAGAAGAAGAAGAAGAAGAAGAACCTAGAAGACAGATCAGTGGATTATTGGCTTGGCTCAAAGCATGAAGTAGAAACTAAACATGTAAAACCAGAAGAAAAGTGTCGAATAAAATTCTGATTGTTATTCACACTTTTTGCAAGAACAACATATACTATTTATCTTGAGGTTCTTGAATTTGTGGTCTTAATCCTAACACGTGTGTCTTTTTATGTGTTTAGCCCTCTCTTTATCTTCCTCTTTCTCTATCACTGAGTTGAGCCCTCTCTTTATCTTCCTCTTTCTCTATCACTGTGTTTAGCCCTCTCTTTATCTTCCTCTTTCTCTAGCACTGTGTTTAGCCATATCTTTATCTTCCTCTTTCTCTATCACTGTGTTTAGCCCTCTCTTTATCTTCCTCTTTCTCTATCACTGTGTTTAGCCCTCTCTTTATCTTCCTCTTTCTCTATCACTGTGTTTAGCCCTCTCTTTATCTTCCTCTTTCTCTATCACTGTGTTTAGCCCTCTCTTTATCTTCCTCTTTCTCTATCACTGTGTTTAGCCCTCTCTTTATCTTCCTCTTTCTCTAACACTTACAGCTGTAACTATTGTTCTTTTTGATGGATTATTGCACCTGTTACGATATTTTTATCAGATGTACCTAAATTTCCAAGAGACATGATAGTCATCTTTTGTAAAATCAACGCTTGCGCTGTCTGAAATGACGTGATCAATATATTATACGTCACTATTTACTAGATGTATTGCAAACTGCTCCCCATGTGGCGCAGTGGTGCATGTTGACAGTGGTGTTGTTTACTTAGGTTAACTTGAGAGTCATTTGGGTGGTATCATCGCACTATGGACTCCATGAGATATTGGACGTAAAATGACGTGGTTGCAACATCTGTCTGTTATCAATAAGAAAGGAATATGCAAAACTTAAATACCGACAATAACATTCCTGTGAAAGATAATGGTAAAATTAACGCAAAGTATGTGAGATTTGCGGTTTACGACTTGGTGACATTCGTACGTGCAGCATTTCTGTTGCGAAAGACTGATGAAAAATATTAAATCACCATAAAACCATTTTCTTTGAGTATTTGATACCCGAAGTAGATTATCTTCTGACTAATAAAATTGCTGGAAGTATAATTACAAAACTCAGCGGTTAATTTATCGACAATAAGTGATAGAGTACTTTTGTTCAAACTTTCTAATGACCTTTACATGGGAGAGATCTAAGGCTATCGCAAGAAATCACAGATCAGCCTACATATTTCGTAATTTTCAATTTCGTTAAACTTGAGCAATGTAAAACTAAAAAAAAATAAAAAGTTAAATAGTTTCCACATTATTTTTACCAACAGATCATCCTTAAATTTGGGATTTAAACATACGGATTTGAGTTCTGTATCTGTAAGGTGAAAACAATCACTTTTGTTTAGTCTTATTGATTACCGATTCTTAAACTCTTATATGCTATAATTTCTCCAAGTGACACTTTGAAAATCTTGGAAATAAATGTTACTATTCTAATCACGATATATATATATATATATATATATATATATATATATATATATATATATATATATATATATATATATATATATATATATATATATATATATGTATGTGTGTGTGTGTGTGTGTGTGTGTGTGTGTGTGTGTGTGTGTGTGTGTGTGTGAAAACTGCAGCCATCAGGATTTGTATCCAACAAACATGTCAAAGCACAAATGTTCCAATTAGCAAACAAGAGTCGAGTTGGTTTCTGATTTGCCGAATGCCAGCGATTACATAGTACTTAAATTATCATAACCGCGACTGCGAAAGAATGCAATTAGGCAGAAAACAGAATTTTAATACTTGGAGTAAAAAAGGCATGTATTAACGATGTAACATGAATTTTCTTTGTCTACTCCGTTTCTTTTTCCAATTTATCAAACAGTCTGATGAAGCTGTTACATTTATTTTCCTTCCAAAGTTTAAAGGCAGAGAGCAGATATAAAATATGTGTTACATGTGTCTTCCTTTATAAAATGTAAATGATACACTCAAGAAACATTCCACTTTGCATATTTTGGCAATCGGTATAGGACGCAAATATTTGGGAAGAATCGGCTTTGCTATAGTTCAACAAACATGTATACAAATTTTACACTTTTCTTACTACACTTGTAAAACTTACCACACTTGCAACACTTACTACACTTGCAACACTTACTACACTTGTAAAGCGTATTACTACACTTGTCATGTATACGTGCCTTCTTTACAATCTGATTGACAACGATACAATGTTATGTCCTGCTGACCTTTCGATTCAACCTATTATATTGAAGTTTTTAAATCACGAAAGTGCACAGCATCATCTGGAACACATCGTTTCCAAATTCAAATGACACTAACACAAAATGCAACTCGAAAAAATTGGACTTTGAATTCCAACGGTAGGCAGAACATTCTGTTTTATCAACACATATCAAATTGACTTGCTATACGAAGATAGAGATTTTAGTAAGTTTAACCTACTCTGCAGCGCAGAACTGTATTACACCAAGCTCATTGATATTTCAGTCAAGACCCATAAATCTGTCTCCACAACGATTTTTATATTTTTGATGGTTGTTATTGGGAACTTATATGGGTACATAGACTTGCCGTCCAGGAATTAAGCTAAATCTGGCCAAAAAAGTCTTTTGGACGATTTCGCACGTGAACCTGTCTTGAAGAACCCTTCTTTTCATCTTCTCATCCGTTTAGGTTTCGTGTCGAAAAGAAAATCACTGCCTACACTTATTTATTTCCACGACAACCTCGATCAACCGAATACGATAGTAAGTAAGCGACTGTGTGCTGCTCAAAGTATGTGACAGCCAATCAAATTATAGCATCCATAGCGCAGTCTAACTACAGACGATGCTGTAAAATGGACATAGAGGCACGTGCTTGGGTAAATACCCGGTGGCTAAAAGAATGTAAAAATCCTTATGAGGACATATTTATCAGTCTACTTTCAGCTGCACCAAACATCATAACCTTCCTAGCTGGTTATAAAACATACAAACGAAAACAATAATACATTTTACTTATCGATATATTAAAAACACTGATAAATGAGTTTCGTATATAAATAATATTCTGTACATAATTTGGGGCAGGATTGGTCAATAACTAACGAGCAATCACTCTCAACAATTTGATGGGATATAGGAAAAAAGACACTTGGCATCTTCTGTCTCTTGTAGAGTTCATTGTGTTGTTCTTTTCATGTGCGTTAAGAGTTCTGCCCAGTGGTATCAATGTGAACTTGCACAAAGGCAGCACGTGGTTTCCGTTAACGTTGTTAAAGTGAAGACAATGTACACATTCATTTGCTTAGAGAATCGGAGCGAATAATTGCGGGATTAGAGGATCATATACCCAGAAAACCGCCATCATTAATTTATCGAAATACTAAAAGGAACGAAATTTTAGTAAATTATAAAATGCTCTCAGCGTTAAATTTTCATTTTCCGTTAATACAATGGCTCCTCGCACATGTTACAATGACGCCATTTTAATCCTCGGTAATGTTGCCCACGATATAGCACTTCGATGGATTTGACAACCAAACTGCGTTATACAAATTATGACATAGTTAACAATGTTTAGTCTTGACATTATTTTTAATATTTGGGTTGCCACGGTAACCATTCAACCAATGCAGTCGTGGGCACACTTGATATTTTTGTAAAAAGCAATTGAAAAAGTTTAAGCTTACAATCATAGCTTTTATGATTTATTTGTATTTTCACTTTCCAATTACTACTTGCAAAGTGAGCATAGTTTAAACCAGGTAAAATATGTTTGGACTAAATATGACATGAAATATTGTTGACGTATGTCAGCTCTGTGGTAAACTGACCTAATTTGAGGTCGTTTTGATAAAGGGCAAATTATTCGTATATTGTTCTTGAAAGACTTCGTGCACGGGTTTGATGGATACGGTAGATGTATTTTTGAGTGAAAGTTTAGTACTGGTAACAGTATTTTGGAGAATTTGTATAGAAAGATATACGAGGAATTAATTCTTTGTGTTAGGTCGTGTTATTGTAATTGATTGTTTATATCAGTTTTTTTTATTTGCACAACTGTAATCATTAAGACCAAAACATGCTGCAGAATGTGACCAGTTTTGAGTTGTTCTTTTAAAATGTTGATGTCTTGTTCCTTGGATATCATACAATATTAACGTTTTGTGGTACATCTAACGTTTTGTAAACAATATGTCTGAATACTGTGATTTAGATATATCATTTAATAAAGAGTGCCGATGATTTTTCATGTAACCATGTTTATAGTCTAGAAACTGAATCCTCAATGGTTGCTTGAGTTAAGTAGATACCAACACATTCGAGTTTGAAAAATATGAATCTCAGAATTATAATATATTCGCACTTTGAAATTAATTTTTTGTACTGCTAAGAAAAGAAATTCCCAAAACCGAATGTCCTTAATTCATTTCTGGAGAGGGAACCACAGTAGGTCAAGTTAGAAGTGTCGGACATGAAATTAGAGTCGCGGGATCGATCCCCGCCCAGGCCATACAGGGTGAACTGCCCATTTATGTCCTTGGTAAAGGTACATAACTCCTTCGCCATGATAAAAAGATTTTAAAAGTACCTATATAAAATCCCCAAAACAATTCCTGGAAATATCAGAACTATATTTGACATTTTGTATAATATACGAATGTGGTTGCTTCGGTGTAGTTTTGTTTTGTTGAAATATATTTTAAAGATTACATTGACTGCCAATCTCGCTCTGCTCTAGATTTGTATACTTCCTTTGTGAATTTTTGGGCTGCTTTTGATAGCTTGTGCACCTAAAGGTAAGCGATTGTCACTCGGAATGGAAGCCAAAGAGGTCTTGTTGCTGTGAACTCCGAATGCAAAGGAGTGGCGGATTTAGAGAGGTATATGGAGGTGGATGAGAGGACTAATCGAACCCTTTTCGAGTAAAAATCGTACACTTTTCACTGCCCCAACCACCCCACCCCCTCCCCGAAAGAAAGCTATTGCAAGCTAAGTAGATGTAGCTAGTTTAAGACATGGAATTCCGTATGTGAAAATATCAGTGGCCATAATTATCTAAGGGAAATAACTTGTGCAAGTTTTGTTGGCTCTGAAAAGTCTGGCTTAATGTTTTTCGTCCCTGAAGCAACATTTTAACATTTATTGTCGACTGTTTATGTAACAGAGACAGAGGCAAATGGTTCTTGCCATATTTTGACATAAAACTAAAAATCTATGAAAAAATCCAACATACTAAGAAATGTATACTCTCACAGTACGCACACAGTTAACCGACAGTTTAAATATATTATACTTAATACATTCAACCACGTTTTTATTTTCATTTCACTGATAAATGCACGATGATGATGAATCGTTCGTCGATGATATCACTTGACACAATCGCCGTGTACAATTCTTAGCGATGCACAATGCAAAAGATTTAACCTGCATGTATCCAAGATCATAAGTACATGAATACAACGAAATTCAGTTGAAGGACGTATACGGGAAGGAAAAATGTTTGGGGTAAAATGTTTTGACAGAACGAAGTTCTCTGAAAGTTAGAGGTTTCTAGTGGAAATATTTTTGACTATTAAATACATTATGACAAAACCTGCTTCTAGCTCTATTCTTACAGTCTACTTTCTTATTTTGTACATTATACTTTGGTTCTGATATGGTGAAAGTACAAACGTTTAACTTTTCATTCTGATTTATTTGTGTTGAAATAAACCAGCTCACCAACATGTGACCAGATCATTTGAAACATTTGAAAATTAATTAATTATTACTAATTTTAATTGTATATGCCAAAACACCTAGCTCACTTAAAGATGAGGCCCGCCACCTTTTTTATTTTTCAGAAAATCAAACCAAACTAAGATTTTATTTTCTACCATTTATATTTTTTTCAAAAACACCCTCGCCCACTCGCCACTTTCAGCTGGTTTTAAATATTTTTTATATAAAAATTCCTAGATCAATAAAGTTTTTCAAAAATACCTAGACCACTATTTTCAGCTATAGTTATTAATAAGGTCTGACGTCACAATCTTAAACTGAATTAAGATTTAGCAAAAGGTATAGCGAGAGAACTTTCAGATGGCTGTCGACCGATTTCACACCACATTCTCAACAGCATGCGCATCCAGCTCTAAAAGTTTGTTACCGCACACTAGGCGACACCGATGTTTCAGTGTAGGGAAACAGACTTCTGCGGATGGCAAGATGTGGGGCCCCTTTGAGTCGTTGTCCTAAATATCTGCTCTCTTGCTAGATGGAGGATCGGGATGGCTATAATTACACATATAATTGCCATTGAGAACCAGCAGCGGATTACTATGGATAACGAATGGGACGAAGAGGAGACTGCAAGACTGATAAAGGCAGATTCACCGTGTAGTAGAGAACTACATGGCGGTACTGCTAGATGATAAAATACAGTCACACGTAGACAAATTTTTTCCGGCGGGCAACTGCAAACTGACAAATGACACTACTAAAGGCCGGTCATCTCCAGGATGCTGGAATCTATCTCGGATCTGGAAAATGCATTTTTGAGCTTGGCTGAAGAGAAACCCCTCCCCAAAAGATTAGGCGTAGCCCACGTGACAAAGTGTTTTTTATCTGCCCAACAAACTCATATTGCAACAGAACCTGCAAAGGATACGAGATGGGAACCGTCACTCTATACAGCCTGATAAACCGCATATTTTAAGGTGAAGACGACGATGCCACATTTACTACCACCTCCACAATGCCTTTTCTTACAGCATTATTATTTTTGAGGCAGGCTACTTCTACACCGTGTCGCATCTTGAGTGGACCTTTGACTTCACCACATAAAAACATTATTCGAGGTACCTGCAATCCGTCCCAAAATGAGTCCATATCACATACCCTTGATATCAACTTCAGAAAGTACTATGACGATGTCTTCGCGCAGATACCCCCGAGGCGTCCTCGCTTTTACAACTCCAAGAGATTCTCTGAAGAAAAACGCTCCCGAATGTAGGCCCTTTGGGACGAACTGCTGACATAAAGAGACGACATAGATTTTGAGGAAGCCGTGTGCCATGGCCTAATGACTATGCCATGGGTCGAGCTGCATTTGGTAGTTTTGTCCTCCACGTAGAGTTTACCATCGACAGCGTGGATCAAGTAAACTACTGGTAGAAGAAAACTGGGTGGCGAGGAATGCAGAGAGACAAAAGGGATGTAGGAAACCACGTGGGCATTCGCATCTGAGCCCGGATAAAAATAAGAGGGAAAGCCGACAACATTGTACAGAAGGTCACAGAGACCCACACTGCTATTTGGGGCTGCAATGGTGTGGACCGAACTCTTACGAGAAACAGCACTATCAAAACACTTTGTACGCCGTTGGGCAACCAAGGACACTCAATGTGTGGTCAAGCCGTCCTCAGCTAGCTCTGTAACTCCGACGTTTACGGCCCCCTGGTCACACCCCGGTAGTTTCGCACGGCATTCTATCCCTGTCGCACAACCAATATAGTTATTGTCACGTAAAACGACTTCCAAAACATAGGTTGGGGAGGGGCTTTTATCCATCCAGGTTTTTGTCATACACAATTTGACGACCACTAAGCCAGGTATATCTCAGACAAATTTTACGACCAGTGAACATAAATCCTCATGCTAATTTTCAAAATATTTCACAAACACTGAGCCATGTTTTTGCATAAAAATGGCATCATCAGGACCTTAGACAGCGATCAGGGAGCCTGGGTAAGAAACACCCGGGCCTCTCCATGTTCTTATTCCAACAAAATTTTCTGAATAAAATGAAAAAGTGTTGCTCGGCCCTGGCCCCCTTACGGGCCCAGGCCCCGTGGATATATTCCCGGTTGCATCCCCACCCCAACTCCCCCGTCGGCCTTGGGCATGATCAATGGGCCAGCTTTTAGATGGTAATGTGCTAGTTATAAAATGCTAAAACAGGTTTAATGTGAATGAAAATTAGTTAACTGGCTTAATCCAGATATGACAGGTTACGTGAGCACCAACTCAGAAATACAAAACTAATTATAAGCTTGTGAACTTATGGTTGATCTAGCTAGATTTACTTTAGAAAATTAAATATGGGGAGGGGGGTGATAGCGGCGGTCGTGTCACGTTTTGGTGAGCCAGTTTTTTATATTTTTCTACGACAGTTTAGCAGAAATTCACACGTTGATAAGCTAGTTCTTTTAGTTATTTCAATGTCTAATACGTTTTCAAAGTAGTCCAGTAAACAAGGATGTACGTTATCTATCCACGTCAGAATTTCTCAATTCAAAATTATAATTTAAAAGCCCCACAAAACAAAGATTTATTTTCATACATAGGCACTCCTATTTCGGTCTAAAATGTAATATATGTCAACTTTTCTGGTGCTGCAGAATATCAGATTGAACTTTCTGTAAAATCCAAATTTCCTGATTACACATTTTTCACTTTTATAACAGGATGCATTATCAGATGTGTGTGTGTGTGTGTGTGTGTGTGTGTGTGTGTTATGAGAGAGAGAGAGAGAGAGAGAGAGAGAGAGAGAGAGAGAGAGAGAGAGAGAGAGAGAGAGAGAGAGAGAGAGAGAGAGAGAGAGAGAGAGATTCGCAGCCATGTCCCACCCAGTCACATCATCCTGTCACCAGGCCGACCACTCCTAACACTAACCTCTTAATGCTGAGCGCCTAGCGAGGCAACTGTTGAACCGTTTTATAAGTCTTTGGTTTGAATCGGCCGGGGTTCGGACCTGCGACCTCCCGATTTTGAAGCCGACGATTCTGTAACTACTAGGCCACCAGAGCGGTCGATAGATAGATCGATTTAGAGAGCAAATAATCGAATTTAAATGTGTTTTTATACCCAGCGGTGTCTCTACCTCATCTTACTTGTTATCAGTGATGTGTAAATAAATAAATAAATAAATAAATAAATAAATAAATAAATAAATAAATGAGCAAGAGATAAATGTCGCATGTCAGACACAACGGATGACCTCCCTTACGTATAGCAACGCCTTACAACACACACCT
Organism: Potamilus streckersoni; assembly: GCA_016746295.1. Lineage (NCBI taxonomy): Eukaryota > Metazoa > Mollusca > Bivalvia > Unionida > Unionidae > Potamilus > Potamilus streckersoni. The sequence goes on from JAEAOA010000455.1 coordinate 2,569,569, forward strand.
ACCGGCATTTGAAAAGCATTACCTGCAATCCAATGGGCCGTAGAACAGGTCTATTTTTAGAGTCGCATAATTGCAATCGATATTAACGACGTGGGTTCCAAACATGTACATTGGGATTATGGTCGTTTGATTTTCTTTTGGCTGAGCCATGTTGAAGACGGTTACATTATATGTATTTCTACAGGCCATATTGCAGTTCTTTTTCACAGGTAAGAGTTAATATAGGCCTACGCATGTGCGCAATATAGCACTTCAATGATTTATAGCTAGTCTCGTTTTATGTTTCGGGCAAAATCACCTGTTGAAATAAAGGGGACTAGTGGTGGTGGTAGACACAAACATTCAACGGCAGATTCAGATATATGACTTAATATTTCAGAGAATTACAATATACACTGGTCAAGTCTTATCTGTAATTAGTTTGAGAAGGACAGGGTGGGTGGAAAACATGACAGGGGCGTGGTTGTTTGTGTGAGGGTCGGTCTATATCTGTGAGGGATGGGTTAGAACAGACGTAAAAAAATTCAGTACGTTTTACTAATGTCAAAGATCTAAAGTCAAAACATTTGCTAAATCCACTGCATCATCCACACGACGCAATTTTGTGTGAATTTCCCATAAATTTTCTATCATAATTCCCATTACTCATCGTGTTTCTTTTTCAGCGTATATCCACAGCTATTCTACCAAATTCAACTGTCATCTAAGATGGTTAAAGGACATAAAATGCGATAAAATCTGTCTTAAAGGTCACCTTTATTAAGTCTTCACCTCTCTCAAGCGACCACATTGTATATAATTATTTACATTTTTATATTAGAAAAAACCTTCATTATGAAGGACACACGGTTCTAATTGTATGGGAAAATGGGAACCAGTCTGGAAATGGGTGAAAATAAAATAGAATATGTATGGGTTTGGCTGGGCAGGATTAATTAATAATGTCAGTTATTTTTTTTCGGGGGGGGGGCAAAGAATATTTTGAGAGCTAATGCTAGTTGTAACCATACAATATTTTTTTTAAAAAAAGACAGAGACATTGTTTTATTGATGGAGTTTCAGTCTTTTAACAGTCAGGAGTTTGGAACACTCATTATGTACCTGACTCTTTGGTGCGGAATTGAAAACACGTTATAAACACATATTGGTTCAGAAAATGCTGCGGCTCATTTCCTTTTCACTACACAGAAACTGACATCCAGGTTTCATATATACTGATAAATTTAGGTTTGATCATGAGCACTCAGAAATTTAAAGTTACTGAAGTCTGATTAGTATGGCGTTTGCATAGGTTACTATGGAAACTGATTTAGTACCATGAGTCCTGTAAAGACAACTCTTTCTGGATGCCGCTTATCTCACTCACCACAGATGGCCTTTTCAGACAGATTTGACTGTACATAGATGTCTCGTGCGGTGGAAAGACCAAACCAACATGTTTGTCCCTTCCTCCACATTTTTATAACTTTAAATCGGCTCTATAGATCCAGTATTGTTATGATCTGCTCTTATACCATTCTAATACATTTCCTAAAATCTCTAAAAACCTATCCAGTGCACACCATTTAAGCTTTGTTGTACAACCCAGCCAATGAATTTAATTTCTATTCGAACATCATTAATGCCATTCGTTTGTTTCGTTACTAAGGCGCCAAAATTTCTAATCCTGTTTCCGATAGGTATAAACAATTAGTTTTCACTGGCCATTTGCTTCACATTGTCTTAAAATGTTCAAAGTCTGTTAACAATGATTTTCTGAAAATTTATCCTAGTAAATATTTGTTTTGGAACAAATGTCAACATTCTGTTTGCATTTAGCATTTAATCCGTATATGACAGTCTCATAGCCTTTTATTCTTCAGCACAGAAAATTGGCTTACAGGGATAAAAATCGAGTCAGTCACCTTTTCGAATGAGCACTTTCTTCTTGGTTTACAATTGACCCTACCTCCACTATTTCTGCAAGACAAAAATATGCTTCATATACATGTCGGTGCAGTAATTTGATAAAAGTCATACATTTTATTCACAGAAAGAATCCCATATCTATTAGAACTACATTGTTCATGTCTGCCACTGGTTTGACCGTAAGTTTGACAGAGATTATTACGAATGCAAAAAAAGATAGTTCTTTCCTTAGTATATCCTCGGTCAGTCCATATTTGGTAAGTAGCCAGAAGTTGTCCGAATGGAACCAATCATATTCATTAGAGGTATGATGTATATGATTGATCTTAATGTGACGAATACTTGGTTTAATGCCATTGACATTAATGGCATAGAGTAAAAATATTGGTTATTGTGAATAAGAGTTTTCTTCAATAACATATCATTACAATGTGAAATAAGTTTGGCGAAGCGAGAAATTCCAGATTATTTACCTTTTAAGTTTATCTTTAAGCTATCCTCCCACACTTTCTTTATATTTAGTAAATCCGTAAAACCCAAACTCGTCTGTATTTTTCCTAATTGGTAGCAACTCAACAGATCCCACCCCAACACCTAAATCACCACCAACTCGAAATAAGAGAAAATTGCACGAAAATGAAGAGAGAAATGTATGACATTATAGCTCTAATAGCACTTATTATTTATATGCATTGGGGAACTGAGTGACAAACAATGAGAGGGTATATTCAGTGTGTGGCTTGGAAAGGAAATAATACATATTATTGTCTTGTAACATTTTAGCTTGTAGTTCTTGTTTCACTCACTTTGCGAAGAAATAAATCGATAAATACATGTAATGTAGAGAAAGTGTTCAACGATAGTAAACAACGTTAGGGATATTTTACGCAAGCTATATGTTTTGAGTTGTTGGTGATTCAGCACGTACTGTTCACGGGATTTGAATTTATGCCATTAAATCTATGACCAGCGATAACAGTCTGTTGAAATGAATAATTTATTCACTAGATGGTCAAAATGAAGAGCTCGTATTGAACTTGCAGACGAGACTGTACGGCAGTAAGTTTCAGTCAGTAGTTACATAGAAGCGTACTATGCTTTACTAACGTTCAGAAAAGTCTCTTAGTCACCTCTATATAATGCATTTTAATAAATCTTTTAGAAGCGTAATAATGTCCCTTTACAATTTTAAAGAGATCAAAAGGGATTATTAAAGAAAGAGTCCATGCAATTTGAATATTCAAAACCAAAATTTACATATTTTGTTTGGTTTTTTTGTTAATCCCTTCAAAAAACTTTCAAGATAGCATAATTCACAACGTTATGTTTTATTACGTACCTATTTAATTTAACATAGTTAATCTGGCGTAGAGAGAGAGAGAGAGAGAGAGAGAGAGAGAGAGAGAGAGAGAGAGAGAGAGAGAGAGAGAGAGAGAGAGAGAGAGAGAGAGAGAGAGAGAGAGAGAGAGAGAGCACTTTAACACTACGGCCTGGGATCTCTGATATCTTCTATTAAAAGTAAAAACAAAGCCCACACACATTAAAACAGAAACAAAATCCGCAGGGAGTCATGTTCAATGCATGGTTACATCCTCTCTTTCAGGGAAAATTGTAATTTTCAGTACTACTCTGTTGAATAGATAGTTATATCGGTTACTGCCTGGTCACTTTAAACAAACCGTAATACGCTCTTAGTAGTTACTACAATGCGAAGGCAGATATTTAAAGGACAGTGCTATGACCACAGCGTTATTATTAGCTGCAAAGTGCTCAATTCGCGGCGCAAATACTTTAAAATAGGTTTAGGAAACCGATATAGATTAAATTTTCTTGGGGCTGGAGGAGGGGAACTTGAAATTTACGTTCGAGCTGGGAATTTTCTTATCTTTTAAATCACGGTAATTAATTTTTCAAGTAAAATAATGAATATAGTGGATTGGTGGTGGGGAAGTCAGCTATAAATCAGACCAAGAATATTTTTTCAGCCTATTTGAGAGCTGGATTATTTTTTACCTCCAAATCTCGTATTCCTACTCCAGAAAAGTATATAACACGTCTGTGCCGGATTACCCAATAGGCAGATTAGACATCGATCTATGGACTCCAGGCCTTTTAGATGTCTCGCGACAACGGATCAAAATATTGAATTGATTTGATCTTGACGAATTAGGAGATAATTTGCGATTGGGGCCCCCGAGATTTCGACTGTCCGGGGCCTCCACAGGGTTTCACCCGGCAGTGTAACACATGCGTAAACTTCTGAACCAGTTCGAACTACCTCAGCTATATCCGCGAGACAGAAACATGCCTCGGATGTATGTCGGTGCAGTAATTTACAGAAAAATCATACATTTTGCTCGCCAGAAAATTTAAAAAAATCTATTTCTGCTATTGGATTGATTGCAGGATTACAGAGAGGTTGCAAAAGACAAAACTAGTTTTATCACTCGTTACTATTCTGTAATTCATTTTTTCGTAAATAGCCGCAATGATTTGAATGGCACATATGGATCTTCGTAAGTTTCGCTTTTTTAATAACCCCATCACTTCTATTTAGGTATTATGAGATTGCATGATACATGAAAGATTTACTAACCTTCTTTATCAAAGAATTTTTAAAACGTGCAAAACCTACTAACCTCCAAAACTCAATATTTAACAAAAGAAGTGCTCAAATGAGTATGGAGAATTTTATTTGTTTAAAAAAACACATGTTAACCAATTGTTTACGAAGAATTTTACTTATTTCAAATTAAAATCAAGGCATATGTTAGATATATTAGACTGACTTTAACAGTTCATCACAACAAAATACATAATTTTTGGGAAAATTGTTCGGTACTTTTTTGTTAAACTCTTTAAATACGTACGTGTCGGCAAGGTTGATCGGCTTAGGGATAATATCCAAATTTAGTAAATAGCAGAGGCGTATATTTAGTGGCGATGGTGCAAAGTGCTATAAACATGTAGTTTAATGGAACAATATATCAACTAACATGAATCACAAAAAGTTGAGTGCTATTCCGATGTACATATATTTGATACAAAACTGTTGCTGCATGCAAACTCTGTAGGAAAAACAGGATTCCTCTCCAAAATAAAAAATAAAAAAGGAAGACTTCTCTTACTATGTTATGACTTTAAGCATTAAAATATGTAGCAGAAAGTAAGTGAAACCATCAACTTAAGTAGTGTGATGTGATGAGATTATGATTTTTAACGTAGATTTAACAATTTTTCAGTCATATCGCTACGATGTCTGCAGTGTGGCAGTTTATTGTGATGTCTAGCACTGGGACATCATGCCGCGGACATGTAGCATGAGGTCCCACCCAGTCACATTATCCTGACACCAGGCCGACCAGTCCTAACACCAACCTCTTAATGCTGAGAGTCAAGCGAGGCAGGTGTTAGTACCATTTTTGTAAGTCTTTGGTATAACTCGACTGGGGATCGAACCCACGACCTTTCGCATTCGAGGCGGACGCTCTAACCACTAGGCGACCGGAGCGGTTAACTTAGGTAGAGTTCAATAAAACAATTTATTTCTCTAGGTTACAAAGTCAAAACTTGAAAGACTTGTACTGTATTGTGAATAACATCCAAAAAAATTCTTAAAGTCCCATCACAAGTCCAGAAGTATGGAATGTTCCAAATGAATAAAATATTCTTGAATATGCTTATGTATCAATAGTCTCGAATGTTTTGATATACCACTAGTATTGAATGTGCTGATGTTCCACAATGATACTATCCAGTATGTCTTTAAATGATTTCTCAATAGTACCCATGTAGTGTTTGAGTCGAAAAAATCAATGAGCACTTTGTAATTTCAATGAATAATTTAAATGTTATTTCTACTTTAATTATATCTAATCACAGCTATAAACTCTGATCATATCTACCCAAAGACTGTTACGAAACAGGAATATATATATATATATATATATATATATATATATATATATATATATATATATATATATATATATATATATATATATATACTTTTATGGATAAATAGAGATAAACAGTTTATTTATATTTCTATTATTATTACAAACACAATTTCTAATATCAAAAATAAATAAATATTTTAAAAATACATAAATAAATAAATTGATAATAAATGTTCACTAGTTTATCAGAACTTTATATAATAAACTAATATTAAAACATTATGGTGCGCAAAAGTATTTATAAATAATTAATCATAATTTATTAAAACTTTAATTTGAGATAGTCTTTCAATCGGATTTAAAGAATTGCTAGACATATTCTTATGATATTAATAACACTAACACTAATTAAATTATTAAATTATTAAGTAAATTAAAAAAATCAAATAATATAGAAATATTATTAACTAATTGTAAACAGGGAACATAATTAAAAAAATTATTTCATTAATGAATGTCGTACAAGGTTTTGGAATTTAGATCTTTTGGATATATCGTATTAGGACGGTGAATCTAATAGGTTTCCTTTAACAGACGTTCCATCTCCGAATCAACTATAACAATAGATTGAAAGGGGAAATCTTGCAAAGTATGGAAACTCTTGTTAAAATGTGCAGCAAGATGAGAAGAAAATGAATGATCGATATAATTTTTTTTAATATCTGATCTATGTTGGTTCATACGTTTAAATATTTATTGACTGGTTTGTCCAATATATTGCATGCTACACTTTTTGCATGCGATCAAATAAATGACATTTGTTGTTGTACAATTAGTGTCACATTGCATAATAAAAGTTTCTTTCGTATTATTACTATTAAAAGAAGTATTTTCATTAATAAAAGTACAGTGAGAACATCTAGGTCTATTACATTTAATTGATGATCCATTTTTATTTATTGTTTTTTTTTTTAAAATTAGAATTAATTAGGAAATCTTTAAGATTTTTAGGCCTTTTATAAGCAGTTGTTGGTTGCTTTCGGGTAGACTCTACCTAAGATACAATAGATTTTTTTTTAGAGATAAAACCAGATTTTGAATTCAAATATATCTTGTTTACTTCATACAAACATGACAAAATCAGTTAGACACAATCCCCACTTATAACAATAGCTAGGTACAAAATATAACCCCCACTCATAACAATAGTCAGGTACAAAATATAATCCCCACTCATAACATTAGTCAAGTACAAAATATAACCCCCACTCATAACAATAGTCAGGTACAAAATATAACCCCCACTCATAACAATAGTCAGATACAAAATATAACTATTACTCATAACAATAGTCAGGTACAAAATATAACCCCCACTCATAACAATAGCCAGGTACAAAATATAACCCCCACTCATAACAATAGTCAGGTACAAAATATAATCCCCACTCATAACAATAGTCAGGTACAAAATATAACCCCCACTCATAACAATAGTCAGGTACAAAATATAACCCCCACTCATAACAATAGTCAGATACAAAATATAACTCTTACTCATAGCAATAGTCAGGTACAAAATATAACCCCACTCATAACAATAGCCAGGTACAAAATATAACCCCCACTCATAACAATAGCCAGGTACAAAATATAACCCCCACTCATAACAATAGTCAGATACAAAATATAACTCTTACTCATAGCAATAGTCAGGTACAAAATATAACCCCACTCATAACAATAGCCAGGTACAAAATATAACCCCCACTCATAACAATAGTCAGATACAAAATATAACTCTTACTCATAACAATAGTCAGGTACAAAATATAACCCCCACTCATAACAATAGTCAGCTACAAAATATAACCCTCACTAATAACAATAGTCAGGTACAAAATATAACTTAAATATACATAACGACTGAAATTAGTCATCTTTCGCGAGAGGGATCTTCATTGATGGGAAAACGTCAGGTAGAGCGGTAGTGGTTAGGTGCAACGATGTAACCTTATTTTGTCGTCTAACATTCACACGTTTATTATTCCCTGTTTCTAGATGTATTGGGTATAGCTAAATCAGTCTGTTCATGAGAATGTTAATAAATAATACGTGTGTACTTACAATAGTAAAAAAATCTGTTTATGTCTCGTATTACTGGGAATACTGAAAGCTTGTTATTCGTTTTGTCAGTGTGAGTATGCAGATATATGCATATATATATATATATATATATATATATATATATATATATATATATATATATATATATATATATATATATATATATATATATATATATATATATGTGTGTGTGTGTGTGTGTGTGTGTGTGTGTGTGTGTGTGTGTGTGTGTGTTTTAATTATAAAAAACGTATCGAAGGTTATTTATTTTTCCCATTACAGATAGTTTACTGTCTTAGTGTTCTCTATAAAATCTAAGACAATGGGTTATATTATTAGTGTAATGCTTTACAATAGTTTTTATTTCTTTTCGACAAGTTAAACTCGTGCTCATTAACTTGATGTTAAAAGAGGTGAACACGTACATTTTCTTGGGGCCCTAGCCTATTAGTCTTAAGCGTTACGGATCACTGCCATCTCACCTCTGTCTGCGTGGGTTCGAGTCTCGGGTTCTGCCAAGGTTGGTATGTGAGAAAGCTTGCCAATAGTTTCTCGTGGGTCTCTCCGGGTTCTTTTTATACTATCTATACTGGCCGCCATGTCTACTCTATTTTGTACTGAAAATGGCGTTAAACCCTTTAAAATTATTAACTTATTCATAATTATCTCCTAAACCATGCTCTGAGGGACACCATACTCCCCTAAACCCATGAATATCGATTAATTCAATTGGTTAAAAAGAATATAAATAAACAAACTTTACATTGTTGCCATAGTTCAGCATGGAAATCTAGTTTGTGGAGGCCCTCTCACATTGTGCATTAGTGGTTATTACTGAATATAGTTGTTACGGTAGTACAATATCAGGTCCACACATTTATCGATATATCTATCTAGTCCGCCTTGTACACTATATGCAAGCCAAATGAACGAGGAAGTACATGATATAATGCGCTCTATGGTTTTCTGTTACTGTAGACGATTGCTCTTACGTATATAGAGATCGAATAGCGCATTTGTGATATAGTCTATTAAGAGTATGCTGACTCTAGTTCAGTCTATAGAGACAGCTTTAGTCTGGTACCAAGACTTGATATGGTATCATCAAATTGGCAAATGATACAGAGAGCGAGATGGTTCAATCTTTATAGACAGCCTTAGTCTGGTATCACGGCCTAATATGTATGTATCACCGAATTGGCAAATACTACAGTGAGCCAGATAAGTAGGCTAGGGTTAGAACCCGCGATGATTAGTGAACACGTTTCCAAATTTGATTGCTACTTCCTGATTCTCAAATTTCTTCCGCATAACTCCACTATCTTATGAACGAAAACAAGTTGCTACAGAAAGTGGAATCTACGTAAAATAAACAGCCACCCCTACCCCAACCCCCTAAAAAACCTCACAACAAACAAGAAAAATAATCCCCCACAAACAAAAACAAATTTCACAATTATATGAATGTACCCGTCCCATTGCTTCGTTTTCGTGTGTCTCGTAGTCTGATTATAAAGGTTTCTTCATCCAGTATAGGAAGAATTAGAAATGAATGTCTGAGCTGTATGAAAAGTTTTAATCGATTCGAATGGCGCATCGAAACATATTTCAGAGAAACCGGTGGGGTGGGGTTCGGATCTTAGAAGTTCTATTGTGGAGCGACAGTGGGTTAATCAGAGTGAGAGTCTGAAAATGTATAGTGTTATTTTTACTTTCCTGAAGATCTGAAAATTAATCACTGAGGATGTACTACAGCTGTAATAATTTGCGATGTTATTTTGTTTGAAAGAGGTTTTCTTATTTTAGTAGCCAGAGTTAATAATGAATTATTTTTGTTTGTAATCAACTTTTATAAAATGTTAAGCATAATGTCTGTAAAACATATGCTGATGACTTTGATGCTTTGATAACATGTTGTTCTCTTTTAACTATTCCATTCTGTTCGTTTAAATCGCCGGGTATATTTTACAATCCTCAGGATATCAGTACATTCGTCAAGTCTGTACGACATTTAATGCTATCTTCCTTAAAACCGCAGATGTTAAATCCACTACAACTTACGTCAGGTTAGGTCCACATGGTAAACATATGCGAAATAAGTTTTATAATTTACTTCCTCCTCTAGGTCCGTCGGAAGGGTTGAATGGTCTAATGTATTAAATAAATCAATTACTGTGAAAGTTTTCTGTGATTTGTTTGAAAAGAATTGATATATATATATATATATATATATATATATATATATATATATATATATATATATATATATATATATATATATATATATATATATATATATATATATATATATATATATATAAAGAATACAAATCATATGGCGAATAACAACCCTCTCAAGCGTACTGGATCCACCAAGGGATCACGTTTGTCAGGGATTAATTAAAATAGATGCAATAAACTGACGACGAACAGTACGAAACTAGTAACTAACTAGCCTAAGCGCTTTCGACTCTTAATGAGTCTTTTTCAAAGGCAAATACAAAACATAGTTACGACAAACAAATAAACACAAAAACGTTGCGTTTGTAAACCTCTACATTTCTATCTTCACATGTGCTAAAACTATAAATACAATGTATTTATACAATGTATTTATACAATGTATTTATAGTTTTAGCACATGTGAAGATAAAAATGTAGAGGTTTACAAACGCAACGTTTTTGTGTTTATTTGTTTGTCGTAACTATGTTTTGTATTTGCCTTTGAAAAAGACTCATTAAGAGTCGAAAGCGCTTAGGCTAGTTAGTTACTAGTTTCGTACTGTTCGTCGTCAGTTTATTGCATCTATATATATATATATATATATATATATATATATATATATATATATATATATATATATATATATATATATATATATACAGACATATCAGACGTACCCAACATATGTAATACCTTTAAGTTCACGACAATCTGGGTTTTATTGGATAGGTTCATGAGAAAGGAGAAAAGAGGATATAAAATTATTATTTTTCTAAGTAGGGGATATTCGGAAGTGTTAGAATTTGCGACAGCTAGCAGTAAGAATTTCTACACCCGTTTCTTTTTAAAATCTTTTACAAAATCTATATATTAATTATGTGTCGTATAGTACCGTAGCATTTCCAGTAAAACAACCCATGAATAATGAAACTCTATCGTGACCAAAAAAATGAAAGAAATACACATGAAATCAGGAAGTTAATGAAAACTGTTCACACTTCAGATGGTGCCTGTACAATGCCCAAGGACTTTCAGAATTCTGATTGGGTTGACAATAGACGTGGCAACATCACCTTCACCACATGGAAAATGACAGGTTGGGGTTTCAAATCCGTGGATGGTACCATCATAGATGAGTGGGAGATTGTTGATAACGTAAATTTCGAATCCCAGGGATACCTTGCGTTAAGGTTAGTAACGTACAATCACGTGGCTTTGTAGCACGCATGTACCGACGTAACTGTCTGCTTACGTACACACATACTCAAATACCTAATTCAATTTTTTTAAAAGTACCATCAGTTTCTGTTTTATCGTTCTCACAAATTAAAAAAAAATGCTGTTTTATAAAATTAAAAAAATTGAAAATAGATATAAAAATAAAATTTGTCTTTCTAGTAGCAAAAATTGTTCAGATCTGAAATCTGAGCCACCAGAAGAACGAACTTTGTTCAGATTCATAAACCATACCATACAGACACCCACATGAATTAGTCCAAGCCATATAGGACACATAGACAAAAATTGTTCAGATCTAAACTGAAATCATATATATATATATATATATATATATATATATATATATATATATATATATATATATATATATATATATATAATGCTGCAAGATTAATTATCTATGGTAATAACAAATGTTAAAACGTAAACATTATGTTATTACGGGGGTCAGAATTGGTATCTGGGTAAAAGAAGAAATCAAGAAAATAGTATTTCTTCTGCAAATACATTACCTGATCTAAATACATTAGGAGAACTAGTGCTACCGAGTAAATCCTGTCACCCCAGTTATATGTCTGCTTACGTGGCAGTTAGAGTGATCTCCCATCGATATTGGATTGGCACTAAGTCTCTTGAATAATTAAATTACTACTTCCGCTTGTGTCCAGTAGCGCGGTCTCTAAAGGCCATAGAACACAATTAATTTTACTATATAGTCTCTACATTTGTTTCTCAGTACTGAACTTTCCTCTGTTTGACAATCAATACAAATCATATGTTAATCTAAAATACTTTCAAAGATGAATTTACGGTGAAGTTCTTGTCAAGGGTTGACCTGCATTTTTTTGAGAGGCTGAACTGTAAACAAAACACCAGGCAACGGAACACAGATTTCACTTCCGGATCATCACCATGACCTTATTACTCAATGTGCACTGTCGCCGAAATATACACAGACACCCACACCATAGGCTCACATCTTTAAGAATAAACAATTGCCTTTAAATCCTTACCAAGAATGTCAAAATCTAACTCTTGTATCACCACCAAATGGAGACAGGAAAAAGTGATCTAAAAATAGACTGGGACTACATTCGTGGGTACTGAACCGGATTTTATTAATTGTGTACTGGTGCCTACAGATGAAGAGGCCTCGCAATCTACATACAAGCAGTTTGGAAGTTTTCTACCTTAAAACAAATTGTTGGTGTGTTCCTTTTGAACGGAACTATATTTCATCTATAAATACGTGTCAGACTTGCATATTATGGACGAACCGCTCCGGTGGCATAATGGTTAGAGCGTCCTCCTCGGATGCGGGGAGGTCGTGGGATCGATCCAAAGACTTTACAAAAATGGTACTAACAGTTTCCTCGCTTGGCGCTCAGCTTTAAGAGTTTAATGTTAGGACTGGTCGGCCTAGTGTCAGGATAATATGACTGGGTGAGACATGATGTTACATGTCTGCGGCATGATGCCCAGGTGCTAGACATCACTATAATCTGCCGCACTGCAGACATCGTAGCGATATGACTGAAACATTGTTAAAGCTACGTTAAAAATCATAATCACATCACATCACATATTATGGACAAAAGTAAATGGGGGTCAGTACTAGAGGTAATTAAGATGAAAGACAATGACGTAGTTTGTAAGCTGGGGTTCAACACTATATCATTTGCTGGGGAACGAGATTGAAAGCAAACAGTATGTTTCCATCTCCAATATCAGAATTCTGGATTGGCTACGTGGATCAATATCCCATACCCCGTCCCAATCACAAGAATTGGACAACGTCATGCCAACCAAGATGGCACTGTTCCGACACGACCGGACTTCGTCATATACCTATGAGAGAAAAGAGTCACAACTACAATTGATTATACAGTATCAACCACCAGAAGAACGAACTTTGTTCAGATTCTTAAACCGTACCATGCAGACATTCACATGAATTAGTCCAAGCCATATAGGACACATAGACAATCTCCGCGTACGTTATTGACATTCTAAGCTGCTTATATCTTCAGTTACTGGACACAAGCATCAATTGACTCGTAACTGACAAAAGCCTGTCCAATCAGAGCGTTGCCGTTGAAAATTTAATGTCATATGTCCAGAATTCCATTTTCACTTGTATCAAAAACGCTTGTCCTTAAAGTTCCATTTTCTAGGTAGAGATTTTAGATTGTTTCTGTTGAATTAAAGGGTAGTGGTTGAAAGTTATGTTTTCTATGTCGAGGTTTTAGATTGTTTCGTTTGAATTACACGGCGGTAGTTGAGATTTCTATGTCATACGTCGAGAATTCCTAATGTACGTATTAGTCAAAGAGTGTATGTTGAAAGTTCCATTTTGTATGTTGAACTTTTAGATTGTATCTGTTGAATTACACAGCGGTGATTGAATATTTATTGTGCTTGTCAGAATCGCCATTTTTATAAGGTGAAATGATGTGTTAGTGTTAAAAGTAACTTTACACAATGTCCACTTAACAATTCAAAATAATATAGAGTATTAAGATACAGCATTTGTGTATTGTGAGGCGCCATTACATTTCATGCATTTACAGCTTGTAAGTTACCATTCACAGGTCGAAAATTACTATTCTTGATGTCGCTCTCTCTCGTGTACGCACCGCGTTATTTTTAAACAAGGAGGCTACTTCTCGTTGCTATGAAATTTAATAGATGAAATTTAAACACTCGCCATATGAAATGGAACTTTCATCGCAAACAGTTGTATTCAACGTGCGAATTAGGGATTCTCGACATATGATGTTGAAATTTCAACCAACGCTGTGTAATTCAAAATATACACTATAAAACGTCGACATAGAAAAAAAAACAAAAAAACAACTTTAACCACCACTCTATAATTCAACATATAAAATCTTAACTCTCGATCTAGCAAATGGAACTTTAAGGACATGTAATTTGACCCAACACGTGATATTTGATTTCTTGATATACGACATCGAAATTTCAACTGCAACTTTCTCATTGGACCAGCTTTTCTCCGCTACGGTGCCTCATAGCAAAGACCCGTTTTCGCGAACGTTAGTCGGCGGTTGTTTAAGTTCCACCCACCAGTTTTCTATTTGGATACCCAAGCAGTCGACCGAGATATCATAGCTTTTGAAATGACAAATCCATCTTCTTTTCACTTAGATTAGCAGTCTTTTAACCACATACATTAGTTGATGTGCAAGCTGGTGGCCGTGGGGTTCTATGTTGGATCTATTGTCAATGGCGATCTTTCAGCACTGCTTATATTTTTCCTCCTCGAATTTCAAAGGACATGTGGGGGAGTAGAAGTTTAGCATCTTAAACTAAGTTACTCAACAATACTCTGGCCAATGTCATAGCAACTACAAGCGTACAACTTGCGGAAAAAATATGCAATGCTCTCTCCCTTTCGTAATACTTCAACATTCATAAGGTCAAGCGACGTTCGAAACTTTCATCATCTACTCTCCTCTTTAATGGTCAGGCTGACGAAAATCCTTAAGCAAGCCATTAGGAGACCAATTTCTGTCCCTCACAGTTCAGATAAAGCGGAGGAATTTTCAAGGCTACCAACAAGAAGATTGCAGGGACGCCCCTAGGACACAAACCAGTGAGAAGCAGTCCTAGTTATTCTCTTACAGTCTAAAACCACAGTTCTCTCTAACAAAATTGACAAGAGGCAGAGACTGGGCGATCTTTCTCGCCAGTGTTTTTCTCCACGAGAGCCTTCGTATCTCAAAACATCATCATCTCGTCTTCCTTAAAACAGATTCCGATGTAAGGAAGGTTCCAATTCTTCGCTGCCAAGTGGGTCAAGATATGCTACGACGAACTGTGGAACTGACATGTGATTTCTGAGGGACTAAAATATCACTTTCAGTGACCTCTTCCTTTGTCCATGGTTCCCTCAGATGCAGATATGGTACTCTTTGCCCTTTCTTCGTGATGTAAACACTACCATGGATGATATTTGCCCTTCAGGAGAGAAACTTCGCATTCAGTGTCGAATTGCAAGATGCATTTTTTCACGTACCCATCACACTGCGTCAAGAAAGTTCCTATGATTCGCCTACAAAGACACCGTTTACCAGTTCAAGGTACTTCCATTTAGATTCAACATCAGTCCCTGGTGTTTCACTCGATTGATAGATCAAAAAACAACAAAAAAAAAAAACAACAAAAAACCCCCCAAAAAACGACCCATATCCTGAACACTTCACCATCTCCAGGGAGGCAATATCAACTACCTGGAGTCGTATCTTGGAGCAGGACATGATATTCCTTGTTACTATCCGCGTCAGACTTGACCTCCTTGTCAGCAAGGACATATCTGACCTAGCACAATCTCACCATTTTCGTCATCTAGGTATGAAATTAAACATCCAGTAA
Organism: Potamilus streckersoni; assembly: GCA_016746295.1. Lineage (NCBI taxonomy): Eukaryota > Metazoa > Mollusca > Bivalvia > Unionida > Unionidae > Potamilus > Potamilus streckersoni. The sequence continues at coordinate 2,585,361 of JAEAOA010000455.1, forward strand.
ACAGAGTATTTCTCTCTCACGTACGGGATCGAAAATTAGCACAGTGATGGCTTCCTTGATTGTACGGGATGGTCTATGTGCCCTAGAATGCCTAACCCAAGGGATTTGCACAAGGCGGCAGCATACCTCTTAGTCACAGGTCATCTAATTGTACCCCTATTACTAATGATTCTGTTCTCCAAATGGAGGCATCGACTTTGCCATTGGACCAACTTCTCATAATCTGCACAAATATGAGGTTCCATCTCAGAAGATGGGACAACCTCACTTAGCTCACGTCGGGTATACATCTGCTGTACAAGCTCCATAAGTCGGAATCCATACAAATACATGCACAGAGGACATGAGGAGGGAAACCTTCTGTCATTTCATGGAGCCACTGGAGTAACCTTTTCTGGATCATCATTTACATATCGATATTCTGGAACTAAAAGCTATTTCGAAACTTTTAATTGGCGGGAAAGGGAGTTCTCTTTCTGTCCCATGACTTCATTGTAGTGATTTATTTCAAATGGTAAGGTTGAGCCAACTCCCCAAACCTTTGAGTTCATATTTGAGAATTTATAAGGTATCGTTATGATAAATCCACGTTCAAGTTCGTCATATTACAGGCCGACTAAATGTATTAGCTGATTTCTTGTTCCGGAATAGTCAACTAACACAAATGAAATGATCTCTTTTCACATAGTTATGTGCCAGATGGGATCAACCAGTGGTGAACATATTTGCAATATTTGTCTCACCAGTCCTGGATACGATGCCTGAGCAGTCGATGCTCTTTCTTTAGATTGGAATGGCCTATATGCATACATTTATTCTTCAACACCCCTGATTCCGAAGTTGATACAGAAGGCAGGGGAATGGGAGTGTTGACTGGTCCTGGTTGCTCCATTCCAATGGGAGTGTATCCACTACCTAGTCAATCTGGCAACAGAAATTTCCAGGAAAATCGACGTATTTCCTCATCAAAAGCGACTGCAGGTGTTTCGTTCCAACCTAGAATAGATGAAGTCTGGATAAGTCCTTGGGAACAAACGGTTTTCAAAACCAGTGGTAGAGAATCTCTCAAGCGTAAGTATACAAAGGCAAATGGAAAATCTCCACACAGTGGTATGTATGATCAAGAACACATTATACGACTGTAGACATCCGTGCCTCGAACAGCTAATTTCCTACTATTGCCATTTGCCAAGAAACCGTGAGCACAAACACATTGAAAGGCTACTGTTCCATGGTCACTCACACCCTGTGTCATCGTGGAAGATAGGATATCAGACAACAAGACCCCCCGCCCAATACATCGGACTATCTATCCAATATTGATTTTACAACTCTAACTACATTCAGGTCCGACGAGATGGGATAGACTAACCCTGGTTTCTTCTGTAATACTTATTCCCATCATAATATATACACATACTCACTCCCAGACACCCCGCAGTTCCATTCATATAGAGGGCGTGCTCTCTGCTCCAGTACTTTATTATTCACGGGATTTGGCGCGAATTCTGCATCAAAAGGAGATTATTCTAACTGCCACCTTGGCGGGCCGATAACGTTTAGGTTTTAAGTTAAAATAATTTACCACAGGATGTCTGGATTTGCAAGTTAGTAGTTGTAAATATTATTAATGAGACATATTTTACTGGAATATATTTAGTTTTCCAGATTTCCAAATATGTGACTTTATGAGTTGCTGTAAAATCACATACAGTAATCGATTAATGATTTAAACTAAAGGCTTTTTTTCTTGCAGGTCCCTTTCTACTTTTAAGGAACAAAACAAAACATGGTACAGCTACGTTTGTTTGAATTTCACGAAAGTGACAGATTATTCCTATATGTATTACCATATACATGGTAAGTAAATACTTTCACTATATGAATTACCATTGGTAAATTAGGGGAATTAATAAGTCAAGGCATGTAACAACCGTTATTGAACAAGCTACATAGTAAGTACATACTTTATATTGTTCAGTACATTAAATTTACTTTTTTGTTAGCTTTTTAACAAATTTATTTTATGCTGTGTGTAATGAAACAATGTATCTAATGGCTGACCTTGTCCAAAATCAGTGACATTTTTAGAAAATATTTTTTTTTGTTCTCTCAGAGTAAGGATCAATATCTTAAGCTGAGTCAAGAACATTGTTTTTTTTTTTATAGCTACACTACATGAATTCTGTCATATGTTTTATTGTGATTTTGTAATTATAACTCAGATCTTTCTAGAACAATGTTATTCTTACCCTTATCTTTTTTCATCTTATTTTAAAATATAAATCCTGTGTATTTGAAAATTAGTCATTTGTGATTTAAGATCCTGCATAATCAATTTGCACTATTGCTGTGTCCATAAATTTATTTGGGCTGGAATTTATTTCTTCAAATTATTTAATTCAGGTAATTTTTCTCTGGGAATACAGAGTGTTCATAAAAATAATATTCTTGGACAGAGATTTTCATTGGAATTTATAGTGAATTATATTAATGTGATTCCACAAATGACTGTAGGTACAACACTACAATACAGGCCACCACAGACACATCAATACCTTCAGCATTGGATTTAATTTGGATTTGCACTAAAGTGTATTCAGAACTTTTATTATTAGGAGTTGTGGTTCTTATTCTAGGATTATTTTAAGTTTTCGTTCATAATACTTTAAGTACTTATTTTTATGTTTACTTTGTATTCTTGGCAAATCAATTATTGGTTGAATTTTACAAAGCTTGTTGCTTTTCGCTCTTTTCTGTTACTTATTATAAGAGGATAGACTCATAACAAGACATGTCAGGTAGGTACATACCTTCACTATATGTATTATTATATTCATGTTAGGTACATACTCTTACTATATGCATTCACTCCTGGATTTTTGTCATTTTTGCCTGAAACACATTTTGGGGGCTATTTCTGAATACATCTAACTTCCAAGAGATTTCCGGTTAGCCTAATGCCTGGCTGTGTTACATTTAGCTCTACAATGATACCAAATAATCTGGACTTTCTAGTTACACTACAAAATACAGAGGAAAACTGTACACAGAGAGGGGAAACTTTACAAAAAAGAATAAGATGCAGATTTCGATTAAAAATTGGTCTGGATATGAAATTGATTTGCCTATTATGCAAAAAAAGCAAAACCAAGAAACAAACCTCCAACTTTTACCATTCTGCTCATGTGTGAGCAAAATAACCATCATATTTCATTGGCTAACTGACCCATCAATTTCATATCTAGACCACTTTTTAATCGAAATCTCCATCTTATCCTTTTTGTAAAGTTCTAACTCATCTGCCTTAGATCTGAGCCAAAAAGACTAAAATCAGGACACAAAATCTGATTTCGACAACGGGGGAATTTTTTGTGGAAAAAAATTGGGTAAAAAATACATTTTTCTTCTGTATTTTGTAGTGTACCTAGAAAGTCCAGATTATTTGGTATCATTTTAGAGCTACATCTGTCTACCTTTTTATAATACCACCCACTTTAGAGTCTCTTAAATGATCTTGATGCTAATCAGCTTGGAAGTAGGGTACTACCTCCTGACATGTAAATGACATGCCATGGGTTAATGAGTTAAATATACACATTATGTACATACCTTCATTAGTTGTATTACTGCATACAGGTAGGTAAATACTTTTCAGCAGTTGTATTACTGCATACAGGTAGGTAAATACTTTCAGCAGTTCTATTGCTGCATACAGGTAGGTAAATACTTTCAGCAGATGTATTGCTGCATACAGGTAGGTAAATACTTTCAGCAGTTGTATTACTGCATACAGGTAGGTAAAAACTTTCAGCAGTTGTATTACTGCATACTGCATAAATGCTTTCACTATTATTCCTAAATATGATGCTTAAGAAAACAAAATAACAAAAACTTAACTGTTGGTTATGTCTGGCCAAAAGTTTTATTTGGCAACATGCCTACCTATCTGCATATCAACCTTTCATTATGTTTAAATGTGTCAATCACCACAACATATATTAAATTATGGTATGCAACATGTTAAAATATTGCATATTCTTTGAAAATCAACCCAGATGAATAATTTTGATATCATGCATTTCTTTTTACTGTTTGTTATCTATAGTTATCTGTATTAAATAATGATAACTAAAAGAAATCAGCATCTTAACCAACATTCTGATGAAAACAAAGACACTGCAAAAAATCATGGAATAAATAAATGGAAAAGATGAGCTAAAGACGAAAACTGAGATAAATCAAAGGTAATGACTGTACCACCAGGCAGTACATGTATATAAAATGTATAGATTTAGCTCTATAAGACTGCATTAAATTCAAATAAATAAATAAATAAATAAATAAATAAATAAATAAATAAATAAATAAATAAATAAATAAATAAACCCCAGTGCTTTCCGAAAGTGAGAAATATTATATAGTCCATCAGTAGGGACATATGTATATATAGATAAATCAGTAGGTATGTACATATGTAGGTGGTGGGAGGATAATTACCACCTGGTCATTTACCCTACAGGTCAGTCAATACCTGGTAAATTACCACCTGAGCAAATACCCACTGGACATAATTATTTCCCTGTATTAAGAATACTGCAAGGAGCAATTGTGCAATATTAATTACAAAACCATGCTTCTTGTGAGAGTAGTGCTTTAATCTGTTGCTTGCAGGTAATATATTATATGTGCTTTACAAGGTGTAGGCAAATTAAAGACAATACCTTGACAATTAGAGAGGTTTGGATCTTATCCAAATTAAAAAAGAAGCTTGCCACTTAATTAAGTTGACATTGTTTACAGGTAATAAATTGTATACATTATACCTAGACAATCAGAGAGCTTTTAGAACTTGTCTACCTTATAAGGATGCTCACCAGTTGATTAAGGTCATAAAACCTGATGTTTACAGGTAATATATTGTATACATATTTCCTGGACAGTTGGTGAGCTTTAGAACTTGTCCAAGTTGTAAAGAAGCTCACCTCTTAGTTAAGGTCATACAACTTGTTGTTTACAGGTAATATATTGTATAGGAACATGTTTTTGTTTGATTAAAGGACCTGAACCTATTTATTATAGCTCATCTACTTTCTCATATGAAGGCATCTTCTTATTATTATCACAAGGCCAACTTGTGCACCATTCTTAGTTCTGAGTACCGCAGGGGAATAGCCATGTCATGGGGGTAGATGTGAAGGTGATAAATAATGGAGGGGGGTAATTGATTGGGGGTGTGTGTAAATGTGTGTGTGTGTGTGTGTGTGTAAATTGTCCTAGAACCATGAAGGTACATAAGTGTGTGAAGTCCCTCAACTGATCTTCCACCATTCAAGCTGTGAACTTGAAATTTCTTAAGTGGAAATGAGACTGTGCAGACAGCTTTCAGAATATTGATTATGCCCCTTGGGGAGAGGAGCATTAAATGGATATAGAATTAGACACATTTCTAACTATTGAATAAGTAATACAGGTGTATATATATATATATATATATATATATATATATATATATATATATATATATATATATATATATATATATATATATATAGAGAGAGAGAGAGAGAGAGAGAGAGAGAGAGTAAAACTTGACTTGAAAGACCACTGCTATGTGAGACCACCTGTCTTTGGAGACCAAACTCTCAATGAACAAATTTAGCGATTATATAGCACTGTTACCTGCTATGAGAGACCACCTGTCTTGACAGACCATAATTTGCCAGCAAAAGAAGTGGTCTTTCAAGACGGGTTCAGTTGTATGTATGTATATATTTATGTGTATATATATATATATATATATATATATATATATATATATATATATATATATATATATATATATATATATATATATATATATATATTTATATATATATCTTATACTTTATTTTTTCTTTGACAGAGCCAGAGCCAATGGTTAGTGGAGAAAGAATAAAAGTTTTTGAAAGAGATAATCTTACTAGTTTTACAGACATTTGCAATACAGCGATTGTGATTCCTGAACAGGAATTTTCTGTGATGGTTCGAAAAGGTGAGAAATATTATTAGATACTATTTAGTGCTATATATTTCCACTACTTGATTTTGTTATTATCTTTGAAGAGGCATTATGCAGGGATTAAGAAATATTTATCAGAAATCTTTTGAGACTACCCTTTGTTTGTCACTGCATTTTAAGAAATTTGCCAAAAATAAGGTCTCTTCAACTATTCCTTGATGTCTGTGGATATTAAGGACAGTGCTGATAGTAAGACCATGTAAAATGCTTGAAGAGTGATTTTATTCAATTTAGTATGTTGTACCTGGTATGTCAGTCCTGTTTGACAAATGTTTTTTTTTATTAAAGACAGAGTGCCATATGACCATCACTTTTATTAAGGACAGTATGTCATATGTCTATCCTATTTAAATTTACTTTTATTAAGGACAGAGTGCCATATGACCATCACTTTTATTAAGGACAGTATGTCATATGTCTATCCTATTTAAATTTACTTTTATTAAAGACAGAGTGCCATATATCTATCATATTTACAATTACTTTTATTAAGGACAGAGTGCCATGTATCTATCATAAATACAATTTCTTTTATTAAGAACAGAGAGTCATATATCTGTCATTTACAATTACTTTTATTAAGGATAGTATGCCGTATATCTATCATATTTAGAATTACTTTTATTAAGGACAGATTGCTATATATCTAACATATTTACAATTACTTTTGAGTGCCATATGTCATATATTTATCAATTACAGATCAACTTTTGCTAAGCATAGTTTGTCATATGTCTATCATACATTCAGTTACTTTTATTAATAAAGTATGTCATGTTGATATACAGATTTGTCCACTAGCACAGGTAATACAGTACATGACTCAATGAAATCTTCATAATTCTTAAGGGAAATTTAATTTAAGACTTTTGTCAGCTTAATAGCCTTTTTGCCTGCACATTTCCAAGCTAAATTCTTAGAATAATAAAAAGTAAACTAAACTTTGAGAAATTTAACTTTTGTTCTGTTTTTAGTTCCTTGTTTTGCATTTATCATTCAGCTGTATTTTTATAATGATGACCCAGTTTATAAAACAATATCACTCCTCATTCAAATTCTAGTTCAGGAAATGGAAAAGATAAGGACGATCTGCCCGAATCCGTTGCTGAGAAAATTTGACTACAGGTATTATACCTCAGACCGAACGCCATATTGTACACAAAATGGCAACTTGTGGGATGGATGCACAGATAGAACCATGATGACATTTAATTACACGGCTTGTAATAAGACAATGGCATACTCTAGTAAGGGTACTCGAATACCTTTCTCTCTCTCTCTCTCTGTCTTTCTCTCTCTTCAGGACGTGAGTATAACTGCATATTTAGATGCATGTACACCTAACTATAGAGTTATAGATTAGTTGCATGCTAGCTGGAGGAATCTCTATTCCAAAATGTAGAAGAAACAAAATGTTTGGTTCAAAGTTCAATTCTAACTTTTTGATCATTAACAAAACTATTGATAGGAGCAACAGAGAGATTCCAATTATGTGTTGGCAGTAGCATGGAAGTTTGATGATGCAGATCACTTTTAAGAGTTTAAAGGCACAAGTCCCTCTGACAGATGTTCAGAAATTATTGTTTATTGAATTTATTAAAGTCTATTATTTATGAAAGAAGCCATTGTTCAAGTAAAACTATTTGAAAGCCATGGATCAGATTACCTGGAGACCACTCCAGTGGTTAGAGACACTGCCTCAGATGTGGGAGGTTGCATGTTCAAACCCTGTCCAAGTCATACCAAAGACTTATAAAAATGGTACATGTACCTGCAGCTGCCTCTCTCTGCACTCAGCGTTAATAGGTTAGTGTTAGGATTGGTCGGCTTGGTGTCAGGCTAATGCAGCTGGGGTGGGACATGATACTATATGTCTGCAGCATGATGCCCCAGTTCTAGATATGACTATAAACTGCTACACTGCAGACATTGTAGTAAATATGACTGAAAAATTGTCAAAGCTATGTGAAAAGTCCAAATCACACACATACATACACACATGCACAATACCTGGATAATATTCATTTTATATTTCAAGTGAGTTATAATATTTAAAATTTTTATGATGCATAGTAAATTCACTACTAGAATAAAAATCACAAGCTCTATACATAATTAGAGTGGTATGTATGTATGTATGTATGTATGTATGTATGTATGTATGTATGTATGTATGTATGTATGTATGTATGTATGTATGTATGTATGTATGTATGTATGTATGTATGTATGTATGTATGTATGCATGCATGCATGCATGCATGCATGCATGCATGCATGCATGCATGCATGCATGCATGCATGCATGCATGCATGTATGTATGTATGTATGTATGTATGTATGTATGTATGTATGTATGTATGTATGTATGTATGTATGCATGCTTGTATGTATGTTTGTATGTATGTATGTATGTATGTATGTATGTATGTATGTATGTATGTATGTATGTATGTATGTATGTATGTATGTATGTATGTATGTATGTATGTATGTATGTATGTATGTATGTATGTATGTATGTATGTATGTATGTATGTATGTATGTATGCATGCATGCATGCATGCATGTATGTATGATATAGGTATGTATGTATGTACATATGTATGTATGTATGTATGTATGTATGTATGTATGTATGTATGTATGTATGTATGTATGTATGTATGTATGTATGTATGTATGTGTGTGTGTGTGTGTGTGTGTGTGTGTGTGTATGTATGTATGTATGTATGTATGTATGTATGTATGTATGTATGTATGTATGTATGTATGTATGTATGTATGTATGTATGTATGTATGTATGCATGCATGTATGTATGCATGTATGTATGCATGTATGTATATATGTATGAATGTATGTATGTATGTATGTATGTATGTATGTATGTATGTATGTATGTATGTATGTATGTATGTATGTATGTATGTATGTATGTATGTATGTATGTATGTATGTATGTATGTATGTATGTATGTATGTATGTATGTATGTATGTATGTATGCATGTTATGTATGTATGTATGTTTGTATGTATGTATGTATGTATGTATGTATGTATGTATGTATGTATGTATGTATGTATGTATGTATGTATGTATGTATGTATGTATGTATGTATGTATGTATGTATGTATGTATGTATGTATGCATGTTATGTATGTATGTATGTATGTTTGTATGGATGTATGTATGTATGTATGCATGTTATGTATGTATATATATATATATGTATGCATTTAGGTATGTATGTATGTATGTATGTATGTATGTATGTATGTATGTATGTATGTATGTATGTATGTATGTATGTATGTATGTATGTATGTATGTATGTATGTATGTATGTATGTATGTATGTATGTATGTATGTATGTATGTATGTATGTATGTATGTATGTATGATTGTATGTATGTATGTATGTATGTATGTATGTATGTATATATGTGTATGCATGCATGCATTTATATATGCATTTATATTTAGGTTTGATAATTATGTCTTGTTACTTTTATACTTGTTTATTACAGAGAAAGGTGAAGCCTGGTGTATTGCAAGTGTAACAGTAAAAACAGACACATACACAATGGTGTACAACCCTGATGATGTTGTGGATAATATTGACACATTTAGATTCACCTGCATTGTAAGCATATTTTTAAGTGAATTGTACTGTCCATCCATCTGTACTATAATCCTTCCATCTATAATCTAATCATTCCATCTACACTCTAATCCTTCCATCTGTACTCATAATCCTTCCATCTATACTCTAATTCTTCCATCTCTACTTTAATCCTTCTATCTGTACTCTAATCATTCCATCTGTACTCATAATCCTTACATCTGTTCTCTAATTCTTCCATCTGTACTTTAATCCTTCCATCTGTACTCATAATCCTTCCATCTGTTCTCTAATCCTTTCATCTGTACTCTAATCCTTCCATCTGTACTTTAATCCTTCTATCCATCCTCTAATCCTTCCATCTGTTCTCTAATCCTTCCATCTGTACTCTAATTCTTCCATGTGTACTCTAATCCTTTAATCTGTACTCGAATCCTTCCATCTGTACTCTTATCCTTCCATTTGTAATCTAATCCTTCCATCTGTACTCTAATACTTCAAAGTGTACTCTAATTCTTCAAAGTGTACTCTAATCCTTCCATCTGTACTCTAATCATTCCATCTATACTCTAATCCTTCCATCTGTACTCTAATCCTTTAATCTGTACTCTAATCCTTACATGAGTACAATAATCCTTCCATCTGTACTCTAATCCTTCAATCTGTGCTCTTATCCTTCCATTTGTACTTTATTCCTTCCATCTGTACTATAATCCTTCCATCTGTACTCTAATCATTCCATCTGTACTATCCATCCATTGGAACTCTAATCCTTCCAACTGTACTATAATCCTTACATCTGTAACCTAATCCTTCCATCTGTACTCTAATCCTTTCATCTGTACTATAATCCTTCCATCTGTACTCTAATCCTTCCATCTGTACTCTAATCATTCCATCTGTACTCTAATCCTTTTGTTTGTATTCTAATCATCCCATCTGTATTCTAATCCTTCCATCTGTACTCTAATCCTTCCATCTGTACTCTAATCCATTCCATCTGTATTCTAATCCTTCCAACTGTCCTCTAATACTTCCATCTGTACTATAATCCTTCCATCTGTACTCTAATCCTTACATGTGTACTCTAATCCTTCCATCTGTACTCTAATCCTTCCATCTGTACTCTAATCATTCCATCTGTTCTCTAATCCTTTTGTCTGTACTCTAATCCATCCATCTGTACTCTAATTCTTCAAACTGTACTTTAATCCTTCCATTTGTACTATAATCCTTATATCTGTGTTCTAATCATTCCATCTGTACTCTAATCCTTCCATCTGTACTATAATCCTTCCATCTGTACTTTGATCATTCCATCTGTACTCTAATCCTTCCATCAGCCTCATTTGGTTGTACACATGAAATTACAAGTGGTATGGGGACCTAAGAAAGCATTCGTTAAATTTAGGTGATTATTAAAATTTATTCTTTGCACAAAGATAGGATTTCAATATTTAGAAATTGTTTTGTTTTGCTCTTTTTGAGTTCACTTTTCTGTTTTATTCTGTAAATAAAGAAATGCAGGGCTTCTTCAATTACAAATGTTCATGTGAGTTTTCTCTCTTTGCATTGCATATGAATTATACTGAAGATATGAAAGCTTATATTCACCATCACATTAACATTGGATCAACTAATACAAGTTAATGTTTTCCATTTTGTAATGTTCCTGTGAACACCTTGTTGACCATTGATGCTTGCAATATGTACTACTACATAAGTATTATCTTCCATGATGTGAAGAAAAAGAAAGAAAGAAAGAAAGAAAGAAAGAAAGAAAGAAATAAAGAAAGAATGAAATAAATAAAGAAAGAAAGAAAAAAAGAAAGAAAGAAAGAAAAATGCTTATGATTTTTTTAGATTGTAAATTTTGAAAACTGTGAACCATGACAAACTGGTTCTGATTTCAGGTAATCGATGACGATAGCATAGAGGCCAGCATGTCCCCACAATTTTGCAGCATAAACCAAACATCATATTCTCTTAAAACAGACACCACTGGCAAGAAAGTTGGAGTCCAATTAACAAACAGAATTCTTGGTAAGCATAATTCAGAAATCATAAGTAAAGATTAACGGCATTCAGTCAACTGCTTCTATACTGGGATTGTGAATTGATAACACTCTTGTTTATCACCTCCATACTCCATATACCTGAGTTTGATTCCTTGTCAAAGTACTCAAGAGAATAAGTTATGACCCATTCAAATTCACTGTGTTCTCCCCAGGTTTTGGAGTATTTTTGCCTCAGGAAGTGTCTGTGCATGCTTCTGTCTGTCATGGAATGTACACAGCACAAGTTGACAAAATATACACTTTGCTTTATCAGTGTATATGATGCAAGAAATAAGTAAATCACATGGTGAATGTAATACAAATTAAGATAGTCATACATGCTGATAGATAGGCATCTCAAATATATATATATATATATATATATATATATATATATATATATATATATATATATATATATATATATATATATATATATATATATATATATATATATATATATAAGATATAGCAATTGAAAGATTGGCAGACATACTGGCATACAATTGGATAGAGACACAAATATCAGTAGATACATATATAAATAGTATACTCTATTAATTTTATTTTAAACTGATTTTATCTTGATAAACATTGTTTGCTGAAAGGTAAACAGTGCTTTACTTTTTCATACATGAGAAATCCTCCTTCATTTGTATTTGTTTGTATATATTAGTATAAAGAGGGAATATTTATGACTTACATAATCCAAGAAAACTTAGCTACAATAGGCCTTAGATAATTATGCAGATAAAAATAATAATAATAATAATAATAATAATAATAATAATAATAATAATAATAATAATAATAATAATAATAATAATAATAATAATAATAAGTTAGAATTAATGTGGAAATAATTCTGATGAAATAAAATGATGAATTATTCTGTTCTACATTTCAGAATCTTGTCGTAAGTATAAATTATTCTTTTACTTCAAAACCCACTTTAAGCACCAGTGTGTTTCATTATTGCATTTCTTCTAATAGAACCAAATGCTTTAATGCTATTGTATCACCCCATGCTACAAAGCCAGACTTTTCTTTTTCATTACAATGACTTGATTAGTGAAATGGTTGGGTAAATTGGTGGATAAAAATACATTTGTACATATGTAAATATTTGTATTATGCATAATTTGTACTGTCACAGTAATCTATTAACGGAACATACTTATGTTACAATGGCACAATTTTTCCCAGTCTAGGTCACGTTCACCTTTTGTTTCACACATTCGTAATTGGTTAGACTACCAAAAAGTTCATACCTCCATTATTGTCCACACCATTGTTAATAACTTGTTAAGTATAACATGGTAATCTTACAGTGACCTCCTTTTTATCCTTTTATTGCTTGAGTAAACATGTGACAAACTTCAATTGTACAGCTAAGAGGAAACATCTCAATGAGGTCTCAAACTTTCTAATCAAATGTAGGTCACAATGGCCCATGTTTCACTTTTTATTAATATTTCCTTAATTTTCGACTGCCATAGACTGGCATATCCCTAACTTATGCACATTTTTAATTTTCATGATTTTTTTAAAATCAATACCATCATATCATTTTTACACTTTTTATTTTTCCAGTTAGTCAATCATTTAATGATTGCATACATTTTTTTTTATGGTTCTGCTTGAATATTGTTGAGACCATAATCTCCAGAACCATATGCAACTATGAGAAATGTCCTTGTAATAATTTTCATACCACCAACTGTTTTTTCCGATGTAAGCATAACCAATGAAAAGCACCCCATAGAAGATAAAGTGTCATTCACAATTGTTTAAATTCATCTTGCCATGCCCACTCCCTCTTGTTAGAAATCATTTTAAATTGTCACAGCTTGATGGGCATTAAATGTTCTTGAGTGAGACAAGAGATAAAGGTTCTTGACAAGGAAATAATGTTTTTGACAGTATAATAATGTTCTTGTAGTTATATTCAAGCCACATCTGAATCAGGGGTAGACAAGACCAAAGATGATGGAACATGCCAATAATTGATTCTTTGTGTTAAAGTTTTGTTCTAAGAATAACTCTAGTTTTCATGGCATTCACAGTCAGGACTATATAAAAATGTGTTCCTGGTGTTTGGACAACTACCTCAAACATGTTGCCCTAGGACAGTCTTGAAGCTTCTTGACTATTTTGCTGTCTCATCAATTCATTATCATTGATGAAGTGATAGAACAGCCTTTATGAGTTGACTGTCTCTCCTCTGTTTACATCTGATTTGTACAACCAATGGACCCTGAGAACAATATCTTCAAACATTCATTGCTTTCATTGCCATTTATAACCTTGTCAACATTTACATGGAAACAAATAAATCAGTATTTAAAGTGACCGTTCTCATTCTTTTTTGCATTGTTCTTATTCAGCTTGTGTATTGTAAGTGTAATTTTAGATAATGTAAATAGTTTTTGAATAAATATTCATTGATACAAAAGATATTACTAATTATTTCACAAAAGTGTATAAGTAATTATTTTGGTCCCTTATCCTATTATTTTTTATATTTTGGTTCTCTCTCTCTCTCTCTCTCTCTCTCTCTCTCTCTCTCTCTCTCTCTCTCTCTCTCTCTCTCTCTCTCTCTCTCTCTCTCTTTGTTATATGCTCTAAAATGTTTCTGTCACTTAACAATATTTCTTTACAATATGAAAACACTAATATCAACAGAAGTAGCCCAAATATGTTTCCTTTTGCAGCATTTACCGGATCTGCTGGTCAAAAGGGAGAACAGAATGTTGATGGGAAAGCTATAGCAATAGGAGTATCTGTTGGTGTAGCTGTTATTGCAATCGCTATAGTAGTTATTGTTGTAATTATAAAAAAGAGAAGGAAGACTAGATTCGGATAAAAAGTTATTTACATGCATATAGGTATGTATGTGCATATGTATTTATGTACATGTGTGGGTGTGTATATATGAACATATGTGTACATATAGTGGATAATATCTACATGTATTTTTTTGTGCATGGTTGTATAAATGGATGCTTGATGGATGTATGTAAAATTTGGTCAACTTAATTGTGAAAACCATATTAAAATAAACTTTTGGACTGCTTTTTTCTCTATGATTATGCTGAAAATGCACCTTTGTGACTCAATTTTCCTCCTCCCAGAGTATGCCAAAAATGTACCTCTGTGACTCAATTTTCCTCCTCATGGAGTATGCTGAAAAGGTAACCGTGTGAATAAATCATACAGTAGTTGCACATGATATGTTATATTCATAATGATCTGAATGGCATGTAATATATATTTGAATGTTTTTCATTGGTGGATCCTTTGATTTTTTTTATTATAGATTACCTCATGTATTTCTTGCCTTTTCATATAAAATGGATTAGATGTATCAGTCTTGTTTAAATACTTTGAGATATTGCTTGAGAGTGACAATACTTTTCAGAGTAATTTATAATTCAGTAATGAAAATAATTTATCCAGAGAGAGAAGGGACAGAAAAGAGTATTTAAAGCAACCAAAAGGCTGAAGATTGTCCATGATATATCACTACAATAGATTAGATTGGTTGAAACAGAGAAATGCAGATTGTCACATTTTAGAACCATGCGACTTTTAATACATCATCCTTAAGACAAAATGTATTAAGATATACTGTCAGCCCATTAACATGTTTCCAGTTTTGATTTTGCACAAACTAAAGTTGTTCACCATCTGTAGTATTCTACCTTAGTGGATGGCTTACACTTGGGGTAAGGAAAAATCCTATTGATTTTGGGGTAAAAAGGTCAATGTCATGGTCATTTTGACTGAAAGCAGAAATACTTTTTTTTATCATATTTTGAGTTCCTCACCATATACAGTTTTTAAAATTTTGGCTGACTTGCACCTGGGGTGAGAAAAAGTAAATCAGTTTTAGGTGTTAGAAGGTTGAAGGTCAAGGTCATTCAAATGAAAAGAAGAAAACTTTTCTGCTAACATTGGTTTACATGAAAGATTAAGTTCATTGTGACCAAAGAAATAAAAAATTGTTTCTGTACAAATTGCAGTTATAAACCATATACCTTAAGCAAAATTGTATGACTTTTAACTTGGGCAAGAAAGAATTCTATTGATTTTGGGTTGAAAATTGTAAAGGCCAAGGTGACACTGACTAAAAGAAGAAAAAAAACACATGCAGAATAACTTTAGTTTTAGACCATCTATCTGTATCTGTACTTGTGAAGGGATTGCATATTAGGAATAGATGAAAACCATTGGTTAACAACAGGTCAAATGTCAAGGTAATTATGCCTCAAAGATAATGAATTTGGCCAAAAAAAACTTTTTTAAGTTCTTCGATCAAATGTAGCTGATTGCTTGCACTTAAAATATTAAATAAACATGCAGCTTGTGGTGTCAAAAGGTCAAGGTTGATGTATTCCTAAAAAGATATTTTTTTCTACACATCAAGATCATAACTAAATATTGAGATCACTGAATTCCATTGATCAATAACCTTCAGAGACAAACAACAGTTTACTAATACCTACAAAGGAGACTATTAAACACAGGCTTGGTGTATAAGATGTCATATACTGTACTCATTCTGCCTCAAGAAATGGGAAAGTGTCATACT
Organism: Potamilus streckersoni; assembly: GCA_016746295.1. Lineage (NCBI taxonomy): Eukaryota > Metazoa > Mollusca > Bivalvia > Unionida > Unionidae > Potamilus > Potamilus streckersoni. The sequence continues at coordinate 2,601,703 of JAEAOA010000455.1, forward strand.
GTTCAATTGTTCTGTTGTTTCATTGTATATATTTCTCATAATTTGAAAGTAAATGTGAGATTAGTTGACAGGGGTAAACAATATATCTAGTCTAGAGATGAATTCTAGAACACTGTAAATTGATATTGAATTGGCATAAAAATTCTTACTGTATATCTTCTTATTATAGTATTTTTTCTCCATTAACATCATGTTGTCAGAATTGTTTCTCTCCATGCTACAGTGCATGACACATGTTTCTAAAATAATATGTGTTGGGAACTGCTTTTTATTATAAACAAACAATATATGCTCATGTATCAGATACCAAAGTTTCTGATTTTTTAAAGTTTGTCTGTGGATGAAATAAGATGACTGTTTGATCCAATGAAAGTATAGATGATAAAGTTGATGATGTGGATGAACTCATTGAGCTAAAAAAAAAATTGGTCACCCGAGTAAATGATCACACATGATGTCGGCAATGTCCTGATCATTTAAGCACTTAATCAGGAGGAAGCATAACAATTAAAAACTCACCTGATGCATCAAAGTCATATATGGCTACAAGCTAATCTGTCTCTCTCAGAGATATCCTATTTTACAATCATTCAAAGTGCAAAAAATGGAAAAATAACTGTAGAAGGCGAAGTTTGGTAAAAGCAAGAGCTGCAGAGTGAGTAACTAAGATAACAAAGAAGCAATGGCATTACATGTACTCACCTTCCTGCAGCTTGAATTTCCTCAAAATATAATTTTCAATTTTTGCTCCGGATTAGACTTATAGGAGTGCCAAAAGTAATCCACAGTGTGAAATTGTACTGAAACTGAGACTAGATTTCCAACAAAAATCACAAAGCAGAAAATTATTCTACTCCAAAATGAAATGATGGATATTTTATAATGAACAATCTCTATTTCTGTATCTTCCTTGAGAATTTCAGTTAAAATAAGTTTACATTGTTTCCACCTTCTGACTCCAAACCATCAATGTCAGAAAAAGAAACACACATGCAGCTTGTACCAAGGTCAGTCCTTCATTAAATATATATAGTACAGAATTGACCCAGCTAATAACTCCAGCCCATCACAACATGAAAATCAGAATTTAGTTGGATTGACTTAAATACAAAAATCCATCCATTAAAGACCAACTGGAAAAGTTGTTGCAATACTCAGTAATTCACAATGTGACAAATGATTTTCAATTTTAATATGTGATTTCTTTTTTTTAAAGAAACAAATGACTTAGAAAGCATTATGGTACTTAGTTCAGAGGTCACTGGGTGGTCTATGTGTCATAAAAATGTTACTGCATTTTTGTTTACACTTAAATATCTATTTTGGAATCTGGTAGAAATTCAATTACTTTGTTGTAGTGTTTTTTTAAATATTTTTTCACTCTTAGGTAGAAAAGTAAAATGAGTATGTAATAAAAAGGATATTTGTACATGAAAACATTAATTCATTTTTCATGAGTTATATTGCTCTGGTAATGTTGCTCAGAGAAAAAAATTCTTGTTCATATTTTTCCATACAAATGCAGTAATTTATAATTAAGGATGCTAGAAACTGAGTTGGACATTTATGATTCATATTAAGAATCCAGACAACGTATGAACGTGTACTGTCTTTTTATGCTTATGTATCAATCCTGTATGTATGTATGAAAGTGTGTGTGTGTTTGTGTGTGTGTGTGCATTTGTTATTGACGTGATTGTTTACATCAGCAAATATCCCATCATTATTTATTCCTTTCGTGCACCTTTGTACTTCTTGTATACATTCATGGTTGCAACAGTATCTGTTTGGTGATAATTGCATTGTGTCTTGCCTCACTGACATTTGCATTCAGTGATATTGGCAGGAATGTTGGAAATTCCGTAACTCAGATGAAGTGAAAATGGCAACATTACCATGTACATTTTTATACCAAGCTGTAATATCAAAATATCAAAAGAGAATATGTATTTGAACATTGTCAAATACTTTTATTCCAGTTTCCATAGAGACATCATTATTACTCAAAATTATATTTTGGAGAGAAATCAATAAAATTAAATGTCCCTTTGTATCCAAGTAGAGCCACTTCATGAATCTCTGACAACTAAAAAAATGTATAGTCTTGCTCATAACTACTAAACATAATAACAGAAACATGGAACACAAAATAGAGAGATGTAAGTAGTGTGTAAACTACCAGATGATGACTGAGGATCTATAGACTACTGAGGTTTTATTTAATTTTACGTATTGTCAATACAAAGCATGGGACAGTTAATTTTACACATTGTCAATACAAAGCATGGGAAAGTTAATTTAACACTTCAATACAAAGCATGGGACAGTTAATTTAGCACTTCAAATACAATGCATGGGAAAGTTAATTTAGAACATAAATACAAAGCATGGGACAGTTAATTTAACACATAAATACAAAGCATGGGACAGTTAATTTAGCACTTAAATACAAAGCATGGGACAGTTAATTTAACATGTCAATACAAAGCATGGGACAGTTAATTTAGCTCTTCAATACAAAGCATGGGACAGTTAATTTAACACATAAATACAAAGCCTGGGACAGTTAATTTAACACTTCAATACAAAGCATGGGGCAGTTAATTTTACACATAAATACAAAGCATGGGACAGTTAATTTTACACACTGTCAATACAAATCATGGGACAGTTAATTTTACACAAATACAAAGCATGGGACAGTTACTTTTACACATAAATACAAAGCATGGGACAGTTAATTTAACACATAAATACAAAGCATGGGACAGTTAATTTAACACTTCAATACAAAGCATAGGACAGTTAATTTAACACTTCAATACAAAGCATGGGACAGTTAATTTAGCACATTGTCAACACACTGCATTGGAATTTTCATACTTTGGTTGCAGTGGTGCACAGAATAGGGATGGAGTGAGCTCCAGACCAAAACATAATTTAAAACTAAGATATTTTGCTTTTGTCCATTTTGCTTTATTTAAAATTTGAAAAATCCCTTTGTGTTGTAATAGTTCATATACATTAAATATGTCTTTATCATGTTTATCTTGGTTTTGGTTGTTTGTTAGACAATACATATTAATCTGTATTCTGACATTCCTTTGATGTTGTATTATGTGTCAAACTAGTTTGTAATTTAATACATACTAATTCAAAGAAATTTTTGTCATTATGTTTATATATATATATATATATATATATATATATATATATATATATATATATATATATATATATATATATATATATATACACATGAATTAAAGCCTAATAAGTTTACATTTTCATCTAGTTTCTTTTAATCATTTTTATTTGAAATCCTGCTTTTGCAAAATTACTCTTTGTAAGCATTATATAATATTGAATTGGAATTAGTTATTTTCAAATGTAAATTTAGATAAGTTCCATGGTGAATATTGTCTATTCATTTATTGTTTGATTCTTAATCTATTAACATTGCACAGTATTTCCTCTGAGCATGTATTGAAATAATATATATTGTTGAAATGAAAATAAAAAAACCTCTGAATGTCTGTTTTTTTGTTTGTTGTATTCTAAAATTCACGAAACTTAATTTTATATTCCCATTTGAACAGCTTGTCATTTTATTAAGTTTTATATTATTATGAGCGCTATAAGGTGGCATACGCCCAAATATTTCTGACACTACCTCGTATATTTTTTTTCTTCATAAATGTTAGTTTTAGCAGAATCGTTATGTACAGCAACACCTTTAATAAAAGTCTCACTGGTCATGTAAGCGCATTTACTGAAATTATTTTTAAAAATTAAGTTACATTTTAAAATATACTTTTAATATAGTTCTAACAAAGTTTATTTAATCGTGACTTTTGAGTGATCTGCACAATAACAAAATTTACCGATGAAAATTATCGATCCTTATGGACTTTTTTGATGTAAGCATTAGACTGGCTCAAGAAAGTTGATGTTGGATTTGAACTATTAATTGTGTAATGGGATTGAAGTACAGTGACGTGAACAAGAATTGGCGCGCATTGTCATTTATCTCCTATATGGATGTCCAACTGTGAATAGAAGTGTAACGTACATTTTTTTGCAGCTATGAATACGAGAAGAATTACGTACAGTTTTTGCAAGTAAGTTTTATTTTTAATTTGTATCAATGAGATTTCTTTAAAATTTTAACTTAGCATAATGTAAAATTTAACTAAAATCTGAATTGACAGCCGCGTTTCTGCTGTCTTGTACGTGTAAGAAGGAAAATATTTTTTATGGGAAAAATTGGTATTACGTACGAATTGAAATATAAAACAAGACATACCTACCATACATAAGATATTATATGCATTTCCATAATTACCTCCAGTTTATTGGACTTGTGTGCATTTTCTTTCATGCCGGCGTTTTCACAGGCTTTATTTGTAAATGTTTTTGTGGTACAACTTACATCATAGGGCGACAGAAACCAGTTTAACCTGGATCAACCAGCTTCGGAGACTGCGTCTAAAAATGTCGACGTATGTTATCGTTGAAATTGTCTTAAAGAATTTTCGAGGAATTTATACAATAATCAAAATTGAATTTTGATCGGTAAGGAGCGAAATAGGTTGAATAAACGTACTTAAATATATATGCAATCAAATTCTCCAAAATGACACCTATTGCTGAAAAAAGTGACTCGAAGCGCGTATAGAGTTGTACTATATATATATATATATATATATATATATATATATATATATATATATATATATATATATATATATATATATATATATATATATGTCTGAATTGTGTGCTTAACTATTATCCATAATTCTAGATTCTAGAAGAAACTCTGCTGATAGGCAAAGTCTTTAATGCCAAAACAGTCTCTAACTTTCATTTAAAATGCATATATAAACGTCATCTAGGTCATGTACGCGTTCAACTCCAACTTTTTCAGTAATTTAGCGTCAATTTTAAGAAATGTATTCTACATGTCTTAAAATAACACTATTTGGATCCTCGTGCATTCGTATTTCTTTAGAAGGTCATTAGTTACATGCCCATTGAAGAACATAAGGCAAATTCAATGTTACAGTAGCTAAACATTCTTGGACGAGATCAAACTACAGGTGTGAACCAGTACATTTTGGATTAACTGTCGCGCACTGTGATATCACTCTGAAACCTACGCATTTTGATAAAAAAAAATCGATCTACCCTATATTTTGACGATTAGACTCGATGTGCTATTTTATTGACCTAGTTTAGTATCTGGTCAACGTTTTAATTAGTATTAAAATGCCAATTACACGTAGTTAACTATTTGACAATTTCCTTGTTGCCTATAGACCTGTTCCGGATAAAATATTATATGCCCTTCTCCTGACAGGTCATACGATTGTTTTGACCTCTGCATCATCTTAACATTAGTACATCGTCTCCTCACATTAGAACATAGACACATCGACTTGACCCCACGTTATTCCTCTTTTTTAAGAATAGAAATCCAATCATAAACAAGAGTATAAGAATCAGACTATGTAAGGCGGCATAAATGCGCTTCATTGTAACGTCATCAGTATGTCGTGACGCCTGCCGCATACTGTCTTCTGGTTCCATCATTCTCTATCATTGCAAGTAAAAGGCCTTTCCTTCTAAGTATTCAGCAAAAATGTTTACATTCTGCACTAAAGCCATTGTAGGAAAAAACGTACAGCATATATGCAGTCTAAATTGAGTTTGATAGAGTCATCGAAGAGGACCGTTGTCTCTTAGTGGCGTTTTACCGCCAAATATACATCAATGTGGCACTGGTGTTATTCTAAATCTGGGAGGTAACTTTAAGGGATAATTATAATAATTTGCCTGCGAGCTTATACTCTAACTTTCTGTCACTGCACGAAGTTCCATACACACTGACAGTAAATAGAACCAACGTAGGTTCATGGTCACAAGGATGTTGTCGTTCTCCAGATGAACAGTTCCTGATAATATTACCAATACAATAAAATGATAATAAGATTGGCAATAAACTCAAAGAATAATTATTAGACCTAATACACAATCGATTCCATTCACGGAATTAATAACATATGGGTTTCTGATGATGAAAAGCAATGATAATAATATAATTCTTTAATATGCATTGATACTAGATAGGAAATTTCCCTTCAGACATAAGCAAGAGTTCGAGACTCAAACTTTTGAAACCCGTTGGTGGAATTTATCTATCCAATACCGATCCATAATACAAGATTGTATTTAATACATTCCTGAGCGAAAACTTAGGATCTTAATCAACATGGCGTATTGCGAAAAGTGATGCAACCTGAAAGAAAAAAAAAAGAAAAAAAAACACATTGAAATTTGATCAACATGCAGTAGAACGTTTAACATAAGGTTTAATCAGAAATTGTACACTTTAATTAAGGTTTATAAACAAACTGGTTTTAAAATAAAAAGAGCTAAGTTATTCGATACAATGACAATATTTCCCGCAATATCTGTGTCAAGAGGCACAGTTTTCCATATAGTGCCAGCACATTCCACAGTGTTTCCTTAATGCTTGTACCTTTTGTACAGAGTGCGCTGCTGTTAAGGTTATGCCTGTAACGAGCTTTCTGTCGCGCAGATCTTTTCCAGGCAAATATATTGTCGGCCCTGTAGCTTTGGGTATGCGACATTAATATAATTTTAAATACTTAGTACTTTTATTGATCTAGACGGGGTTTGCTTCCCTACATGCACACATATCCAACCTGTCACTGTGGTGTACTGCTAGGGCGGCTGTGTTGCCAAAGAAAGACACCATATTCCTTCCTATCATTAGATCCGAAAAACACTGTCTTCAATATGCCCATCAACATGCTCTCCAAGAGTCACAACTACCATGACTTCTATCCAAAGTTTCATCGATTATTTTGTGTTTTGGCCAATTACGGTGATGCGAAAGAGCACGTCTTTCGCACACAGAAAGGTTTATGCCGTAAACATTTCGCTAAATAAAACGTTGGAATTATAAAAAAACAATTGCAACCGAGAGTCCCAAAGTGTAGTACTTTATGAAATTTTTTCCGACAGCGAAAGGGTAATTTTTCTTGCTGACCGCATATTTGTTTAGAGATATCTGGGTATTCCTAGTGATCAATGTATACTTCGTTCCATCTCAATGTGAACTGGTATGTGTCAACCACAAGCTAATATGATATTCTTGATTTAGTGGTTTGTATTCCTTGTCTGTTGCAGACGCTTTACTTTATGAGCTGCACCAATAATTCATTGTCTATCCCGGGATTGGCATGCGGCACCAGTGACACTTGTTCCGTCTTTGTGTATGGCTTTTGTTTAAACCCAAGTATAGTGCGAATTCTAATTGCAAAAATCAAAGATGGTCCGAGTGGTTAAGAATACCATTGGCTGTGGTTTGACGTTGTGACCCTCGCACCTAACGTTGTCTCAGGTGTGAAACATATCCGCAAAGGGGTTTTAAAGACTTTCGTACGAGACTCTAGTGTTGTAATTAGGACATTATGGCCTCGTTTACTATGATAGAAAATCAATGCTCAGGTGCCGTCACCGCCACATACGTGGAGATTAGTGAAGCAAACACCAGCGCCAGGGACTGTGCTAAACCACTAAAGTTTTGAAAGTCTTATGTTGAATAGCTGGGTACTGCTTTTACAATTAAGAATACTCCCAGCTGTGTATAATTGGATCAGCCGAGCTACAGGATGTTAGTTGGAATGGATGGTACGCATGCTATACTATGATGACGTAGTCCTTTATTATAATCTAATTTTCTGGCAAACCTGAATATGCTTGCTAGCTCCAGCGGGATATGTATAATGTATTGTTGCCAGTGATCGTCATGCTAGTCTGCCCTATCTCAGTGTATTCCGCAGTCATTGGAAACGCAATCGGCATAACTTTTCTTAACGTTTTTATGCTATAACTCGCATTAGGAATAATTGTGATTATCGGCTTTATAGAATAAGACGGATCAGAATGGCTGACTGTTTTCGCCAGATCGAGGTCGTATAGCGGTATCAAGCTAAATTTATTGGTACCAGGAAGATTGTATGTCAACATGTACTTAGCTCCAATAGCTAATAAAACATTCACTTCCATGTGCTAAAAATTTTTGTTCATGTGCATTTCCCAATTTCTGGCCAGACCGGTTGGCGCGCGTTCGAAAACGACGTCAACATGGTTGCCTCTGGAAAAATCAGCGACGAATTTAAACTGGCCAAAATTAATGCTGGCATCAACTGCACAGAGCAAGCCAGGGTTTGGGTACGCTTTATAACAATAGTGTCAACAGCAGTTACCAGCTACCGTCAGAGGCGTATGGTACTCCTCATGTATGCGTTTAACAATTCAATGAAACGCATACTTGATTACTTTACACAGGCGACGTGATACGAGTTTGTGCATTTCATTATTATCTTATTACTGAACATTTAAATTCATAATTGAGAAAGAGTCGTTCTAATCAAATGTAAAATAGAAATACAAAGTGCCTGAATATCAATATATTTTTCTAGCTGGATGTTGTGTTTTTTATTTAACGTTCATCAGGTATTTGACGAATTGAAATACCGACTCAAGAAGCATAATTCATGCTTGCTGCATGAAATTTAGTTTTTCTAACAATTCTTTAAGTAAGATCATAAAATAGTGTATGGAATAAAGAGAGAAAAAGAAAATAAAACTATTTGAAATTTAAAGCTGTTGCCTCGGGTGAACTTGAAGAATACAGAGCGATCACTATCTTTGTGAATGACAATATTTTGTATGGGTCTAAAAGTGGTCACAATCAACCCCTATAATAACTCTCGTCCAAAGTAGTCATATATATCAACAAACGAAGTAAAATGTACGGTGTATCTGCATATCATTAGTTTAAATAAAAATATGAATCAGAAAAAAACATATATAAATACATTTCCTAGACTTAATGGCTTGCGGAATGGAGAAGGGGCAAAACGTTTGGGGTATATAGAACAAAGAGAGAGAGAGAGAGAGAGAGAGAGAGAGAGAGAGAGAGAGAGAGAGAGAGAGAGAGAGAGAGAGAGAGAGAGAGAGAGAGAGAGAGAGAGAGAGAGAGAGAGAGAGAGAGAGAGAGAGAGAGAGTAATACTAGACATAATCTAGCCAAGCAACGATAGAAGTCAATAAGTTAGTCTTCCGCATTATTTACAGATCACCATTCTGTTATGGAACTCAAGGAGCTCTTCAAATATTTACAATGAGGCATTGGCGGGCTTTATTGAAGTAATCTATTAGGTTTTATTGAATTTGGTTTTTCAATTGGATTCAAGAGGAACACTTTAAATATCAATGCAAATATAGCCATTTAGATTCCAAAGAATGTCCCACAAAATCAATTTGCATTTAGTCGCCATTTGCTGTTTCTGTGTAATAGCAGCAGCAATTACGTAAATTTCTTCGATAAACAGTAAATATTTTTCACGTCAAATCTAACTGAAAGATAGAAATAGAAGATGGAGGTGTGATCTTAATGTACAGTTTTGCACCTAATTGTACTGTTGCTGAATTTATCAGAATTATTGTTTAGATGAGAGACTTACATTTAAATACCATTTCATCAGACACAATTTAGGTCTTACGAAATCTGCAGGGTGTTAATGCTTTAAGTCCCTCCTACTCACCTCAACCCCCACCCCCAATAATTCTCTGTTCCCCTAAAATATACCAAAAAATGTCATAATTATTTAGACACAATTTATCGAGGGTTTTCATCCACCAGCGGTATTTTGTAATAAATCACTCCATAATTATCATCGTTTTGTTTTGTGTTTTTGGTTTTCTTCTATCGAGTGATGTGTTTGATTTGGCTGGTTGTATATACATTTGCAGAGTCGAAGAATCAGTTCAGACACTAAACATATTTTCGGACCATACAGTTTTGAGTCTCCAGGTGAATTACATTCTCGAAATGCAAATTTGGTTAAACTTAGGAATTCTTCGTAAAGTAGAAAATGACACATTTGATAATATTCTGATTTCTGCCAGTGTTACATTTAGGTTGCGTAATATAATGAGCTTCCAATTTTTGAGGCAAATTTGTTATTTCACAACCCGTGGGAAATTTGATAGCAGGCTTGGACCTTTGTCTTCTTCATCGATTATATCAGATTTCATCCACTTTATATAATTTCGAAGAAATTGCTGTGCAATTAAATTTTTGAACTTTTGCTTGATCATTTGCATTAAGCTTTCGACTTGTAGTTATAACTTAGGAAAATGATGTTTTCAACTTAACGAGAATTTTCGAAAATCACTCAGAATATCATAGAAACGTTACTGAGGACAATATTGCTATCTTTTATTTAAACCTTCTCTGAAGTCAAATAAAATTTACTTGTGTGGAATTGCTTCCTTTCTTAATATGAATGTTTAGGTCTTTTTCTAAGTGTTGTTAAAATTATGATTTTTTTTCCCAACTTGATTATGTTGTGTGTATCGTGATCCATTCCATTCGCAAGGTCCCCATACACTATTTGGGATCTGATCACCAATAGATGTTGGTAAAATTTATAGATATATAAACATTCTGTTGTGACAGAATATCGTATTTAGTCCAAACGTCGTCACTGTTGAGAAAACACGACTGACAAGTTATGGTCATATAGTAATATTTCTGCAAGTTGCAGGTACGTATTTTTCTTCTTAATTTTGAATGAATCAGGCTCGCGATCTGTACTGTTTTTTTTTTTAGTCTGGTCACTTGATTTGTATGACTTTTTCAATGAACCAAGATCGCCATCTAAACTGTATTTGCATTTTGAGCTTTTAAATGAAACACAATTGCGATCTGGAATGTATTTGTAGTCTAATCCTTTGACTGAGTTCGACCTCTGGAATGAATCACAATAACGATCTGGAATGTATTTGTAGTCTGATCCCTTGACTGAGTTCGACCTCTTGAATGAATCACAGTCATGTTCTGGAATGTATTTGTAGTCTGATATTTAATGTCACGCAGCTCCTGCAACATTTTAGCATTTATTTAATTTGGTCTTTATTCTCAAAGTTCGGAAACTTAGTTGTATTTCCATTGCATTATCATGGATATAATTGATAAGGTTAAATAAAACTGTATTCTTAATACACAAAAGATAACAATGAATTGACTTGAAAATTACGTTAGGCTTGGGAAAGAATTTTTAAAATACCAATTACAGCAGTTGAGGGCAACCCTCTTGTGGCTAGATGCGCTTAAGAATTTGTTTTAGTAAACTTCAAGCCATATCGTTCCATCTTAATATTTGTCAAATGGCGATAGTTTGGTTTTATCTGTTTTCCCTCTTCAGTATCTCATTGTTGTGCCTCCTTACTTGACTCAACTGCGTATTAACTGTTTTGGTGCATTGAATGCATTATATCTTTTCAAATATCTTTACTTTACTGCTCACTCAAAATGGAAGGATATCTACGTTTCTATAGCAACTGTACGGGTATGTTTCTCCAGAGAAATGGAAACACCGTATCTTTAATGTTTATACTTCACGAGTGAAATATTCCCCCCCCATATATATATATATATATATATATATATATATATATATATATATATATATATATATATATATATATATATTCATAATATGTAAGTGTTCTTTTGATCGTAATTATTTTAAAAGCAAAGATCGTCCATTTGCATGGTTTTCGCCATTTTGTGCCAGTATGAATAGCCTCTGCATAAGTTGCATCGATGAAAACAAATTTATTGACTTTGCATGCGACGTTTTACGTCAAACAATTATTATTTATATATCATACATCAAATTGCGCACTTTGTCAAAATAATGTCTGTATTCGTTCGAAAATGAGGAGATTTTTGTTTTTGTTAACCCATTGCATGGACAGATTAACATTTCTTGAGCTGATGGACATTTCATGGGCGGATTGACATTTCATGGGCGGATTGATATTTCATGGGCGGATTGATACTGTTGGTGTTCCGTAGGCCTAATGTAGACACATCATATAGCGGTTGTATCTGATAGACTTCTGAGTGTGACATCTTTAGACAACTGATTCTAATGATTGTGAACTAACTAGCAAAGATTGTAGCTCTTTAATGTTTTTGTTTTCTTCATTGAAAATATAATTTTTATGTGGCCTTAGCATGATTGGGCTTAAGTTTGGTCGCCGATATTGTATCCAGTTTTCGATTGTTACTTTATAAAAGTCTAATTTATCCATTTTTTTCAAACACAATTGTGTTGCAAGTTAAAATTGCTACTTGCAAAAATGCAATTAATAACGAATTTGTTTGTTAACAATGTATACCGGTTGTCTTAGAGTATTACAGGTATACAATGCTATGTAACATAGCAACAAGTCATGTAAGTTCAGTCACTGACAGTCTCCATAATTTATGTCGAAAGTTAATTATGAAAATGTAGTACTTTACGTCAACTTTTTTGCTGTTGGGAGTTTGAAGATCTGTGCATCCTGATATGGAGAGAGAGAGAGAGAGAGAGAGAGAGAGAGAGAGAGAGAGAGAGAGAGAGAGAGAGAGAGAGAGAGAGAGAGAGAGAGAGAGAGAGAGAGAGAGAGAGAGAGAGAGAGAGAGAGAGAGAGAGAGAGAGAGAGAGAGAGAGAGAGAGAGAGAGAGATAAAATACCCCAAAAAGGAAATGTATGTTCTAATAAGATACAAAAGGACAGATATATTTCCTAAACGGGATAAAGGTAGTTCCAAATGTGACATCGCCAAAACGAAGATAAAAGTGGTGTTGACACTGTGGCAAGATCATTTTTCTCCCATAGTAGTCGTTCTGTTATCTGTTTATGAGGATTAGTTACTTTTCATAAATTGTTGTTTTTCTGTGCTGAGCGTCATTTTTCAGCGCAAGATAAGCTATACATGGCGGCCAGTATCGCAAGCGAAGGAGAAAACGCCGGGAAGAACCACCGACCCAAGGGAAGCTACTGGCAAGCTTTCTCACATGCACACATTAGCCGAACCTGAGAACCCACGCGGATAGAGGTTGGGTGGTAGTGATAGGTAAAGTCCAGCGCTTTAGACAATTAGAGAGATCCCTTTTAGCTTTAATTGTTTGTAATGGCAGGAATTGAACTATATTTTATTTTTGGTGGACTCATGAAGTCAAAAAAATGATAATAGTTTAAATTCTGTCAATAGCTTTATGTCAATAGCTACATACTTTGGTGCTGTGTGTAAGCTGTCATGCAAAATGTTAAGCAAAATTACGTAGCCTGTCCCTATAATATTTGACTCAGCAAAATTCAATAGTAATATTAATAGAACAACTTTTCCCAATGACACAATATCATAACTGATTCATTTCGTTCACTAAAGGTATTATTAGCCGCAAATTCATATTACTAAATTTATGTTGGTTCAAATGATATATAGTACAATGTAGTAGATTAAACGAATGCACTGATAACAGTCTGTTGAATGTTATTATTTTAGCAGTCTTCAAAAAAGCTATCATACATTAATAGGTTGATGTGAATCCGCGTATAACAGAATCTTATTGATTGATTAGTAGGCTGGGAAATTAAGGGGATTGCAATTCGCCTGCTATCGTGGCGCTTCTTATGCAAGGCAGGAGATAAACATTTTCCACATAGATGCATACAAATCAACCGTAACCGATAGCTTAGATCTTAGTACGCAAAAAAAACATCAATTTTTGGGACTCTTTAATTCAGGGCACAATCTAACTGAACTGTTCATATTTACAGTTCAATTTAGGACAAAAAATTTATTTTTATGTGATATTTTATATACTAGAGCTGGATCCATCATGGTCTTTATTGAGTTACTTTTCAAAGGAGAATCTTGCTACATCTTTACTTGAGTTTTAATGAATTCTCGAAATGTCTCCGAGTCTACTGACATCGTAGTTATAACTTTTAATGAGGGAATGTATGTTGACAATTGTGTTTCTGTTCTTAGAGCCATATACAATAGCTTTTGTATTATCCCAGGAATTTGATTATTTTTGCATTAATTTTTGTAGACCTTATTACCGTAAAGTACCGGTTTTTTTTCTCGCATTAATTTTGATGGAGATTATTACCGTAAAGTACGTTTTCATTCTTGCATTAATTTTGATGGAAATTTTTACAATAAAGTACCGTTTTTTCTTGCATTAATTTTGATGAAATTTATTACCGTAAAGTACCTTATTTACTCGGATCGTAATCAAGTGATTTTTCACAAGTACCATAACTGTTCAAGTTTAGATATTTTACATTTTACAAGTCTAGACATTTTACAAGTCTAGATATTTTACATTTTACAAGTCTAGACATTTTACAAGTCTAGATATTCTACAAGTCTAGATATTTTACATTTGACAACCCTTCTCTCTCTCTCTCTTTCTCTCTCTCTCTCTCTAAAATTATGCTAACTACTAAAATAACTACATATGCTTCCTTTCTAAAATAAAATCTTATAATATCACATAATGTTTTTTTCCGCTTTCTTGACCTTTGGATTCTCTTGCAATAAAATGTCTTTTCCTCCGTTTTGCTTCATGCTGATCATTTATACCATGACCGAGTCAAAAGGTTAGGACAGATAAGATGGGCGACAACTGTAAAAACTATATTTAAGTCTCTCTCTCTCTCTCTCTCTCTCTCTCTCTCTCTCTCTCTCTCTCTCTCTCTCTCTCTCTCTCTCTCTCTCTCTCTCTCTCTCTCTCTCTCCACCTTTTATTTCAAACACTGGACGTATCTCTTGTATCTCAAGATCATTATATCATTAATATCATTAATAACATTGTTCTTTATCAGCATGCTTTTTGTTTTTCTAAAATAAGTATTACAGTCGCAATACCATAAATACTTCCTATTCACAAAATAGTGATCGAAATGTATCAATTGCAGCGTCCTTTTCTCGCATAAATCTATTGTCAAAATCTTATCTGGACTATTTTCTAATGATCTTTCGTTTTGGTAAATTCACTCTTATGATTTCCGAAATGAGCACAACGATTTTTAGCAAGCACCCTTCTTCAAATGTATTGTCACGTGACAAGGGCTCGTACTCAGTAACAAAGAAAAGAGTGAAAGCCAACAAGCTTTGTATATTTCAACAAAAAATAATATTTCCCTAGACAACAATGTAAAAATTTGTAAACAGGACTTACCATCTGTGAATATAATCCAAATATGATTCTAAGAAAAAAAAACAAACCCAAGTACAATCACTAAATAGTCCTATAAGATTCAGGGTTCGAGTCCTGACGACGTATGAATATGGAGGGCGATGACGTTAGATATAGTCCAATATATGAATAACAATAATTCCTCACTTGAATCACAGTCTATGAATTAATTTTCTTGAATATCTTTCAGAATTTTTTTTTTATCAGAAAGTCAATTTATTGAGTGTCCAGTAGAAATAAATTATTGAATCCAAAAATCAGAAAAAGAATAAAATATTCTGACAACAAATTAAAACAACAGCTTTCTTCTTCAAGGTTTTGAATGACTCTGCCTAAATCTAATTAAAGAATGCGAATTTAAACTTAAAACACAACTTTAAATCTCGCGAGATTGGTCATGTGGTCTCATAATATGCTAGTTTTGTCACGTCGTTCAGAGAAGGAAGACTTAAAGACCAATATTAATAAAGGTTGTTTATAAACAGTGATCACGTGGAGAAAGTATGTCCGTAATGCCGACTAATCATTTTAACTTCCTGTTGATTTGTTACCAAGGTAAAATGAATTCAATGTCAATTCGCACTTATTCCTATTTCATCTTAAATAAACAAAGTTTGTGTTAAAATTATATCTCACTGCTAAAAATAGAATCCGGAACCCGAGAAAAATATTCATTGCAATTAAACACAATGAAACAAAATTTAAAAAAAGAATTTTAAACCTTACGCACAAGCAATTTAATCACATATGCGTAACAGTATGCATATTTTGTGTCTCCCTTATGACATATACTGTATGGTGTTCTGACATATACGATCCCAAAAGGTATCATGCTATTATCCATGTTTATGTTATAGCTATAATAATAATAATAATAATAATAATAATAATAATAATAATAATAATAATAATAATAATAATAATAATAATAATAATAATAATAATAATAATAATAATCTATATATAACGAGGAAAACATTTAAACTAGATTTATAGTGACCAAGCGGTGCAAATAAGTATATCATACCTGTTATGCGTGATATAGACATATGTATAAATAATACACTGGCACAAACACACATGACGTTTCAATGCATGATCAAACGTCCAAATAATGTCTTGTAACACGTATGCATCATCTGCACACCGACACACTCCTACACTAGCTCACTGTACAATTATATACGTCTATAGTCCTGCCATATCCTTCCCCTTGTGACGTCAGTGTGATGTGCAAAACGTGTGTAACACGGTTTAAAAAGTTAATTTGAAACACCTTTTAATGCAACGTTTCCGATTAATTGAATCGTATCCGGAATCAGTATATATACACACACACACATACACACACACTTGTTTCTTTATTATGTATGTTCTTGGATCTCTAGTATGTACATAGACTTGTTTCTGTAATATTGTTGTCTTGTATGTATGCAGCATACATTCGGATTGGTAGCTATTGTTGACACGGGAATTAGATGGAACCATACTGGTATATAAGGTAGCCAGATTTATTAACCGTTAGCCATTGGTCTATACGTTTGATTACTGTAGTCTGACATCAGTGTTTATGTTGGAAACATTACTATGATTTATGGAGGAGCTGTTACTTGTCAAGATGTCTGTTTGCTGACATATTTTTCAGTAATGTTCGAATGTCAAGGTAGAACATAATAGAGTCGATCGTTAGATGAGCCATTGTTTACATTTTTCATATGAACTGCGAACACCATGGTTAATTTCAATGACTTTAGAAAATGGCCGGAAGTGATCAGGGTAGCACAATGTTGTAACGTTGACTACCTGTGTATAGTTGTACAATCATCAGCTTTCCTTGTAACATTCTTTGAACTTGTGTTCTACAGTTATCCATAGTATTTGCTTGTTCTTAATGATCATTTAAGCCATCAAAATATGAGGTGATCCTATTTCCAACTGGTTCATCTTCACCCAGATCGGAAAGAACAGCAGCAACATCCGTTACTGAGGAGTTCGAGTGTTGGGAGGGGCTTGTTTGTTCTTTATTCTATAAGCGTCCAGTGTTTGTTAACCGTTTCCTCCCTTTTCTAACTTCCACACATCGTTCAACATGTTGCTGATACAATGCATTACGATTTCATGAGATTATTTTTCTTGTAATTGGGTAAATGAAGACACATTTTGTCTCAAGTCATATTTATGTGTCGAACTTTGGTAATGCTCATAAGATTATCAAGGGAGAAATATTTCTCTAAATTCTATAGCAACTTTCGCAAGCCATGGTTGCAGTATGAAGTTCACGATTTCTATATTTTTGTTGTTGTTGTGCTTAACGCTTTTTTTCAGCAAACGATAGGCTATTCATGGCGGCCAGTATTAATGGTGGAGGAAGAAACCGGGAAATCACCGGAAAGAACCACCGACCCACGAGAAGCTACTGGCAAGCTTTCTCACATATCCACATTCGCCGAATCCTAGACTCGAACACACGCAGAGGTGAGATGCAGTGATCCGTAACGTGCAGCGCTTTAGACCACTCGGCCACTCGGGGCCCCTTCTATATTTTAGGTCAGTGTGTAAACTATACAACATTTCTTTCAAGTATACTTGAAAAAAAATAAATAAATAAAAAATAAAGTGGTCTACTGCTGAATAAAACAAAGACATAGTTATTTGCACTAGCATGTCCACACAACGATATTTGGAGTATAATCTAATGCATCAATTAGCAAACCGTTGTGTGTGACCTCTTTCCTTTTGTTGAACAATTCGTTGAAAATGGATTTTTTTCATATTGTTTCATGGCAGTAACTCAATGCAGCATCTGAAGTCGTAGAAAAAAGTTAAATGATTGTCAAGACCGAATTTGAATTGTTCAACCTCTTACAGAATAAGATCACGCTTACATTCACATCCACTTTGACAGTAAAAAATTATCAGAACCGTTTAGTCCTGCCAATGATATTGTTGAACTCAAGTGATGAGCTCACGGTGCACATGCCCAACAAATTAACCCGCATTAAATCCAATATCGGAGTCTTTCTAAATAAATTTAGTTAAGCGACAATCTTTTCTTGTAGAAACTCGTGTTGCAAGCTAATGATAATACAAACTCAGATTAGAACTGCATATTATAAACTTCAAAATAACCTAAAAACAGACAATATTATTATAGATTGGAGAAAATAAACCAATTATCATCTTCATTTTTGCAATTATTTTCTTCCAAAACATTGATTTCAAACATTTTCGTATATTCTATCTTGTTTATTCGTAACCATTCATTGGTAACCCTGTTTTAGCTCTTTAACAGAGGAATATTAGAACGAATGTAAAACGTATATTATCTGATATATTACGTCGCTTTATTGATTCATTTGCCAATTTTTTCTTGCGGCCAGATTGCAATCTGACTGTCAATCACGGAGTGATGACTAAAACCAATTTGGTGTTTGGTGTATTTAAATAGCACAGAACACAGAACCATCGTGTTAACGATAATCTTCATTTCGTTATGGAAAACACGATAACTCAACTGAATATATATATATATATATATATATATATATATATATATATATATATATATATATATATATATATATATATATATTCTGACTGGATGCAGGACAATTTGAAAAATGAATGTCCATTTAACCAGTCAGGTTGATGTATTATGGCCTCAGACCGCTTTAAGGTCTTCAGTGGTAAGATGTGATAGGAATCCATACTATCTAATTATTCAGGAGGTTATCAGACGATGTCCTTTATTGTAGAAAATAAGAAATAGGCTTCCTCAAGTTCTTACTTGCTCGAAATTAAAATGCACGGTACATTGAGTTGCATACTTGCATCTACCTTATACTGAACTGAATGATGTTATTGTTACTGTTAACGCTAATAATAATAATAATAATAATAATAATAATAATAATAATAATAATAATAATAATAATAATAATAATAATAATAATAATAATAATAATAATAATAATAATAATAATAATAAATAATAATAATAATAATAATAATAATAATAATAATAATAATAATAATAATAATAATAATAAAATAATAATAATAATAATAATAATAATAATAATAAAAAAGTAATGGTGTTACGTATATGTAATTTAATTACTTGTGATTTAGTTTTAAATTCATTTTTATTTTATTTTTTTCATTACCTGTTTTTGTAATGATAACTTTATTTACTGGATTTGATATTATACCAGAAAATTCAGTTCAGTTCTGTTACTTTTAAACCTAATAAACACGCAGTGGTCTGAAACGTTGTATTTTTTAATGACCTAGATTTAGGAGCCATTTTCAGCTCTATTTTACCAACTGTTTTTTTTTTTTATTAATGAATCTTATAGTAATATTCCTTTAGTACAATATACTTTGCTAGCTGCCATATAATGTTACTACGTCTCTTGAAAGTAAGTGATCAAATGACACTATCACGTGGTTCGTTTTGCGTTTCAGTTGGAGTTAAAGTGACGTATCATAGTGTGATTTAGTTCAATCGTAATTCATACCTTCGGGTTCAAATGTATTATTTTGTTGTTGCCAATTTGATTTGCTTTTATTCTCTTTTTTAAAATTAATAATTTATTTTCCCTGGAGACTTATCTAGTGTTCATCAGAATTCTTGGAAAAAGACATTTATTGAAATATTATTCGGAATTCTAAAGCCGGAATATTGTTGTTGATGTTTCAACAATGAACTGTTGACACGACAACACAAAACAGAGTATAGAAGACGTCATCGTCTTCCATCTTGGAACTTCATCTGGATTCGGACTTTGATTCAATTAGAACTTTTTGTGATAGGACTTTTTATTTTTTTTTATTAATTTTGGATTAGATTTATAAACCGTAAGTAATTTTTCATATTTTTACCTTTTTCCCAGGGAAATAAATTATTCTGTTAAAATTTACAAAACTTGTTTTCACTCTTTTCTTTGTTACTCTTGTAAGAACCTAGATACGTAACAATAGTAATAAATTCAATTGAGTTTGGGTAACATCTTTTCGCCTTTTCAGAAAGGATGGCCAACAACTATACTTATGGTATGCTTGGAAATCAATTTCGTGGACTGTTGCCTATTTATTATTCTAGAAAGCAAAGTCTGTATTATGACAATCAATACATTGCCGAGGAACAATCATCAATAGTCATATAATATTTATATTGGCGGAACAGGGAGTGAATACAATTCTATCATGGTTATCTGCTCATGTATTGCAATATTGTCCTCCATAGATTGGTTCGTTAAGCATAACGAAAGTGAATTTTATACCAAGTTTTTAGAAGGTTTGTAGAAAGAGAATTACATTTTCTTGCTTAAAGTTTGCTAAAATCAACAAACACACAAACATAACAAAATGCAACTTCTGTGAAAGGAAATTTTTTATTGTTCTGCTGAGACTGTTAAAAGGTTATTTCTTGAAATATAATAATGATTTAGGAATCTTATATGAGACTGTGAGACAAGCTCTATCAGATGTGCACACTCATAGCTGAAATAATAAAAAAGGAATTTTTCTTTACCTGACGTCATAAGCTACACCTAAAGTCACCACATCATTAAAAGAAGTCCACTCCATCCACTGCATATGTAGCGTTATTGTTATAAATTTTTACATTTTATCAGTGTGACTATTGTCTTATTCTTTCGTACATACTTAAGCATTGATTCTTTAACTCGGTAGCTCAACTAAAGTCCATGTATTTCAAGGGTTGAAGCCCAGGCTAACTCGTTGTTTTGCGTCCTGTGTTTTCCTACATATACCAAGCAACTGAATGAACGCGGTATTCGTTGTTTCTACAACAAACTTGTGACGCAATGTTGAAAATGCTATTATATTCGTTTAAACAGTTATTACGGAGAAATATTCATGACTATTCGAATGGTTCAGACAATGAATACTATCATGGGTCTATGAAAATGGCATAGAAAAGTATAATAAAGAGAAACGCTATCCTGTCTTTCTAGGAGATATCAAAATTTTACAAATCAATAATAACAATAAATTCAATCATAAATATGCATCCGAAGAATTCTGGTGTTGTGTTTTGTTGAAAAAACCAATCCCTCAGAGCCATTAAGCCAAGACGACAAAAAGATTTTTCTTTTCGCTGATGGAATTGACTGTCTCACCGCATTTTCCCGTTTAATTATTTTGATATAATGTTCGTACTTATTGTAGCGATTGAAGTCTTACAGAGCTGGGGTCATATTACAACATAGTGCATGCAAGAAAAGGGAATAAACATATGTCTTTAGCTGGTAATGACATTGGAAACAATTATATTTACGTTTTGGCATCTTAAATTTCCTCAAAATATACTTTCTTAGCTATTTCTGCAAATCCAAATAACATGGGTTCCAAAACTTGATCAAACCTCGAAATTGTACTGTAGTATCAACTGCGATTCTAACATAATTTTCAATGCATTCAAACGGAAATTAATATGATTTTCCAAAGCAAACAACATTTTATCTTGCGTCTTTTTTAGATTTTTAGTTAAAACATTTTTATTTTCCCCATATTATGATTCCAAAAACTCGGTGACTTAACAGGCGAAGTTGCACCATGGCCTGCCCATTCACTACTCTAACAATAGGTAGATTGTACTAAATTTACCCAGCGGTTATATCGTGTCCATCACCAATGTAAAAGCTGAAGGTCAATCAAGGTCAAGTGAAAGTAGGAGACAATAATTCTATCTTTGAAATTTATTATTATCAACATCTTCATGGCAGGTGTAAATCATGGATCTCTTCCAATACACAAATCTCTCAGATGCAATGAAAAATTATCAGGTTTTATTGAATTTGGTTTTCCTGTTGGTTTCAAGAACAACACATCGGATATCAATGAAAATCTAATTATTTGTATTCCAATCATTATCCCTCAGCTCTCGGGTTGTACTTAGAAAATAACTGCTCTTATGTTGAAATTGCAATACCGTCTGAATCAATACATAAATCTGCATTAAATATACTCCATTTCTAATTAATTTAAAAGGTATGTTTATATAAGAGACGATTGATTAATTTCAACTTTTGATTCAAACTGAATTGACTACGACGAGTGTGCAGGTAAGAGAGTTGAATTAAAATACCAATCATCAGACACTTTCTGAAAATTAATGCTTTATCCCCTCCTGAAAAAAGAAAAAAAAAAGAATAAGAAACAAAGGATAAACCAAGAGAGGGAACTCCTATTTTGAGTTATTTCCTGACCTTCCAGTATTCTTGTTGGAAATGTCATATTTTTCTTGACTCAGTTTTATCCTGGGGTCTTTTAGCTCCAGCTTTTATTTCTTATGAAATTATTGTTTGTTTTATGAGTCTGAAGATTTTTTTTTTGTATCAAATTATATGTAAGACTTTTCTTGTTGTTAAATACATCTTGCAAAGTGGATATTTCAGAGAGTAAGAGTTTAAATCTGCAAGTAAATCATATATTACTATTACAAACTTAGCTATCTTCCGGTTTCCTCGTAACTTATCGTTTCTGACACATTCAATCTTGAGATAACCCATGATCAGTTTGTTGAAATCTTGCATTGCGCGTGAGATTGATACGTTATTTATCTATGAAGATTCGTTATTATTTTTATCATAATTTGTAATTATATGAATTGATCTTGATATTTTGCAGGATTTATAGAGTCCCGAAAAATCAAAATCGGATACATTCTGTCAATATCCATATCATCTGTCATTTAGTCAGCTTAAGGACCGAATCCATCTAACATTTGAATAAATCGGTAAATACGCAAGTAATATTAACTGATGCCACTCCAGCTAAATGACTCGTATCGTTTTCAAGGCATCATATTAGCCATACAACCGTGTTTGTGTTGGCACTAATGATGTGCACAATAATTTAGTTGAACAAATTAGTCTGGTGATAGTAATTTTAACATACGAACTCTAGTATAATATAGGTTGGTCTATCCACATCAAAATCTCACTGATTCATAAGGGGCTGGAAAATCAAGTGGATTCCAAGCTGATGTCAGATATGGTCCTCCGTATCCAATATTGGAGGAGGGAAATGTTTTTAATATATAGACACCTATGTGCAAAAAAACAGTCTAGAACCACAAATGCTAGAGACACAGATTTATATTTATCCTAAAGCTTATCATGGGTAAGAATCCAGATCTTACTACCTAAAACTCACATTTTTAGGAACCTCTGTTATTCAGGAAATAATTTGAATAAATGTAATCTTTTAACATTGACTTTCACAATAAGACTAAGAATATATTTCAGGTAGAGAACATTCATTAGGAATCTTACCAGATCTTCTTTGCTCGAGTTCTAATAAATCCCCTAGAATTATTCAAGTATACTAACATAGTAATTATGACTATTTATGTGTAAATTTATATCAACGTGTGTATTTGTAGTAAGATATGTTTATGGCTTTGTGTCTATGGGGTGACCTCCAACGGTGAAATAAGACCGGTATGGAATAAGCTATTACAAGTAGGGATAAGGTAGTAATCTGAGCTAATATACAGAACAAATAAGACGAGCCACCGTTACAAGTAAAGTCAAAATTTAATAAAGTTTTAAACAAAACAATTTCCACGAATAAACAATATAAATTTGACCGCATGAAATAGTTTGATCCAATAATTAGGTTTGGAAAAGATTTTTTGATAAAAATGTTTATGCATCAGTCAGTAAGTCTATGACAGACGCTGACGTTGAAGCAATGGAAATAAAAATGAAACTCAAAATGGAAGTAGAGTTAAGGAGACTTGAGCTTCAGGAGAAAGAGAAACAAAAGTAGTTGCAAGAGAAGCAATTACAATTACAAAATTTCAATTTAAGAGAGAGAGAGAGAGAGAGAGAGAGAGAGAGAGAGAGAGAGAGAGAGAGAGAGAGAGAGAGAGAGAGAGAGAGAGAGAGAGTAATAAATGACAATCACCTGTCGTCGAACAGGAAAAAGATCCTGATATGTCAAGTTTGTTTCAGAGGGCTATTAGTGAAACTGAAGCAAATGAAGTACCTGTTTGTTACTTCATTAAAAATGGGATTCTTATGAGAAAATGGAAACCTTTTGAGGTACGTGTTAATGACGAATGGTCAGTGAACTATATGATTGTAGTTCCAAAATCTTACCTACAAGAAATACTTAGTTTGTCACATGAAGCTCCTCTGGCTGGTCATTTACGGATAATTAAAACTTATAATAAGTTTTGAATTCACTTCAAAAATCAAAAGAAATGTTTGCAAATTTTGTAGATCTTGTCATACTTGTCAAATGGTAGGAAAACCCAATCAGAAGATACCTAAGGCTCATCTACAACCAATGCTTGCACAAGACGAACCATTTAACAGAATCATGGTAGATTGTGTTGGACCCTATCTAAGACCAAGTCAGGCAACCAATCTTTGTTGACCATTATGTGTGCGTCAACACAATTCCCAAAGGCAATATCTTTGAAGAATTCTGTAGTAAATGCTTTGATAAAGCTTTTTGCTCAATGTGGCCTTCCTATATCTGTCCAATCAGTTCAAAGGTCAAATTTCATGTCTAGACTTTTCCAGCCTGTTATGCTTGATTTTGGCGCTCTGCAATTCAAGTAGAAAGCGAAACTATGGTTTCACAAAACTTTATCTGAGAGAATAATTGTGTTTTGTGATAGAGTACAATCTCTTTTGCTCATTCTTCAAAATTTTCTTGAGTTTAAATTGTATGGCCCTTACAAAGTAAAGAAGAAAATGAATGAGTTCAATGAGAGTACTTAGATCTAAATGAATGAATAGAGTACTAGTGTATTGAAAGAGACAACCAAGTCTAGTCTTGCAATTAATTTATTGATACCTGTCCCACAAACTGAGAATTTATGTGAAGAAATTCAATTGGACACCGTTGAACTTGGAACAACAAATCTTCCAAATTCGGAAATTATGAATGTTCTAGACCAGAAACTTTTATATTTGCAGTAATAGGAAAGAAATGAACTTAAACAGTTATTATTAAAAAATGAACACTTGTTTCCGGATATTCCAACAAGGACAAACAAAATGTTTCATGGGTTTACAATTGTTGATTCAAAATCTGTAAAATAACACCCATACAAGATGAACCATGTCAAACAGAAATACTTGAAAAAGGAAATTCAGTATTTGCTGGAAAACGATTTCGTAGAGCCAGAAAAAAGTGATTGGAGTTCACCATGCATACTTATTCCAAAACCGGATCAAACTTTCCGTATGTGCACTGATTATAGGACGGTGAACAGCGTGACATAAACAGATTCATTTCCGTAACCAAAGATTGATGATTGCATCGATAAAATAGGAAATGCCAAGTATGTCACCAAATTTGACCTTCTCAAAAGTATTTTGGCAAATTCCACTTAGGAAGGAGCGAAAGAAATTTCAATGGACTCTACCAGTAAAAAGTAATGCCGTTTGGTATGAAGGGTTCTCTAAGTACGTTTCAACGTTTGATGAATATAATTACTGCCAGTCTAGATAATTGTGACTCTTTTATTGATGACGTCATTATTTACAATGATACCTGGAAAGTACATCTAGTCACGATTCAAAACTTCTTTGAAAGACTCACTGATGCTAATTTGACAATCAATTTATCTAAAAGTGAGTTCAGCTGTGCTTGTATGACGTTTTTAGGACATATTGTGGGACATGGTCAAGTAAAACCAGTTGATGCAAAGGTGAAGGTTATCTCTGATTTTCCTGTGCCTCTCAGTAAAAGACAATGCGATTTTTGGGTTAAAATTGTTCCAATATTGATGAACCTCTTATAAATTTGTTAAGTAAGAAAAATAAGTTTCTCTTGACCGAAAAATTTCAGGAAGCTTTTCGATAGATTGAAAGCAATACTCAGAAGTGCTCCAGTTCTAACAGCTCCAAATTTCAATCAGTTTTTTAAATTTTCTGTGGATGCAGGTGATGTTGGGGTTGGAGCAGTATTAATTCAAGAAAACAGTACTGGCATTGAACAGCCAATGTGATATTTCTCCAAGAAATTAAATAGGCACCAAAGAAATTATTCAACAATTGAGAGGAATGTTTAGCTTTAATTTTGGCATTGCAACATTTTGATTTTGAGGTTTACTTTAGCTCGGCTCCTTCACCGGTTATTGTGTATAGGGATCACAACCCCTTTACCTTCATCGAGAAGATAAAAAATAAAAACCAAAATTATTAAGGTGGAATATGTATTTGCAAAATTTAATCTGAACATCAAGCACATCAAAGGAAAAGACAATTTGATTGCACTTTCCCGTGTATAGAAATGTTATTTCATATATACATTATGTATTTCATAAGAATTTTCTTAAGTTAATATTCCTTTCCGCATGTATAATTTACAGATGTTAAAAAATAAAGCCTTATTATATAAATATTTTTTTTCTTTAAGGGGGAAGTGTTGTGTATATGTGAGTAAATTGTTTGTGTGTAAGGTTTAAAAATCTTTTTATTTCATTTTTGTTTCATTGTATTTAATTGCAATGAAAATTTTTTCTAGGATTTGGGATTCTATTTTAGTACAGTGATATATTTTTGCACAAAGTTTGTTTATTCAAGATGAAGATGTAATACGTTCGAATTCACACTGAGTTCGTCCTACCTTGGTAACAAATCAACAGGAAGTTAAAATGATTGGTGATTAATGTCTGTTAACAAACTTTCTTATGACAGTCTTTTTTTAGTGGAGTGACATTGTGTGAAATTTAGCGTAATAAGAGACTACATGACCAATTTCGTGAGATGTGAAGAGATCTTTTGAGTGTAAATACGCATTCGTAATATTGGTTTGGCCAGAGTCATTCAAACCCTTGAAGGAACAAGGTGTATGTATGTATTCATTTTAAATTTGTTGAGAGAATATTTTATTCTTCGTCTGATTTTTGTATTCAATAATTTATTTTCCTGGACATTCAATAAGTTGACTATGTTATAAAAAATTCTGAAAGATATTAAAGAAAATTAATTCTGGAATTATTCGGATAAAAAGACTGTGATTAAAGTGAGGAATTATTTTTATTCATATATTGGACTACATATGAGGTCATCGCCTTCCATATTCATACGTCATCGGGACTCGATCCTGGATTATTATAGAACTTTTAGTGATAGGACCTTTTATTCTTAGAATTTTATTTGGATTATATTCATAAATAGTAAGTCCTATTTGCAAATTTTTACATTGTTGTCTAGGGAAATAAATTGTTTTATTGAAATATGCAAAGCTTGTTGGCTTTCTCTCCTTTCTTTGTTACTGAGTACGAGCCCTTGTCACGTAACAATACTGACTACATTTTTATTATAGCATCTTATTTTAGCTTTTTCTATACAATCTTGTTGTCTTCCTTAATCGTACTTAAAAACGTGTGCGCATTATGGTAAGAATAAATATCTTTTTACATTTTAAAATCTCTATAATAAATCTGTAACTCTTCTTGTAATATCCCATTTATTAGAATTAATTGATAGAAGCAGCATAACACGAGATACGTAAGGGCATAGAACGTTACATCTAGCTTTCTTGCTAAACATTCTAGACATGATTAAGTAATTTAACTGAACAATACACTTTGTAATAATTTATTCAAATTGAAGTTTGAGCTGGATGTGGTTTATAGACTTCTGCAAAAATGTTAGTTCTCAGGATTTGAGCTTCAGTAGTAATATCTGCTTCACATTATTTGGATGGGATCTTTTAGAAAACTTCTGACTGTATTTTTTCCAAACAAACTTTTTCTTCAGAGTAAAAATAGAAAGTTACCTCCAAAAATATATGCAAAAATATTTGCATTGTGTTAGGTTGACAGAGGTGTTCCAAAATCAACTGGTAGTGCTATAAATTATTATACAGATTGTTACAGAGTTTTGGTTTGTCAAGATGGTGGAAACGTCTTACCCACCCTTGTCAAATAATAAGGCTTTTAAAACCTAATACTTATCGGATAATATCGTGGTGCACTGAATTGTAGTTTAATTAGACAAACAAAATCCCAATCAAATCCTTGAATGCAAGAAAATCACCCCCTTCTCTCAGACGAAATGTTGGACTAAACGAAAATTGTCATTCTGTATAGCAAACTTCATTAGGTGCAACATAACATTACAACGGCTCTGACGTTTTTGACAGAAAATCGTTAACATTTTTCCCCGGCATATCTGAATTTCGATCAATTAGATATCGCATCTCATTCGTATTAGTATTCGAATCCAAACTTTTAGCCCATTTTCACTTTTTTTCATGTTGTCATCGAGACATGTATTTTTTTATCACAAGCATTTGCCAGTCAAATTTCATTGCAATTGAACCAAAGGAATGGCAAAAATCGATTGTAACAAATATGTTGGCTTCTCTATGTAGATAACTCAAGATGAGGAAAAGACAGCAAATTTTTAAACATCTTCAAAGGCACTGTGATGCGCTGTTTCAAATAACCATGAGATCATGTTGGGTGGGTGGGTGAGAAGGGTATCAATTTTCTAAGTTTTGTGACCATAAAAGACCTAACTATATAAATAAATGCAAAATTTTGTTGGTATATGCATTTATTAATCTGTAAAAGGAATGTCCTGTTTGAACATAAAGATAGTTACTCGTTACCTTACACTGGTGGTTTGTATAAACATGAAATCCACAAAAATTGGCATTACACATAAAAAGGGGCCCCTAGTGGCCTAGTGGTCTAAAGCGCTGTCCGTTACGGATCATTGCCATCTCACCTCTGTCTGCGTGGGTTCGAGATTGGATTCGGCGAATGTGGATATGTGAGAAAGCTGACCAGTAGCTTCTCGTGGGTCGGTGGTTCTTTCCGGTGATTTCCCGGTTTCTTCCTCCACCATTAATACTGGCCGCCATGAATAGCCTATCGTGTGCTAAAAATGGCGTTAAGCCCAACAACAACAACAACATAAAAAATAATGAATTCACCTTGTCTAGTTAATGTTTATATCATTTATGGGACGTTACTAAGTCCTTGAAGGAAGTTTTAATTAGATTACATAGAGTTTGTTGTTGTAGGAAAATAAGCAGTCGTTGATGGATATTGTTTTCGCACAAAAATGTAAATAATTAACGTAAAGCCTATTTATATTGAGAAATGATGATTGATGAAGAGTATGATAAAGATGCAAATAAGAATGGTACAAAAACAATAATAATATTAATACTAACAACAACAACAAACTCATACGCAGCAGCAAACATTATTACGTATGAATCTACCAATAAAATAAAGAAAACAACCACTATGAAGGACAATAATAAAAAACAGAAGAAACTAAATACTGTGAGATAGCATTACACACTTAAATGGAATATCCTGATTTAAAGATTGCACAAGAGAATGCTTAGAAGGTACACAGTAAAGCCAGTGTCAATCTTAAAGACCAAGATCTCAAGCAACAGGTTCCAGCAAGACCAAACTTTTAAATATTTGAAAAACACAGTAAAAAATTCAATCAGGACAAATAGTTGCAAGAAAACGCCGAACAAAGCTACAAATAATTAGGCAAGAATAACATTGAGTACAATGTCTTATCCATTTCAGAAGAGACTAAGAACTTTTGGAGCGCAATATGGGAGAGCGAGAAACAGCATGAAGAAAAGATTGAATAGATTGAGAACAAATAGAAATCAACAGTAACCTGGAACAACAGGAATGGTGAAAGATCATAATTTAAGAAATGAGCTCAAAGATTACAACCATAGATAACTGAAACTTACCTGGAATGGACAAATGTGCGAACGTTTGGAAGAGACATTTAACATTAACAGATGGTGAAGTCTTGATCAATGTCTTAAGGAACCATACAGAAAGAACACTATAATGGTTTACCATTGGGGTCACTTACCTCTTAACAAAGAATGAAAACACAGAGCAAGCAAAAAATTACTAACCCATCACCTGCCCTCAAATGTCTAACCCATCACTTGCCGTGAATTACTAACCCAAAACTTGCCGTAAATTGCTAACCCATCACTTGCCCTGAATTTTCTAACCCATCACTTGCCATAAATTCTTTTACCCATTACCTGCCCTCAATTTTCTAACGCAACAGTCACCCTGAATTACTAACTCATAACCTGCCCTCAATTGTCTAACCCATCACTTGCCGTGAATTACTAACCCATAACTTGCCGTAAATTGCTAACCCATCACTTGCCATGAATTTTCTAACCCATCACTTGCCATAAATTTTCTTACCCATTACCTGCCCTCAATTTTCTAACGCACCAGTCACCCTGAATTACTAACTCATTACTTGCCCTGAATGAGTAACCTATCACTTGCCATGAATTACTAACACATCACTTTTCGTGAATTAGTAACCCATCACTTACCATGAATTTTCGAACCCATCACCTGCCCTGAATTTTCTAACCAAACACTTACCATGAATTACTAACCCATCACTTGCCCTAAATTAGTAACCCATCACTTGCCCTGAATTAGTAACCCATCACTTGCCATGAATTTTCGAACCCATTACATGCCATGAATTTTATAACCCATCACTTGCCGTGAATTACTAACCCATTACTTGCCGTGAATTACTGACCCATCACTTGCCCTGAATTACTAACCCATTACTTGCCCCGAATTACTAACCCATCACTTGCCCTAAATTACTAACCCATTACCTACCCTGAATTACTAACCCATCACCTGCCCTGAATTTTCTAACCCATCACTTGCCGTGAATTATTAACGCATCACTTGCCCTGAATTTTCTAACCCGTCACCTGCCCTGAATTTTTCAACCCATCACTTACCGTGCATTACCAACCCATCACTTGCTCTGAATTACTAACCCATCACTCGCCGTGAATTACTAACCCATCTCTTGCCGTGAATTACTAACCCATCACTCGCCCTGAATTTTCTAACCCATCACTTACCCTGAATTTTCTAACCCATCATTTGTTTTGAAACAACTTACAAACTAGCGCTGCAATACCTGGTGACGGGACCTTAAACAAAAGTAATTTTGAAATTCAGAACATAATTAGTCACAGAGGGTCATATGATGTAATAATCACCTTTTGATAAGCATGATGATCTTGAAGGATAAAAGACCCGACAAAACAACCTCACCAAAGAACACAACAAAGTACAGCATAGATATATTAAGAATTAGCTTATATATATATATATATATATATATATATATATATATATATATATATATATATATATATATATATATATATATATATATATATATATATATATATATATAGATGCAATAAACTGACGACGAACAGTACGAAACTAGTAACTAAATAGCCTAAGCGCTTTCGACTCTTAATGAGTCTTTTTCAAAGGCAAATACAAAACATAGTTACGACAAACAAATAAACACAAAAACGTTGTGTTTGTAAACCTCTACATTTCTATCT
Organism: Potamilus streckersoni; assembly: GCA_016746295.1. Lineage (NCBI taxonomy): Eukaryota > Metazoa > Mollusca > Bivalvia > Unionida > Unionidae > Potamilus > Potamilus streckersoni. The sequence continues at coordinate 2,633,263 of JAEAOA010000455.1, forward strand.
TCACATGTGCTAAAACTATAAATACAACCAGCTTGTATAGACTAGTTGCGCAACTAGTCTATACAAGCTGGTTGTATTTATAGTTTTAGCACATGTGAAGATAGAAATGTAGAGGTTTACAAACACAACGTTTTTGTGTTTATTTGTTTGTCGTAACTATGTTTTGTATTTGCCTTTGAAAGAGACTCATTAAGAGTCGAAAGCGCTTAGGCTAGTTAGTTACTAGTTTCGTACTGTTCGTCGTCCGTTTATTGCACCTATTTTAATTAATCCCTGACAAACGTGATCCCTTGGTGGATCCAGTACGCTTGAGAGGGTTGTTATTCGCCATATGATTTGTATTCTTTATATATATATATATATATATATATATATATATATATATATATATATATATATATATATATAGAGAGAGAGAGAGAGAGAGAGAGAGAGAGAGATAGATAGATAGATAGATAGATAGATAGATAGATAGATAGATAGATAGATAGATAGATAGATAGATAGATAGATAGATAGATAACAGTCATCCACACTCCTCGCTACTCTCTAAAGTTAAGTAAGCTAACACCAACATTAAGAAATGTCATGAAGAGAACAAAGGAAATGTGGAATACCAAACTTATTGTTAGTCAGATTTAGTCATAATAAGTCATATTAAATAAATCTTACTCATATTTAGTCATTCTTAGCCACGTTTGATCATACTGGATCATTCTTAGTCATATTTAGTCATACTTAGTCATTCAGTCATATTTAGTCATTCTTAGCCATACTTAGTCATTCTTAGTCATATTTAGTCATTCATAGTCATATGTAGTCACTCTTATTTATACTTAATCATTCTCAGTCATACTTAGTCATTCTTAGTCATTGCTAAGTCCCTCGGTAGATATAAAACTAAAAAAAAATGTACACATTTCACTGACATTCATTCTCGTCAACTGTGCCCTACCATTAACCCATAACGCACTCAATTTAATGAAACAGAATGTAGTTACACAGTGCAAAAGAAGACCATTTTTATCTCATGCATATGGATAACAAGCTTGAAAATTTTCTATATATTGTTTCAAAATTCAACAAGAATATTATAATTGATTTTTTTAATATTTAAAATTCCAAAAGGTTACATTCGTAGGAGTAGGAAAATCACATTGGACTTGACAAAGATATAATTATCAAATATTTTGAACACGATTAGCTGTGCACGTATTTAGGAATTATCGAATGAGTTAAAATCCAACATAGATCCATAAAAAGAGTACTAGAGGCAGGCAATATATGTCATAGGAAGTGAATTTAATGTCGCAAACAACATTACATTTTTCAATACAAACACTGTCACTGGAGATACATGTAATTTCAGCTTCATCGACTGGATTATAACAGACCGACACCAATTTGGATAAAAAAACAAGAAAACTATAAAACTGTATCGTGTGCTTCTTCCCAAAGCTGACCTACATAACAAGAACTAATGGACCTGATACAAATTGAAAACACTCACAAAAAAAGTATTTATCCTCGACCTATACTTGATAGAAAAGACAAACTTCTCCAGGCTGTCTTCAAACATGAGTAGAACAGAAAGGAAATTTTCGGTAACAAAAAGGCCGAACAATTCCAAAGCAATCCCAAACTTAAGTCAAAACGAAGTACATGATATGTCTGTGAAAATATAAAGCGAGAAAATGCAAATCAAAAGCAAAAGACAATTGCAGCATCCACTACTGAACGAATCTGAAGCAAACTCGGATGTACGGTGTTTATCTTGCGAAACGAAAAAAGCAGATGCAGACAAAAGCAATGCAAAGCAATGACTAAATAACAGTGGGCTAAAAGCTTAAAGAGAGGGCTTTATACTGCAGCTCAAGATCAAAGACCTAAATAGAAGGCTTGAAGATGGTACCATTCCATTGTGCCGATTATACAACAATAAACCTTGAACAACTGATCCGTTGGACTAGTGGTTACAGCGTCCCCCTCAGTTGCGGGGATGTTATAGGTTCGATCTCCGGCCGAGTCATACCAAAGACTTACAAAAATGGTACTAACAGCTGCCTCTCATGGCGCTCAGCATTAAGAGATTAGTGTTAGAACTGGTCAACCTGGTGTCAGGATAATGTGCTGGGATGGACATCATGCTACATATCTGTGGCATGATGCCTCAGTGCTATACATCACTATAAACAGCCACAATACATACATCGTAGTGATAAGACTGAAAAACTGTTAAATCTACGTTGAAAATTCAAATCACACACACACACACACGCACACACACACACACATCCTTGAACATACAACCTCAGGTTGCAGTATAATCGCAATAAAGGAATACATTGAAAGGCACACTAAAACAGCATTATACAGCCATTGGAAGATTTGCAACCACTTCCAACAACTTGAAGGTATCACAATAAACCAGAAACTGTAATGTAGAATGATGAAAGCCAAACGAATCCATAGAGACCGCGCAATCAAATAAAATAATATCAGTCGAAATAGTCAAAGGCAAAACTAAACGATATTGCTACAGTATTTACGCATCAGTACATGCAGGCAGAAATGTGTAAGAAAAGAAACGTAGAAGAACGAAAATACAAAGATCTTGAAATACATAACAAGAGAATGTGGAACATCGAAGAAACAGTCAAAATCGCAGTAACCATATGTGATCTTGGACTGATAAAAAAGGATATTGTGGATAACGTTAGAAAGATCCATTTACAAGTCAATAGAGAGGGAATTCAAATGACAGTGACTCTTTTGTAGCATTTCTCTCCCTCTATCAATTAACACTAAGCTAAAACGTCACGTGCTAATAATAATAATAATAATAATAATAATAATAATAATAATAATAATAATAATAATAATAATAATAATAATAATAATAAATAATAATAATAATAGGAAATGTAACAGCAAACCATATTATCTTAGCGTTTGCATAGCCTGATGCTTTTATCCACGATTTAGAAACAGTTCACTTCTATCACACAAATGACATCAGATTAAAGTAATTTTGATAACTGGACTGGACTCATTTGATTACAACAAGTTTTACTGAAGTTGAAACCGGAATTGCAAAATCTTAAAATTGGCGTATAGGACAAAAAATGAGTTTGATACAAAGATTTAAGACACCAAAATAAGAAATTTAGACGATATCGCAAAATTTCTTTATTCTACAAAAATAATATATTTTCTTATTCATTATTTGCACAATTTAATCACTGTGATAGTTGTGACCCAAAGAAGTTTAACTTAAAGTCTGTACAGCATCTAACTGAATCCAACTCTTCAAACTGACCGATTCCACTTCACCGACTGGGATTAATTACCAATGTCTGGACAAACAGAACAAATAAATCGTTTATGCAGACTCGAAATGTATCACTAACTGCTATCTTGTATTAACACAACCTGTTCAAATGGTTTTACAAATTATAGGCAAAATTAATAATCTTAAATTTTGCTTATCAGGATCAGAACAACAAAGGATCAGAACAAAATATTTACACTAATCGTATCATTGGACAGCCGATATTTGCAAAAGATATATTTGCAATGTGTTGCCTTAGCAATAGCAGGAAATGACATCATCTCGAAATTGCAACGAATGATCCATTAAGTTAAGAATAATAATACAGTGATTAAACTGTGCTAGTCTCCAGGTCCTACATTGAAAGGTTCTGACCAATCCAAAGACTGTATCTGCCAATTTTACAATGCTTTTTGAGTCTCAGGTACTATCTTTTACTCGATGCTCTGTGTACTCTTTTCTGACTGAGAAGCCTGGCATCAGTCAAATTGATAGAACCAAAGAAAAATATATCGTATGAATATAACTTTTTATTACAGCAAACTATTCTAAAACTTGGTCACCCAATAAGATTCAGTGCTGAATCCTTCAGAAATCTTAGTAGATATAACGATTTATGTTTCACAGGTCTCTGTGTTTAAATAGGTAATACTCCTAGAGAGCAAAGTAGGACAATTTAAATCATATCTTCTGATCCACATTATTTGCTACTTCATTTTATCGTGTGACTTGCCTGATGATGGGTATTCAGTCTCAAAAGAAAACACTAGATGGACAATTCAACTCTATCTTGGTAATTTCAGGTACTTGTAAATAATTCATTTCGTGTCTGAATCAACTGCTAATTACGTTGATAGAATCCACAAACTGTGTGAAGCCTTTCATGCTGTTGCAAGAGGCAAACTAATTTCGGTAGGTCACACCCAGTACTATCAGTAGCTGAATCTATATAAACAGTGTCGCTGATGATGTTCGCACAAATGATGTACACAGTTGACAAACTTTATGCGTTTATATGTACTAGAATTGCTGGAAATATAACTGTTTAATCTAAAGTTATTTATTGTTGTTTCCTTTATTCTCGCATTGACGTCCACATTCTTACAGCAGCTCAAACAGCTTTGTCAGTAATAACCAAACATTTAATAGTTTGTGGTGTCTTTTTAATAAAATATTTGTTTCTTAACTATATTTCATTTGTCTAAATTGGGCATAATTTATAGATTTTGTTTACATCTTCCATTGATCTCTGTAACTTCTTCCTTCTTCTAAACATGTTCTGATACAATCATCTCAGTTAATTCAAAGCAGTCGTCATTTTCTTGGCAATCTGGAATCGTTGTGCGATAAACCATGCGTATAGAAAATTTAAATAAATATTTTGTTCTTACTGGTAATGGTTTAGACCTTTTCTTTGTTGTTTTTTTTAAAGCTTTAACGGGTTCTACTTACTGGCCAGATTTTATTTAAGATGTCGTAGATAGCATTGCCTCAAAATTGTTGCATTATTTCAATGATATAAATATGCATAGAGCGTACGGTGACTGCCAAAGCACTACCAACAAGAGACAATTTACAAACATTATAGCATGCGTACAACATACAAACTGGCATAAACAAACGTTAGAAACAAGACAAATTGATTTAACAATTTATTATTCTAAATACAGCTTACTCTGAGAGAGAGAGAGAGAGAGAGAGAGAGAGAGAGAGAGAGAGAGAGAGAGAGAGAGAGAGAGAGAGAGAGAGAGAGAGAGAGAGAGAGAGAGAGAGTTACGTGTCTATGCTCGTATAATTGTAACAAGAAGAAAAAGGTGAAGACAACAAGCTTCTTAAAATTTAACAAAATAACTTTTGTTTTCCTAGAAAAACAATTTAAAATTGATGGAAAGGACCTCCGGTTTACGAATCAAGTCCAAAATAATACAAGAATTAAAAGTAGAAGTTCTAGCAATGAAAAGTCCTAAATCAATTTGTGTTCGAGTTTGTGTTGGAGGACGATGACGTATGTCGTGACCTTTACAGTTTTGCCGTGTCAACGGTGCCTTGTTGAGTCACAGAAAATAATGTTCCAGTTTAGAATGTCTAAATAAATTTTGATAAATTTTCTTGTCCAATAATTTCTGTATGAGCACTGGTATTTTTCAGGGAAAGAATCGCTAATTCCATACAATAAAAAATTCAACTCAAGCTGGTCAAAACAAAACACCTTTAAGTGTCGAAGATTGTTTAGCCCAAATGGCTAGTTTTTCTCATGAAAATGATTATACAGTAAGTTAGGACTCAATATAATTCCCGTATGAGGGTCACGTAGTCATTTTCTAGAAGAACGTAGAGTATTGTACTGCCAATTATCATGTACTCTGGGTATGGTCTTGATTCCACTGAATGAGCCATACTCTTAGAATGAATAAAGCTGTTGTTTACTAGAACTCTATCTGACTTCTGAATCAAGGTCAGAAAGTAGGTACAATGTTTCAACTACTGGTTGTTTATCAGGTCAAACAGAACTGAAATAAATTTCTAAAACAAATTTCAAATCCACTAGACAAATTTGTCATTAAAATAAAATGTAATGGAATAATATAAAATATTTAAACTAACAAATAAATAATTAAATTACATATAAATAACAATATAATGTGTCTCCATGTTCAGATATCTAGCATGTGTACTGGTATTTTACTTCGCATGTATAATTTTGTACAACAGATTGTGAGTCGAAACCTCTTTAAACAAATGTTTATGTTGCAGTCGAGGTCAAACTACTATCCGTTTATGGTGTTTGCACTCTGTTCTCAGATATGAAGCAGGTGTCTTTGACAATGCATCAATGTACTGATAGTGACTTTCTGTAAGGTCTAATTTATTTTTGTTTTGAATATATTTTTCTTATAACGTTTATAAAATGATTTTGGCCGGTAAATTTACCACATTATGATGTGATAATGAATGATGGTAAGAGTTCCTTTCATCACGTCCAATTTATTGGCGGGTTCTCCCCTATCGACAGGGAAATGTCAGACAGTTTCGAGGGTTTATACGGAATTGTCACTACCGTCCCAATAATATTATTTTGCATCGTTAGGGAGTGGAGAACTGCGGGGTTCTTCGAAATGCAAAGAAAGGGCGAAATATTTATTCGTCCTGAAATGCATCCTGTTCTTTTATTAAATTTATAGCATACTTGGTATATAAAATCATATAACAGATACAGAAATACTTATATATAAAGATTACATTTTGGATATAAAATAATACTTATAAATTAAAATTTTCCTTTAAATTTACTACTCTCATACGATTCTGAAATTTCTGTTTAGTGCATACCTGTAAAGAAACGAAAAAAAAAAAACTGTTCATCTAGAAGACCAACAGAAAACTGCTTCCATGCGGCTTTCGGCGTTGCTTAACATAGTTATGAAAGCAGAGAATTTATAACTCGCTTCCCAAAAATGTCATGATCTTGAGCGACTAATATGAATTATGTTTTATCGTTAAGAAAAATTATAAGGTCCGTTTTACTGATTTTTACAAACATTTACCAACCGTAATATAAAATCTTTGTTCTCCCCACAAAATAGTTGTTGTTATTGTAGGATTTAAAGCCATTTTTTAGCACAAGATGGGCTATAAAAGTCGGCCAGGGTAATAGTGGAGGAAGAACCCGGGTAAACCCGGAAAAACGACCGACTCACGAGAAGCAAGCTTTCTCACATACCCACAGTGACCGAACCTGAGATTCGAGCCTACGCAGACAGAGGTCAGAAGGCTATGATCGGTAACGGTGAGCGCTTTAGACCACTTGGCCACTCAGATAAATCGTGCTTTTTATATCTTTTTAATGCCATGTGATATATACAGAACAACTATCAGCACACTGATAGTCCATGGGTGTCTTATAAAGAGTAATTTAATGTTCAAACCGAATAATTATAAACTACGCAACATTTACGATATTGAAGTCAACTCAAAGTATATCAAGTACTAAAATTAACATTCTAATACTGTATTCATTCATCAAATATTGTAGCTTTAATGGAAATAGATCCTTAATGTTAACATTTGTGTATCTTGTATATTTGAAAACAATGAGATGATATTCAAAAAATGTGACGCATCAATCTTTAATAAATATCAATACAAATTAACATTAACATCATGCTGATTAGAATTTTATCTTTTATATTCTCTTAGAAATGTTTTCAAGTCTCACGACCCTCATTCCAGCTCATATCCGTGGTTCAAAAATGGAGTATAAGGATATGTATTTTCCGGAAAACGCTAATCAGCTGGAGGCGTTATTAGGAATTTCCTTTTATCTTTTGACGAGGTAATCATAACATTTCAGGCTTCGTGGAACCCTTTAGGAGTAGTAACCACGGTAGTGTCTATATCAAGGACTATTACGGTACTCAATTTGTCAAACAAAAGGCCATAATACGTGCTCTACATTTTGCTCAGAGATTTAAGATTTAATGATGGCTGGCTGTTTACAGTTGTATATGCCACAAGAACCATGATGTTGGCTTGTTTACAATGATGAACAAGTGCGTGATGAACAAGATCTTTCAGATCACCTTAGCATAACGAGATAACGACAATTGTCTCATGACCGACAGGTGGTCAGCCCTATGAATCGTCTCTGATTTCCATTAACTCATTTTAAAATATTTCTCATAGTTTTAAATAAAAGGGCCATAACTCAGTTTTGCAAGAAAATATAGCTTTGCAGTCCTGGCAATATAAATTAAAATTTTATATCAATATCAATATCAAATCATGCGAAAGTTGGAAAGTGCCTTAGAATTTGAGGATTTTACAATGCTATGTATTTTAAGCAGTTTAGAAAAGTTTGCGAAAATTCTGTGTCATGCCAGTTTATTTATGCCATGTATTTCAAACAATGAGTAAAAAGGTAAAAAAGATATAACTGAATGTTAATAAACCAATCTAAATGAAATTACTATAGGCTATACAAATTTTAAAGTCAAATGACCATTCGGTCAATGGTATATCCATTCTTATTAAACTATTTCTATTTTATTCATTTTTGTATCACTGATTTGTCTCTTCATTACTACAGGTGGGAATATATTAAACATGTTTGTTTGACTTTTGATGGTTGTTCGTTGCAACACTGAATGCAGTACCCATTCTCAACCTCGGTAAATCGATAATTATGAAGATAATAACTGTGGTGTTGGGATTAGGGCACAGATGGTAAACATAAATAAAGAGTCATTGCGTCTGGTATGCATTTTTAATCGAATTAATCACATGTATGTTTGACAGGTGACGCATATGTCCTGTAAAGTTACTTGGTAAACAAATCCTAGAAAGACGCACATACTATGTTCACAGTACTTTATACTTATTTGTGTAATGTTTCTCAAACACGATGACCTGAAGTATCGTCTCTTTTGAGAGAGTACTTGAAGTAAAATTAGCCCATGACTAATTCTGGTTTCCATTTTTAGGTGTTTCGTTTAGGAACAGAGGACCAGTTTATAAATTATAAATCCGTTTGCAGTTTGTAGCAAACGACAGTAGTTCAAGGTGAATTCCATTCTTGGAAAAAAAATTTAATAAAGGTTCCGATGACATATCACATATTTTATTGCCTCAAGCGACGTTCGGTCTAATAGATTTCGAGTTTCAAATTTGTATAAGTGCTAGAATCGCATTCATCGTTTTATAATTTACTCAGTGATTCCGGATCCATTATCAGATTATATTGGTTTTACCGGTCTGGCTGTAGAGCCATTATTATCAGGGTTCTGTCCCTATCCGTGTAGACAAGTGAAACGTTCACGATACCAAGATTCACCAGGAACTAAATGTGTGACAACAGTTTATGGTATAAAAGTTTGTGTTGGATTCGGTAATATTAAAATAATGAAATAATCAATGATAATATTTTAAAATTTTGTTTACAATCTAATATTAAGTGCTATTGGTATTAAACTTTGCAACACATAATAAAGAATTTCTCTTGAAAGAAAAGTCAGAAAACACAACAAAGTTATTTATCAGGCTAATGTTGAAATGATGAATATGATTTCATTGATAATCAGAAGAGAAGGGGTGGGTGGTGGAAAAATAAAGGGAACGTATAGGAGTGGCTTTGTTTCTGGTACATTGTGTGCTTTAGATAGTGACATGCAAACGTTTGACGTAGAATACAGAATTAATGTTTCAGGTTCAATAGCTTTTTGAAACAAATATTGACCAGTCTGTTTACAATGATGACTAAGACAATTGTGCAGCAGTGTTTAGGCACAGTAGATTTTCCATAGAACTAATTTATAGGTTAATCTTACTGATGGCGTTCGTCTATATATTTGCTCTGGTTTACAGTTTTAGATATATTGGTTAAAGGCTTGTGTGAAACAGAAAACCAGTCTAGAAATGACATAGTTCAATTACGCCATCTAGCAATATTTTAGCGTTGAAATTGGTTTCTATTTGGTCGTTTTGACGGATGTGGTTGAATTTGGTTCCATATTATCGTGTGATGTATACTTTCTCGGTAACGAACCATACAATTTGTCTGTAACATGAACACTTAAATATTAGCTAATTATAAAGACTTAAGAAATGCAAAGCAGATTAATAAATATGGAAATTAAGAATACATAAATATTCAGGCAAGAAAGAGGTTTAGGCGTAATTTAACCCTAGGAGTAATTTAACTTTAGGAGACAGCAGTCTTCTTTGCTTTGGTTTTTGGATGTTTAATGTGTTTTATGGTCACCGTCGGAAGTTTGATGGGTCGTTGGTAAAACTAATGTTTAAAACGATTAAACCAGCCTTAGAATGTGCATATAATGCTCTCCCCAGCTCTAACAGAAACAGAAAATTGCAGAAGTTCTAAGGAAACTTCCTACTATGTAGCCTGTGTAATTACGAGCTAGCATTCTTGTTGAAACAAATGTGCATGTCATTTATCTGCATTAAAATCGTTCTTATACTATTTCATCTATTGCCATGACTGTTTATCAGCGCTATAATGACCCATTATCGGATGACACAAAACATACAGAGGCTTTGAATCGATTGGGGTTAAATAGGCACTGAATACAACCTAATTGTCAGGAGGACGTTTCCATATTTATGTGGGTAACTCGTGACAGGATGATCAATGAAGTAAAAATGTAACGTGATTTACCATGGAAAATGATCAGGCAAAGGTGACGCTTTGGTTGCGTCCAGTGGGACTAATGAAGAACTCATTAATCACACTGATTGAAGAACTGTGGCTGGAGATTACATTTTGCTCTCTAGTCACACTGCGGCATGCGTTTGTTGACAGTCTAATGTACTTGTATATCACGTGTATGCTGGCTTAAATTCCTTCTAGTAGGAAGTAATACATTCATTACATTAGTTGGACTTTCCAGTACGGAAAGGCGCTAGGGAGAATTTGATGAAATAAAGACATAAAACTAACTGTAATGGTGCAAAAGTTAGTATGTCATTTCTCAGTATATTCTGTCGTGGTCTGCGTAAAACGTAACTATTATAATTACCATATGGGCTAGGCTCACAATAACCTGACAGCTTGTAATTGGCAACCTCTCTTGATTCAGGGTCATAACTAATTTTTAGAGTTGGTTCGATAATGGTTAGATTGATACAGCAGGTTAATGTTATCGTAAAGTCATATAGCGGAAAATGACAAAGCTAACCAGAGCCCAAATTTTGGGAAATCTTGGACCATTTGTAGCAGGCTCAAAAAATATTTTGAAGAATAACTGTTAATAAGGGCAGTTTAGTGAGAATCATTCTGACTTTGATGGGAGTGATAAATTAAAGAAAGTTAATCCTGATTGACAAAGAGAAATGACGGGCATATTCTCCAGGCTAAATTTCATGGTTTAAGTATCATGCAATAAAGTTTTAGGCAGACCAAGCTTTTCTGCATAAGCAGGAACTTTTTAACACATGGAGAATATAAAGTATTATTCCGTTATAGCTAAGGGACAGGGGTCTAGAAATTTGATAGACCAGGAACCGGAGAACACACAGGAGTTATCCGATGATAAGATAGCGAGGACTGAAGAAGATTAACAGGCATGGTCTTAATCACATATAATATAAGTTGATGTAAGTTTATTTTAAATTTATACTTCATTTTCCCCTGAGTTCGAAAATGATTGCACATTTATCGGTCTTAAATATAACGGCAATTACGTAGTGTTGGAATTTCATGTATTATTCTAACACGCATTGTGAGAATAAATTTATTTGTCTTGAATGTTATGGGAATCGTTTATCCTAAAGATTTCATGCATTTCTTCTAATACGAATTGTGAGAAATAAATTATCCTTTCTAAATTGTTTGTATCATATATGCAGAGAATTGATTTCTCTATATCTGGAAAAGTATATAAGTGAATGACTAATTAGTTAAAGAACTTTGGACAAGGATTGAAATCCATTAACTCGTTTGTGTAATTAAGAGGTGGATTCTGTCCAACCGAAAATAACTGGTGTTAGGATTAGGAACATGAGCAGTCTAACAAAGTCAGCTAGTAATTCACAGCCCACAGCGAGGTAAAATGAGAGTGGTGGTTAGAAAAGACATAAATTCACGTTAATAGATTGTTTGTGTATCAAACCAAATTTCAAACTTACCATAGCTTAGTTCTGTTGAATTAGGATAAGACAATATATGACGTGAATAGGGTGGGACTATTCTTTGATCCCAGGAGAAAAAGAAACCCTTCACATATTTAGGATGGGTATTATATTTTGTTTGAAAGAAATAATTCCATATCTGTACTGATCATGTACAAATTGATGATTAAAAACGTTCTGATATATATATATATATATATATATATATATATATATATATATATATATATATATATATATATATATATATATATATATATATATATATATATATATATATATATATATATATATATATATATATATATAATCCCCATTCTGTAAATTTGTCATCAGACTTAGTTCTTAGTTTCAGGACATGTGACAGCCGGCATTGTGTTTAACCTACCCATTAAAGGCATTCATTTCTTGCTAGGCAACGACCTAGCTGGAGACAAGGTTGTAGTCAATCCACTTGTAGCTGGCACATCTTCTTTGGATCAGAAACTTGATCCAATTGAAAAAGAATATCCTGAGCATTACAAGCTTGCGCAGATGCCAGAGCTATGTCAAAGAAATCTCTTGAGAATCATTTTCATAAGGAAGACATTCCTTTAGCTGACACGTGTACTGGTCAGGGTTTTGATGAGGTCACATTCACTTATAATTTGTATCAATCGGGTGGTATTGATCACAGTGATTCTCTTTTAAATACTCATTCTCTTTTATCTAATCAGGTCGTCGAACAGGAAAAAAATCATGAGATCTCCTGTTTGTTTCCGAGGTCCTTTACTGAAACTGAAGTAAATGAAGCACCTGTCTGTTACTTCATTAAAAATGGAATTCTTATGAGGAAAAATAGTCCTTCCAATGTACCTACTAATGACGAATGGTCAGTGAACTATAAGATTGTAGTTCCGAAATCTTAAATACAGGAAATACTTAGTTTGGTCCATGAAACTCCTCTGGCTGGTCATTTAGGGATAAATAAAACTTACAAGATCTTAACTCACTTTTAATGGCCAAATATCAAAAGTGATGATTGCAAATTTTGTAGATCTTGTCATACTTGTCAAATGGTAGGAAAATTCAATCAGAAGATATCTAAGGCTAATTTACAACGAATTCCTGCATTTGACGAACCATTGAGCAGAATTATGGTAGATTGAGTTGGTCCTTTACCTAAGACCAAGTTAGACAACCAATGTGTGCGCAACAAGATTTGCAGAGGCAATTGCTTTGAGGAATTCTATAGTAAATTCTTTGATAAAGCTTTTTACTCAATTTGGCCTTCATATATCTGTTCGATCAGGTCTAAGGTCAATTTCATGTCTGGACTTTTCAAGCATGTTATGCATAAATTTTGCGCTCTACAATTCAAGTCAAAAGTGCTTTTGAAAAACTTTATTGGATAAAATATTTGAGTTTTGTGATAGAGTTCATTTTCTGTTGCCCATTGTTCAAAATTTTCTTCAAGTTAGATTTTACGGCTCTTACAAAGTAAAGAAGAAAATGAATGAGTTAAATTATAATTATAGTACTCATGTCTAAATAAATTAATAAATAATAAATTAATAAATAAATTAGTGTATTGCAAGAAATAGCTATGTCAATTATTACAATTAATTTAGTGGTACCTGTCTTACAAACTGAGGATTTATGTGAAGAAATTTAATTGAACTTGGAACAATAAATCTTCCAAATTCTGAAATTATGAACGATTTAGAGCAGAAACCTTTACATTTGCAGCAAGAAGAACGAAAAAACTTAATCAGTTATTATTTAAATATGAACACTTTTTCCCGGATATTCCAACAAGAACAAACAAATTATATCATGACGTTGAAATTGTTGATTCAAAACTTGTAAAACAACACAAATACAGGATGAAGCCACTCAAACAGGAATACTTGAAAAAAGAAATTCATTATTTTTTGGAGAACGATTCATAGAGCCCAGTAAAAGTGATTGGAGTTCACCATGCATACTTGTTCAGAAACCGGATATAACTTTCCTTATGTGCACTGAATATAGGCTGATGAACTGCGTGACAAAAACAAATTCATTTCCGTTACCAAGGATCGATGATTGCATCGATAAAATATGAAATGCCAAGTACGTCACCAAATTTGACCTTCTCAAAAGGATTTTGGCAAATTCCACTTATGGAATGAGCGAAATAAATTTCGACCTTTGTGACTACAGATGGACTCTACAAGTACAAAGTAATACCGTTTGGGATGAAAGGATTCTCCAAGTACGTTTCAACGTTTGATGAATATGATTACTTCTGGTCTAGATAATTGTGACGCTTATATTGATGACGTCATTATTTACAACGACACCTGGAAAAGACATCTAGAAACGATCCTGAAATTCTTTAATTCTTTGACAATATATGTATTTAAAAGTGAGTTCTGCCTTGCTTGAGTAATCTTCTTAAGACATATTGTGGGACATCGTAAAAGTAAAACATATTGATGCATAGGTGAAGGCTATCTCTGATTTCCTGTGACTGTCAGTAAAAAGCAATTAATAAGATTTTTTTTAGTTTGCCCGGATACTATCGAAAGCTTTGTACGAAGTATTCTAATATTGCTGAACATCTGACAAATTTGTTAAGTAAGAGAAATAATAAGTTTCTCTAGACCGAAGAATAAATGTCAGGAAGCTTTCGATAGGTTAAAAGCAATACTCAAATGTGCGCCGGTTCTAACAGCTCCAAATTTCAATCAGTCTTTTAAATTGTCTGTGGATGCAAGTGATGTTGAAGTTGGAGCAGTATTAATTCAAGAAAACAGTAATGGCATTGGTCATCCAGTGTGCTATTCCTCCAAGAGATTAGATAGGCACAAAATAATTTACTCAATAATCGAAAGGAATGTTTAGCTTTAATTTTGGCATTGCAACATTTTGAGGTTTACATTAGCTCGGCTCCTTCTCTGGTTGTTGTGAATAGTGATTACACCCCTCCCTCTTTCATTGTCAAGATGAAAAATAAAAATAAAATATTATTAAGGTGGAATTTGTTTTCTACAAGAGTATAATCTGAACATCAGGGACATCAAAGGAAAAGACAATTTGATTGCAGATGCACTTTCCTGTGTATAGAAATATTCATCAGAATTTTCTTATGTAATATTCTTTACCGCATGTATAATGTACAGATGGTAATAAAGAAAGCCTTATTAGATAAATCTTTTTTCTCTATGGTTGAAGTGTTATGTATTTAAATCGCTTGTGTGTAAGGTTTACAATTCTTTTTATTTCATTTTTGTTTCATTGTATTTAATTGCAATGAAATATTTTTCTCGGATTTGTGATTCTATTTTTAGTAGTGAGATATATTTTTAGCACAAAGTTTGTTTATTCAAGACGAAGATGTATGTCGTGACGGTTGGCATTTAGTTCGTCTTACATTGGTAACAAATCAGCAGGACGTTAAAATGATAGGTCAGCATCACGGACTTACTTTCTCCGTGTGATCAATGTTTGCAAACAACCTTTTTAGTGGAGTGCATTTTAGTGTAATACGAGACCTTATGACCAATTTCACGAGATTTGAATTGATGTTTTGAGTGTTAATACGCATTCTTAATATTGTTTTGGCCAGAATCATTTAAAACTTTGAAGGAAACAAGGTGTATGAATGTATTTATTTTAAATTTGTTGCCAGAATATTTTAATCTTCGTCTGATTTTTAGATTCAATAATTTATTTTCCTGGATACTCAACAAATTTACTTTCTTTTAATAAAAAAATTCTGAAAGATATTCAAGAAAATTAATTCTGGAATTACTCGGAAACAAAGAGTGTAATTCAAGTGAGGAATTATTGTTATTCATACATTAGACTGCATCTGACGTTATCTCCCTCCATATTCATACGTCGTCGGGCTCGAACCTAGATTCTTATAGGACTATTTAGTGATAGGACTTGTGATTTTATTCTCAGAATCATTTTTGGATCATATTAACAGATTGTAAGTCATATTTACAAATTTTTACATTGTTGTCAATGAAATAAATTGTTTTGGTGAAATATGCAAAGCTTGTTGGCTTTCGCTCTTTTCTTTATTACTTAATACGAGCCCTTATCACTTCACAATATATATATATATATATATATATATATATATATATATATATATATATATATATATTATATATATTGCACCGAATTTCCACTTACATGAGAGGCATTTTGCATTATATTTCAGGAGTATATTATTTAGTTTGTATCCCTATTTTATATGTTTAGTTTGTAAAAGATAGGCTTCTAAAATGGAGAACCATTCTAGAGATCGTTAAGAAAACTTGCCATCTTGAATACACAAGGGTAAAATGTGAGTTTGATTTATAGATAGTTTCTTTGTTATATATTATGACGACAACACATTAATATGATATAAGTTCGTTATCATTGTATTTTGTTATATCCTTCTAAAACATTACTATAATAGTGTAATGCGCATTTTGCTATAGCGCCCCGTTTAAGCAATTCTTAGGTTTGTTTGATTACTTGTTTGATTATTGGAATTCGGTGCAATGGGAAGTATTCCTTAGCCCGAAATAATTAGCCAATTATTAGGAGCAAACGTCACTGAGAGGAAGTGTTAGTGAGTTTCCATGATGCCATTGTCAGTGAGCAGCGAATTCAGACCCAATCCGCATGAGTGACCATGGATGATGAAGTCCTTAATATAATCTAGTGATATAAATTGGTGTTGTGACTGCAGAGGCAGTATTTACGGTAGGAAACCGGTAAATTACACAATGGAATAAATTAGAAGGGACTCGGAAGATACCGTTTATGTCGCCATGGTGGCAAATATGAAACAGCTGTATTGGTGTGACGTGCCTTGAAACCATAGATTGACTGGCCTAAGGTGGCGTAGTTAAAATAGTTCCCTGTGTTAGGGATAGTTGTAGAGTTTCTATGGTGTGAACTGATGACGGTACGAAAAGTTGATATAGAGAAACTATGCGGATGTGTGGTTGATATATATTTGGCAAGTTGTGATCTTGCATTGATTAGAGTAAAATTTAGGTATAGAATGGACACGTCGGGCTTTCCAACTTACAACTGAAGCTGTATAGAAGTGTTTTTAAATTTGCGGTAAACTTATGACTTCTAGCGGAAATCGCGCCAGGGTTTTAACACCGCTCGGTCAAGCAAAGACCCCTGGCTTGTAGCAGTAAAAACTTCATGATCTAAATCAATATATCAGCATGTTCGATGATCGATCTCTCCTGCTTGTCAAGATATATAATTGAATGTGAAATGCACCCCCCCAAAAAAAATAAACGAACCAAACTGAAACACAAGAGAACAATATACATTTTGGAAAATAAGGAAAATTTTAAGGAAAAAGAAAGGATCAAGAAGCTTGTATTATACTGAGATTTGGAGGAAGTGTTTGTTCGTGCGTCTGTAGCAAACTCATTTTGGACAATCTCTTGTCAAAACGGACATTTTACTAATAAACAGCCATTCGTGGGTATTATTAATCATTAATTAATATTTATAATAATAATCACATAAAATGTCAAGGATGCCATTTTGTATTGCTCATATCTTTAGAGGCGTTTTAGAAATGCAACAACAACAACAACAACAATAATAATAATAATAATAATAATAATAATAATAATAATAATAATAATAATAATAATAATAATAATAATAATAATAATAATAATAATAATAATAATAATAATAATAATAATAATAATAATAATAATAGGAGATTTTGGGATGGAAAGGTGGTTTGCTGAATTTGGTCTTAAATTTAAATTGGGAGAAATGCTTTGTTTTCTTGCATGAAGTTGTTCATTGATATGTAATGGAGTCATATTGTTTGGAAACGATTTGCAAAAGCATAACCGTTTTCAAAAATATATGTTCTCGTACTGTTAACATCTTAATATCATTCATTGCATCTGCAATGTTTTCACAATCTATGATGAGCCTGCAGTCGCCTTTCCTCAAACGGAATAAATTGTAAATATTTTTGTCAGAGGTGATTCCCAAAATATTACATTAAGCTATCATCATTATCTACAGCACTGATGACAATATTTTCAAATTGAGAAAGGTCTGTTTCTCTGACCAAATGAAGCATATTATCAGTACCTACCTCAGGCAATGTCTTGACTTTGATCAAATGTATAAGACCTCATTCACAAACATATAATGATTGAATCACCAATCTGAATTATTTGTTTCATGGAAATTTCCCGATGTTTTGGGCTGGTTCATTTTTTCTTTGCTGAAAATAATCACAGGTACTCGAGTTTCATAGCTAATATTAAAATAGGTACTATTCACAACATTTCTGTTTACCTGAGATTATTTTCACAGAATCACTTGCACGATATCCAATGACAGAGCGCATTGAGAGTAAAGAAAATATATTTTCTATTGCAGAGTTGATAGCTTTAAACATGTTTCCTCTCTTCACATATTTGTCCTTATTAATGTTGATCATTTGAGTCTCTGATATGATAAACTCAATTAGGTCACCAAAAGCTATGACTTTTTCTCTGGTTTTCATTGCCTTGTTGATATTATCCTTGCACGTTTCAGGTTCTTCTTTTACCAAACTTAAAAGTTCAATTTTCAAGTTTCTAATGTTTCCCATTCTTGACAATATAATTTCAGGATAAATAGTATCAGGACCATAGTTTATTTCTGTTATATCTGACTGACAGTAGAGTATCTGACTGACAGTAGAGTATATGACTGACAGTAGAGTATCTGACTGACAGTATAGTATATAACTGACAGTAGAGTATCTGACTGACAGTATAGTATATGACTGACAATAGAGTATATGACTGACAATAGGGTATATGACTGACAGTGAGTATCTGACTGACAGTAAAGCATATGACTGACAGTAGAGTATCTGACTGACAGTATAGTATCTGACTGATAGTAGAGTATATGACTGACAGTAGAGTATCTGACTGACAGTATAGTATCTGACTGACAGTAGAGTATATATGTCTTTATTCAGATTTTTAATTTATCCTACAGCTTAAACAGTGACTCGATGATTGGCTAATGTCACATTTTATTATTTTTTTTTCTTCCAAACAATTCATCTTTCACTCACATGTTTGAAAGTTGTTCAACTAGCGTGTCATTTCTGTATTTTGCTGACTTATATTTTGTTTTTAAACATTCACATTCTTTTACTTTTGGGCATTCGGTTTTTGCAATATCCGCATGCAGATTTATTTTCCCTTATTTGGGCTGTTATTTGTTTTATCTCTGCCTTCAGCAACCCCAGTCAGCAGAGACGTGTTTTTTGACGGAACATCTAGCTGAGTATTATTCCTTGTTAGGGCTGTCATCTCATGATTACTGCTTGATTCGACTTTAGCTAATGACTGGGGCCTGAACTCACTGGAACGCCTGTATGGGATTTCGAACTTGTTTCCCCAGATTGATTTATTGCAGAACCATTAACTTCCATATCTAAATTCTCAAAGGGGGAACTATTTATTTGATCTCCAGGTAACGTAAAACGTATATCATCATTTGACAATGTAGGAGACTGTTTTAGGGTGCCTGAAGTGTACTTTCATTTTTATCATGATTACTATCACAATTTATAATATAAATGTCTTGAGCAAGGAGCCTAAATTAATTGTTGGGTCTCTGAAGAAATAGCGGCTGTGGAATTTTAGAGTCTCACAGTAACTTTGAAGGATTATAAATTGATCGATGAATAACTAATTTTAAATACTATACCATTATGCGTATGATCAATTCCTTGTCGGTATATAAGTTTCAGTCAGACATTCCATTTAGATGTGCATAACATTAAACAGTGACAGAGGTAGCTTTGTATTTTAGAGTAATCTAATCTCCATCAGAATTTGTTGTGTGTTTAGCGAGAGTGACACAGCTGGTGTCTAAATCACTTTTTGAAAACTGGAATAAAATTGCTGCCCTCTAGATAATTGGATACTGAATATTTATATAATCTTCCATGTTGAGCGACGTAAACAGCTAAATAGGTTGATTATGCAAAGTTCCAGATCAACATGCTTTCAATATATAATCCTTTCTGATCCATTATGGAATGATGTGTAGAAACTTTATTACAAGCTCTCAACTGTAACTATATTTAAACATATATTGCCCGATGTTAACATTACGAAATAAATATATTTATAAAGAAAAAATAACAGCAAGTAACAAATAAAGTAACTACGCTAACAATCATTGAATATGAATATTAGGAACGTAGATAATATGAATACTCCTTGAGACTTTAATGAAATTCACCTCTACTGTTGTCTGGAACATCTTTAGAACAAAGAAACCAGAATCTGCATGTTGAATCTTTATGTTAGCTGAGCAAATGTTCATATCACAATAGTTGTTGCATAATGTATCACAATGAAAGAGACGAAATAATATCAAAGATTTATAAAAAGAAATATAATTTAGCCTCTTGGAGAAAACTGTTTCGTAGGAGATAATTAAGCACACATATTTTCCTGGATTTAATTGTTGTTCTCAGTGATGTTATAATCGTATTTTTAATTAGTCCCGTAGTAGACACTTTTACTTCGTTGCTCTATGGACGCATTGTCAAATTACACATTAATTACCGCCAATCGATAAATGAAGCGTCCAAATAATTGGGAGCAGGCGTTAATATAGTCTGAGAACGAAATCAGTGTAAAAAGAAGTTGTCCGATTCCAAGCGGAAATCCGTTATGATCAAAGGCGGCCAGAGATCATTGAAAACTCTTGAATGGAACGATGTTAATTGCTGTCTGATTCATGTTTATATAATTCGCAGTATGCTTGTAAGGTTAGTCTATTTGGGTGTAATTATAGTCTTCGTAGAGATTATTGGTCGTGCAAAAGTTAAAATGTCATGAGAGTTTGTTTGGTGAAACGACTTATATAATCAAAGTGTAACCTAGATACTTGGAGAAATGTTGATACCACTACCACTACTACGAATAATAATAATAATAATAATAATAATAATAATAATAATAATAATAATAATAATAATAATAATAATAATAATGATGATATAGAGTAAATAAGAGGAATTTCGTCCATCCTGGTATTGTCAGAGTCATACGTGATCCAGACCATGTCGATCTCAGTTCTGCGAAGTTTTTTTACAACGAGTCTAGAAGCAGTTTCCAACTAACTTGGTAGATTGGTGACCTAGTGGTTAGAGCGTCCGCCTCGGATGCGGGAAGTCATGGGTTCGATCCCCGGCCGAGTCATACCAAAGACTTGTAAAAATGATACTAACAGCTGTCTCGCTTGGCCCTCTGCATTAAGTGGTTAGTGTTAGGAGTGGTCGGCCTGGTGTCACAATGATACGACTGGTTGGGACATCATACTATATATCTATGGCATGATGCCCCAGTGCTATATATCACTATAAACTGCCATTCTGCAGACATCGCAGCGATATGACTGAAATGCAAATGCTGTAAAAGATATACCTTTGTCTCTGAGAGAAAAACAAATAATGCAAAACGAGAAAACGTTTTCTACAAATTACAATGCATTCGGAAAAAGACTGAAAATCTTGCAATGAAATAACATAATAAATGAAACTTCAAAAACCGAGTGTGTTAAAAAATCTTAAAGCAAAGTTTCAAACAATAAAGAGTAAACATCAATAGAATTGTGGTACAGACACAGGTGCTAAAATAAAAATTTCAGTTGCTTGAAGGAATTGCAGACAGTGATGAATATCGCGCTCAATTTAACATTGTTGCGTAAAAACAGCTGATATAATTATTCAAAAGCACCTTACTTTGCTTTTTTCAGCTAGTTTAATACTTATGGAAGTTCATTATCAACACAGACCAGGAAATGGTGCTATAGTTGGAGCAATCATGAACAGATTTATGTCATTACATCGAGCAGAGATCTTTCATCAAAAGTTAATGTTAAGACACAAAGAGGAAAAGAAGACAATTATAAATAAGCGCAGAATATCAGAAAACTTACCATATTGGTATATCCTTCTGCCATTAGTGTTGTGGTAAAAAAAACCCAGTAGCAATACGTCATTTGATGGAATCCACAAATAACTCTGACATAAAAATTGTGACAGAAAACATTACCCGAAGCCTATGTCAGAGGTTGAAGCATTCCACGTGAAAGTACAAAGACTGTGTGACAGGTAGAAAAATAGAGCAGTAAATTCTATTAAAGATAATGTAGGTAATGGGTGTGGAAATCTAATGTGCACCTTCTCTTACAGAGGACCCCAGTAATAACACTTTACAGCCAGGAACAAGGTACAAGAAACAAAAATAAAATGAAATTACTTTGCGATACAGGGGTAGGGATGTCAGTTTAATATAAATGTGAAGTCAACTATTCGTAAAATAAACATAAAGTAAACCAAAAACTGATTTCTCAATACATGATGGCGAACAGTGGACGTGGCAAAGATGGCATTTTGGTCTTAGTATGGTAAATGAAAACAGATTGCATGTTTTCGTCTATTGTTCAAACATTTTATATTCCTTCTGCATTATCTGATTTGTTACTTCAAGATTTTAGAGTGTCCGCCTATAAATCTAATTTATTATCATTGATAGGTTACGACACGTCAGTTGGAAGTGCCATCCAAAGAAGTGTTCTCTACTTTAGAAACATATTTCTTAGATTACTTGATAAACGAGTCGGGGCAAGAGGCATTGCTTAAATGGTAAAAGCCAAGAAATGCCAAATGAAGCGAAAAAAGTTCTGTTTTCCTTTGTTCACAGAAATCACTTTCACAGATTTGCTGACTCAGTAAAACGTCTCAATCAACTGGCAGAAACAAATGTAAGGTTCAAGAAGTGATTAATGTCTTAGGTCATTTGATACTTTGAAGAAACTGTAATAAAAGTGCAAATAATTGCTTTGTCAACTTATGATGGCCGCTTCATTATTGCTTACAACGCTCCGAATATAGGACTTTTTGCTGAGAGACGATCTTATTTGACCCATAAATAAATACCCACAATCATAAACGTTATTAATCAGTTTCGCAATAAATTATATTTTCGTATGTTTACAGCGAGGACAAAATATGGTAGTTTAAGATAGCTCATGAACTTAAAACCTTTGGAATGAATATTGACTAGGTATTTAACATTTCGGTCATTTATGATTTTCAGATCGAATACAGACAAAAAAATGTTAATATGAATAATGCATTGTCAAGAAGTCCACGTAATTATATACTCTGTTAATATTATAATCCGGTTGAAGAAGGCTGCAATGAAACATAATCAATATATTCTGGAATCTTGAAAGTTTCCCTATTATCCCCAGTAGGAATAGAAAAAAGTAAATGATCGGTAAAGCCAGCAGTTTTATATGCGTGGAGGATGATTTGCACTTTGGTACTGACGTGACTGCGAAAAGCACTCTCAAAGAGACGTGTGTCTGAAGGACTTCCTATGCTGTATAATTGTGCTATTCATCAACCTCTTTGTGTAGCCCCAGGTATAGTAACAACAGTTGTTGTCCTTTTCCCTTTTTTATGAAACTCGGCCTTGGTAAGATATAATATGTGTCAATGAAGAAGAAGGAGAGAGAGAGAGAGAGAGAGAGAGAGAGAGAGAGAGAGAGAGAGAGAGAGAGAGAGAGAGAGAGAGAGAGAGAGAGAGAGAGAGAGAGAGAGAGAGAGAGAGAGAGAGAGAGAGAGAGAGAGCGGTCCGACAATTATGACAAAAACAGAATACAGTACAGGTAATCAAAACCATATCATTGATTCATTGTATGAATGTGAAAGCACATACCATAATATGTTTAAGTAGATTATTACCAAATAGAATAGACTAATGATATGATATGATATGAATTCTTTATTTCAGACTGCATGGTCCATACATCTAAATACGGTTATAAAGTAAAACATTGTAAACATGATACAATATGCATCATTTATACAAGTATACAGATACAAGTAATTGCGCCCTGCATTGCTAAAAATGAAATTAAGTGACACTTTTAAAGAGTAATTTGTTCCATCTACCAATAATATGAATATTTAAATGAATGTCATAGTTCCAAAGTGATTTTAATATACAGTTCTCACTATTAGATTGTCTTGTTATCATTGAGAATACACACTTTCTCATTACTTCCTCAAAACTGAATACATTATAATTTACAAACATGTCGGAGGCACTGTTCCATCTAGGAAGACCTAATAGAAAGCAAAGACTATTATTATAACCAATTACTAGTTTTCTTTCCACATTTTCACTAACGTTTGTCCACAATGGAGCACAATACATAGTGCAGCAATAAGATTTGAATAATCTAATTTTGATACTCAATCAACAAGGCTTCAATTTGCGTAGAATCATGTTTGTTCGAGTACACAAATATCGATAATGTCTCATCATATCTTCATTAATAACAGATGTAGAACAAAATGGACTAATATTCATTAAAATGAGTTCATATTGATGAAAATGTACTGACATTCATTAAAATGTCTCATAATCATTAAAATACGTTCATATTCATTATAAATGTACTCATATTCATTAAAACATGCTCATATTTATTAAAAATCCAACCATAAAAATTAGTCACAACTAATATTTTCAATCTCAAACAAATCGAGCTTTTTAGAATAGAAACACAAAATAGAAAGAATGGAAGGTGAAAAGAAGATATCTGGAGGGAGAAGGCAGAAATGGCGATGAAGAAGAGTGAAACTATTAGAAGGTTCTGACAAAGAAAATTGATTACTGATGTAGAAAAGCATGAAAAATGACAGCAATTAAAGGATTGTATCTAAAAGGACGAAAATAAAGTAAGCAACAACAGGCATATGAAATTAAATAAGACAAAAACAAAACTGCAACTACTACAAAATATTGATATTGAAGGAGGAAGATGGAAACCAACAAACGTACCTTGCGAAAAATTTGTCCCCATTTTCTTAGAGGTAATTGAATGCAGTTATCACTATATTTTCAATAATAATATAATATTTTTGGACAAATATCCGACTCAAATGCACATTATAAATAATTGCCTCCGATATGATGATTCTAGGCATTATATCTAGAGACACACTAAATTTTACAAGGACCCTCCATGAAACTGAACGATATAATTGTGAAAGACTCCCATCACGACTGATTATAGTGCCTGAATGTGCGTTCTGAAATTGATTAAAAACAATACAATGCAGGAAATCAGACCAATTCATTAAATGCAATACAATTCGGGAATCAGTCCAACTAAATAAATACAAACTAATACAGGAAATTAGTCCAATTGATTAAATGCAATAAACTACAGAGAATCAGTCCTATTGATTAAATACATTACAATACAGAAAATCAGCCCTTGAAACTCATTAAAAATGTATAGAATTATCTTTGCTATACAAGTTTATAACTAGATAATTTCTGACACCATAACTCACAACCTTATCTCACACAAATTAATTAAACACTAGGACTCTCAGCTTAATCAACACAAGCACACAGGTACTATGACTCTAATGACGGGCAGAATTATATGAAGTATCATAAAATACCATATAGATATATATGTGTATAAAATTGAAGTCTGACGTTGATTAAGCAAATATGAAGTTATCTAAATGAGACAATGGTTAGTTTTTCTATAACAGGTACATTTAGCAGCAATTTAACAATCTGTATAACAATTTATCTTCTCTGATGAAGAGAGTTAATTCACAAAGACATATCTTGAAAGTTTCGGTAAAGTATGTGCTTTCTGGAAGTAAAAGTATATCGTCTGTTGCTACGACTGACACTAGCAGCTCGGGTTCAGTACTGTTTTTTGGCTGATTCATTTCCATATTATTGAGATAATTTCTCATCAGCTTCCTAAAAATATCATAGAAGTGAAACCTTGTAGCTTGTAGCTTGGACTTGTCTTTTTATGAGAGTGGTCGAAAATCTGTATGTGAGTTATATTTTGCTAAGCATGTAAAAAGGAACATCTTTCACAATGTCATCTATTGCCAGAATGAGATCTTCAAAACATATGCGAGATATGATGTGAGAGTAAGCCTGATGTACGATCATACTTTATTCGTCATCTTCGTAGAAACATACTTGATGATAACCAGTTTTCGCATTTTAGCATCATATGCGGATCACCAGTCCTTATCTTACACCTACTGACCTAATGATGATCGGATAACATTGATAATTTATAGTATGTGCACATTACTTCTCCCACAGCCAGAACCGATAATTCAATGTTGTAAAGTTTTCTTTCGGTTCACCACTTCAAAAGGAATAATTATTCAATATTGATATTTTATGGTCGAGGTATCTATTTATCCCGTCTGTATCTTATAGTCACAATCATTTTGGACAAACACTGGTAGCTATTGAACTACCTTGCAGAAATTCGCTGGTATTATCTGAAGGCTGGATTGAACAGCCCCTTCAATCACACAGACAGCGTTTAGATCAAACGTAAGAAAGATTGCACAATGCTGTTGACTTTAAAAAACAATTTATCGTAACATTTGCCATTATATGCAAAGTTGGTGACTTGCGGGACAGTGGTGATTTTTCACCGTGTACAGATTCTTTGATTTATGGTACTTGTCTTATGGCATTCTTTAGTTTTCTGCATGGTCAAGATTTTCTTATAAGGAGTTAGTCTCTACAACATATATTTTCACATTAAGTACATTAGGATTCACGTGAACGACATTAGAATTCACGTGAACGACATTAGAATTCACGTGAACGACATTAGGATTCACATGACTTAGAGT
>JAEAOA010000455.1:2665000-2677500 GCA_016746295.1 Potamilus streckersoni
CTGGAAGTGAAAATTTACCGTCGAGCAAGATGTTGCAGCTTCTGATGAAATTGGTAAAAATATTATTGTGACTTAAGTGTTGCTTAATTTATGAACTAATATTCATTTGTTTTGCTCATAACAATCGCTCAGAACTGATATTATTTACAACTTAACGATTAGATCTAACCGAATAAAAAATTTGGAACAAAGACTAACGGTCGCAAAAAGGAGAATATAAGTTGCTACAATAACTTAACGGATGCGACAAAAGAACTAGCGAAGTAACAACTTTACAGTATTACATTGAACGGCGTCAGACTTCAATCTCAAAGCGACATAATTACTGTATTCAAAGAAATAAATGCTTTAATGCCGAAGGGGAATATTGTAAAACCTCGGTAATGGTTAGGTGGCCGACGGGAAATCAAATCTTGACTTGGAGTAAACCTCACTTGAAACATTTCTATTCTGGAGATAACACGTAGCATTAACTCCTGCCACATGAACATTTTATAAACTGTTGGAATCAGAAGCAGGATTTGTCATTTCAACAAGACGTTATCACTGCCCAAAGCATTGAGACATATAAAGAAAACAAGAATTTAAATGGTGATAATTCTTGTCTTGTTTCTGAAGAATGTAAAATGGAATGATCGATTATCATATACATAGAAATATTTATATGTTTGCGTTGTGATAGCATTCCAGAATTTACAAATAATTAGGATTTACCGGAAAAAGGTTGATTTGATGAATGAAAAATCTATAAACAAGTTTTTCGTGTAAAATATGTACATTTTTAAAGAAAAAAAAACCCATCAAAGTTACAGTTAACGGAAACTTTTGCGAGGTTTATCCTCGGAAAATAATGGAGTGTCTTTTTTATTTTTGTCGTTCCTGAAGAAAAGGAAGTTCATTCCATTAATGATAACCTTTCAGAAGAATTCTTTCATTATAATTTAGTATGACTAGCCGTAATACATATCGCAGTCATATTCGGCGATGACCATTAACGATGGAAAACAGTACATCAGCTGAAATAAACTTTTCCACTGGACATATTTTGGCCCAAGAGCACACATATCCAATAATTTTATCTAATGTAATCATATGTGGGACAAGTCTAGTGGGAAATATAAGTGTCATAGTAATGATTTGTAAACGAAGACTTCTTGGAAGAACTACAAACGTATTTGTATTTTCCTTCGCAATAGCTGATTCTCTGAGTTGTTGTGGAGCAATACCTTTTAATGTCACCGTATTTCTTGACAGAAGCATGTCTGTGTTTTTGTGTAAAGGATATCAGTACTGTAACTGCATATCGAGAACGGCGATTTCTTACACGATTGCTCTGTTAACGACAGAAAAAGTTTTGAATATTCTGCAGCCAACACGGATCATTACCGCTGGCCGGTGTTTGTTTTTCATAAGTTTGGTGTGGTTCTTTTCTGCCGCCTTCAATGTGTGGGCAACCGTGTTTTATACGGTTGAAACAATACCACTTCTTACAGACGAGTATCTGGATGAGAATGATATATTCGCCTTTGGCAAGGTCTGCTATTTTTCAAATCGATTCGAGAATTTAAGGCATATTTTTGAAATAACGGATTTATCGGTCCGTTTTGCAATTCCAATCTGTATAGTTTTGATTCAGTTTCTTTTCATTCTTAGAAAGCTACATGGAAGTTTAAAACAAAGAATAGAAACATATTTATTCATCATGAAATTTCTATTATTAATTTTGTTGGTTTTCTTGTTATGTCACACACCTTTCGAAATAGGTAGTATTTTACGCAACAGAAAACGAATTCCTTCGAAAGATATTGTATTTTTCTTTGACTTGAGCGCTCTGATTTATCATTGCCGGGGTGTGTTGAATCTTTTCATATATTGTTATTTTAAACAGTATGTGTGCAAGCGAAGAAAAATATCGACTGCACATAGTAGTAAAGCCAATATTGAAATGCGACCAATGCGAACCTATCGAGGAGCTTCCATAAATGACACTCGCGTTGTTAGGGGATAATTTCTTTCTTAAGATTTCATACAGGCAACAAATAGACAAAAATATCATGGGCCGATGATAATGCTTTCATATACTTGACTGCAACATCTAATTAAATGTTAATTTAAGGACAGACTTTGAGAGCCGATAAAGTATGCCACCTATTTAAGGATAAAAAAGGACTCTGCTTATAAATCAGAAGATGAAAACAAATCAACGGAGCAGTCATAGCATTTTTATATTTTTATTTCACTAAGGAAATTGGCTGAAGAGCTAGTTGGAGACTATATGAATATATATATATATATATATATATATATATATATATATATATATATATATATATATATATATATATATATATATATTCATATATATATATATATATATATATATATATATATATATATATATATATATATATATATATATATATATATATATATTCATATATATATATATATATTCCAAGTTAGTTATCGGGTTCAGCAGACAATCGTTTATTATTGGAAAAGAGTATATACCTTTCCAGCCTCCAATCAGCTTTGATAACACCGTGACCTTGAAAATGATAAGAACAATGATATCCTTTACTAGAAATCTTGACAGACATTTCTGAAAACAAACTAAATTTCATTGTTACACACTATTGTAAGTTTAATCAATAAAACAGTAGTTTCTATTATAGTACTGCCGCTAACATACCAGTTCAAGATAAGGAGAAGCAGTCATATTTTAAATAATAAACATAGCGTCCAATTCAATTGAGAAAGAAATAGGTAAGAAAAAATGATTGCAAAGAAACAAGACTGGCACACTTAATATATTTTATTATTTTTTAAGGACGTTACTCTATCTTTTCCAATCATGAATTAGGTCCTCCGAGAGATATGGAATCAAATTGTAATAAACGAATAAGGGGATCATTATATTTTAATGTTATGATTATTCAAGAAAAGAACGTATTAATAAACATTTCAATTGTGTCGTACATATCAAGAGGTATTTCAACTTTGCTTGGTTTGATGTAATTTTAATGAAGAATAAAGCTTACAAATTTGCAAGAGTTTCGTTACTAACGCCAGATTTCATTGTTCCTTGTGATAGTTGATACGATAAACTTAAGAGAATAGGAAAACAAAGTGACAAAATGTTTTGCTTCTTGACGTCTTGTATATTTTGTTAAAAAGATGTCTCTTACCGAAATATTATATATATATATATATATATATATATATATATATATATATATATATATATATATATATATATATATATATATATATATAATACAAGCAATACTATCATACTGGTTAGTGAAATTAAATTCGTACTCTACGACTCTACGGAGTTTCGAGAACCCAGGAATACGATAGTCTGTTCTATCTGATATATATATGTATATTATATTTATAATTCTTTGTAATAAAACAATCGTATATACCTTGATTTCTTTCATAGGGATCTGGAACGACTGCATATACTGTATATATATATATATATATATATATATATATATATATATATATATATATATATATATATATATATATATATATATATCTATATATTTTTATATATATATATATATATATATATATATATATATATATATATATATATATATATATATATATATATATATATATATATATATATATATGAGAATCATTGACTAGGTCGTCATGCGAGTGTGTCTGCTACGCACGAGCTCATATAACACTGATTCAGTGACATCATTTTTTGCTGATGCGTGCTTAGTCGTGACGTTATATGGGTTGGTGCGTACAGGCAAGGCGATGGGTGCCATTTACTTGCTGACCTGGGTTCAAAACTCCGTAGAGTACGAAATTAATTTTTCTAACATGTATAATAATATTGTTTGTATTAAAATTATTAAATTTTGCCCACTATTATCAAGATTTTTCCTACAGAATCCAGGGAAAGCACAGTCTGTTCTGTCTGGTATATTTCACTTCATATCATCAAGCCTAATTATGACTTCTCAAGAGACAGCACTTTTCGCTCTCTCTGGTGTATATATGCAACTTTGTGTATTAACTTCTATAAATCGTAATCTTTGTCAGTGGAATCGAGAAATGATGTCTACAAGTCAATAACTTAGTTACCATTGGTGCGTTTCGTTACGTACGAATACATACACCGACGGCTAGTTTCTATCCTTGTTTGGGGATGTGCATTTAGTTAGGAGGGTATAGGAGTTGGTGCGAATAGGCAGGAAGGCGACGGGTGTTGTAACGCACTGTAACAAGAGTTCGATTCTGAGCAGGAGCTGAATTAAAAATTATCGATCTTGTATGACAATATTCTTTCACCAAGCTGAAAAAATATGAAAATGTGCTAATTTAGTCCAACGTTTCAAGCGTGACAAGCTCTTCCTCAGGTGAATAAAATACACACACACACACATACACGCACGCACACGCAACCTGACACAAGAGCTATGAGAAGAAACAAGAGCTTACATTGCGATACAAAAAGTACCTTAAGTAATAAATGGAAAAAAGAAAATACAGACAAAACTGGCAAATGTATCTCTTTGCGAGAAATGTTCTTAAAACAAAGGTAGCAAAAAAATAATCTAGAGGTTAGCACAAAAATATGAGATTATAAAGAAGAAAAAAATTACTCGCTTTTCACAATGGACCCCAAAGCTGACGCTATAGATAATAAGCTGCATCACAATCAGGTTGCTATTTTTTTCATAAATATTTATGTTCTGGTAAAATATTGGATATGTCATTACATATTAATCGAAAGATATGTTACGATGAAATTGTTGTGAGAAGGTTACAAATGTAATTTTCAAAAAAGGAAGTTAGAAAGACATCATTTTGAGATATTTTATTCAATAGAGAAAAACAAATCATAATTTTCTAAATATTTAGTAGCCAGCATTTCACCATGAGCGTACAATCTTGTGCGTGACATCGTTAATATTCACTTTTTATTTAATCAGAAAGAAACAAAGGAAGCCTTTTTTTAAAATTTGCACAGTATCTTTCTTATTGTGTAGAATAATCTATAGGAAAGCCATAAGGAAGGATTGTTCTCACATCCATCAATGAAAACATTCAATTCAATTATAAATTACAGCTGAAGGAAGATTTAAATGTCATTAATTGATTGATGCAATTCTAAGCTGTCCTCATTGATCGTAATTTCAAAATCAACCATTGATGTAAATGGCGTCTGAAGATGGTGTACAGTATACATATGAACGACGCTTGTTTTGTATTCTGAACATGGTGAATTGTAGACGATGCGTATTATTTTGGTTGTATGGGATTAACGCCATTTGTCAGCACATGGTAGGCTAAAAATATTTGGTAGAGGAAGTACCCAAGAAACAAAAAAAAAAAATAGAAACGGAAAATACCTCTCCCAAAAAAACACAACAAACATTACTCAAACAAGACACGCAATCACATCATAATGCAGAGGTGCAATTCGACAAAACATAGCGCATAACTCAAAAAAGAAAACATTTTAAAAGGTAGTAATTAAAGGTGCATTTTAGTATTATGTAATTAAAAAGAAAAACACAGGTTAGGATAATATGATTGATGAAAAATACAATGTTATTCAAATTTCTATATAAAATCGAAATGTAAATTGATTAAAGCACCAGTTAATTACCAAAAGCATTCTGAGAAGCAGATTATTAAAAAGAAGGGAGCTAATACTATGACACGAAACAGATGAAACAAATTGGTAACACAAATATTTGCTATCGTCATCATGGCAGGATAGTTGGTGGCTGTGGGGGATATGAATTGCGGATATTACATTTACAGCCTTTATCATTCCAAGATAAAATTAATTATCTAATTGAATTAAAATGTGTTGCCTAAACTGATTAAGTAGTTTATTTCACAGGATAGGATCACAGTTGCTTATCTAAACGATTTTCTGTAATATTTTGAGGTTTTGATTTTCGGGGCATCTAAAATATTTGAATATCTAAAATTGTATTTATCGTATTTTTAAAACATGTCGAATTATTCATATATTTTGAAGTAGGCGTCTAAAAGTCTCTAGAGTCATAGTTCAAAGACTACACACCTTCAGATTCGTCATTTTTGCCTGCAAGACTTTATGATAACTGCTTCTTAAATTAACATATATAAATATCATACCACACCTGGATTTTGCCAAGTTTAGTAGTGCTAATGCAGGTAAATTTTGGTACACACTAAACTGAATGTGAGCTAACCTTCTCTGCAAATTCAGAAGGTGTCTTTCGGCAAATCAACGGCTTGTATCGTTTCCTGTTCCGTCTACAATGAAGAAGACTTCCTGAAGCTAGAAAAATAAAGGTGAGATCTCATTATTCTAAATGCTCTCCAAGTCAATGACGGTCGTGCCATTGGGTCATTTTTACAGAGAGAGAGAGAGAGAGAGAGAGAGAGAGAGAGAGAGAGAGAGAGAGAGAGAGAGAGAGAGAGAGAGAGAGAGAGAGAGAGAGAGAGAGAGAGAGAGAGAGAGATGCAAAAACCAACACAAGGGATCGAGTCAATGTTACATGAACACAGGGATAATATTGATTTTAAATAAACCAGTGTTTGTGTGTGTATGTGTGTGTGTATGTGTGTGTGTGTGTGTGTGTGTGTGTGTGTGTGTGTGTGTGTGTGGTCGATTTGGATTTTTAAAGTCATATCACTACATTGTCTGCAGTGTGTCCGTTTATAGATGTCTAGCTCTGGGGCATCATGCCTTCATGTCACATCATTATTCCCAAACCACGCCGACCATTCCTAGCATTAACCTTATAATGCAGAGCTCCTAGCGCGGCAACTGTTAGCACCATTTTAATAAGACCTTGGTATGACTCAGCCGAGGTCGAATTCGTGACTTATTCATCCGAGGTGGGGGCTGTAACCACTTAAGCCACGGAGCGCTAATGGGAACAGTACCTTCTGTGTAGAGTAAGGAGCGAAACAGACTAGTGACGTGTTTGGGATCTAATATCTACAAGAATTAGCTATTGCTCTTATTTATTTACATGAACATATTACAAACTTAATATCAGTTGACCTATAACAGAAACATATTTAATTTATGGTGATACAAAGATGAAATTCAGCGTGCCCAATAATGATCGATCACCGGTGGAATCCGATTTCCGTGTTAAGGTTATTCTGAAATTTACGGTCATGATCAAACTGGAAAAATGGGGTGGGGTATATTTGCATATAACTTGTATTGACGTTAATGAAAAAGCAGGATTACCAATTCTCTCGCGATTCATATTTTCTTTAGTGTGCGCACTAATTTCGTTATACTAGTCCATATGCAAATAAACGAAGTGAAAATTTCATCATAGTAATGTTTCCAAGGAATGCAGTGCAAAATGTTCGAACAAACATTTGGAAAGAAAGTTTAGAATTCGCGACAATGGAACAGACAAATATATATTCAGTATTTCTAGTCATTATAATTTCACTATCTTGCATCCTTTCGATCATCGATTCAATACCCGCTTTCTGACATTCGTTTCTCTGTAATTCAATTTCGTCTTCGAGAATGCTGTGTTGACAGACGGAGAAAATGCAATAAATGAGTGATTTTGCAAGCAGTATTTATGAATATAGCTGAAAAACTAGACTAGATTTACAATATTATGCTATTGTTAAGAATGCATTAAATGCTGAGTCATATTTACAAATGGTTATAAAAAAATATAAAAAGACATTAACAAGTTTCGTATTGGAATGAATTACCATGATGCAATTTAAAGGAATAAATACTGTGAAAAGAATGATATAGGATAGGCCTTTCAGCACGTTTTGATTTAAAGTTATAATCAAAACTTATTGACACGTTCAAAAGATGAATGCACGACAACTACAACTATATTGTGAAAGGTAAAAATATATTAATATACTTAAAAAGACAAATTTTAATTTCTTAATGGTAATAAATGAAATATTATAAGTATTATGATATTAAAATAAAATTCTAATATTGTAACTATTGATACATGGTTGTCGTTGTTTTGTATTGATCATTTATCTCAACTCATTACAAAAAATGTACAAAACGTAGGGAATCATAAACTGAGCATATTCCAAATGAAATTGATAAAAGGAGTTGAATCACTTCTTTTTGTTAAAACCTTGGCAATCAACAGGTAGAATTAATTGAAATCTATGTATAAATGTCATTTTAAGCAGGGGAATGGAATCTATGGATATTGTTGGAGAATTGTGATGTGCTAAACTTGATCGCTACAGGTGTGAGACGGAACTCCTGGCAAGGGCTGGGAGGTGGGGTGGAGTGGGGTGGAGTGGGTGGATTGGGGTGGGGTGGGGTGAGGTGGGGTGGGAGTAGCTCCCAAACGCTCCTGCTTCTTGAAACAATTCTATGACTTAATTATTTAACTCTTTTTAATTTAACTTTTTAACTTTGTAACATGCTGAAAGGCCTGTCATATATCCCTCTTTTCACATTATTTATTCCTTTAACTTGCATCATAGTAAATCTTTCCAATACGAAACTTGTTAGCTTTCTAACTTTAAAAAAAAAATTACTACACGAAACGTCCCATTTTTACTGGGTGGGTGGGATAATTGTTCCTCCAGCTGCTGTTCAGAAGAGGGTTTTCTCTTTTTTGTTTATCTATTTGTATATTATTTCTGATGTAATTCACTCTTTCTCTGTCATCTTCTTCATTCGACCGGTCTTCTTAATACGTTTGTGTCCGTATATTTTGTATGTGCTATTAAATTTGTAATATATCACGTTTATTTAGAAAGGTTTCGCAGTAGCTCTTGTTCTTTATTCTTGTCATGAATTTTGTTAATGCTGAATCCTTTGCTTGCCTCCAATGAAAATATTGTGTGACTTTAAAGTTCAGACCTGACTTTTCCCGTCAGTAAATGATGATTGGATGAAAATCTGCACCACTCTTCGCCTTTTTTATCCCACGATGATCTTCCGAAGTTCTGGAATTATGAATGATCAAGATATATTCTTTGTGGCTGTGTTTGCTAATAGGAGGTGACACACCTAAACTTTCATGTATTTTGTTATCTTGGAAAGTGCTCCTTCTGAAGAAACATACTGTAAAACAAAACGGATTCCCCAAAGGTGTTCGTTTTATATTTTTTTTGTAAATGCCATCAAGGTTGTCCCATCGAGAGACTTCGAATTATAATCATTGTGCCTAATTCAATTTCCTTGAAACTTCGGAATTCCTCTGAAATTGCAGACTTACCTTCATTTCTTCCATAGCCCACGGTGTGTGTGTGTGTGTGTGTGTGTGTGTGTGTGTGTATATATATATATATATATATATATATATATATATATATATATATATATATATATATATATATATATATATATATATATATATATATATATATATATATATCCCCCACGGATTAATTTCATTATCGAAATGATACTAGTAGCAACGTTTGACTATTTTTGTTCTTTAATGCCCAAGTTAAGGTGTTTATTCATAGTGTCAAGTGTTAATGATGAAATCCATCTGAAAATCATAAAGGACATAATAGTCAATGAGCCATTGCTGACGATGAAACTTCTTCCTTTCATCAAAATACAATTTGGTACAGAATATTTTAGTGTCGCATTATAATATAAAGAGACTTGACACAAGTTCTAACAGCTTAAATTAGCCATTTCCCTACATAAATACAAGTATTACAACATATTCAACATGCCAACGTTGACTAATAGTGAAATATGATGTGTGTCTGTGTGTGTTTGTGTCTGTGTCTGTGTGTGTGTGTGTGAATAATCGTATATTGATCTAACTTGAATTATTACGTTTCTCTTAGAGACTGGGTTATAAAATTTATGCAAAGTTCAATACGCTGTTCTGTTACACTGATAGTCATCACATAATCGACTGATTGATAGAGCTCAAATATCCGGCAATTCTGTATCACCTGGTTGTTTCCGGCCTGAGAACTATGGCATAACTAGATCTCTTAGATAAGCTCTCATATCTCGCAGTGGGTTGTAAATTATTGAGCTATTTCAGTCGATACACGTTCCTAATGCTAAAATCATCGATTCTCGTTTTAAAATAATTCACAACTGAATTACACAAATGATTTAAAGGACTTAACTTCTTCTCCGAATTACGTTCATTTGCTAATTAGCGATTCATTGACATGCGTTTCCACGTATAGAATAATCAATTCTGAGTATACATGATACAAATCATGTACAACAGATTATTTAATCATAGGAAATACGGGAATTCTTGGGACTATAACATTCAAGACAAATAGATTAATTCTTACAATGCGTATTATATATATATATATATATATATATATATATATATATATATATATATATATATATATATATATATATATATATATATATATATATATATATATATATATATATATATATTGTACGTGACTGAGACACTACAATGTATTTTCATGAGCCTTCGCTCACTGATCATCAGAGATCAGAGAATTGTCTCTGCCTCTTTTCTCGTTCCGTGTCTCTTAAATTTCCAGACCCCTTGTCCTTTTGGATCATCTATAACTGGAAACCAATGGAAAACACCCCAGAGTCAAGAAT
This sequence comes from Potamilus streckersoni, assembly GCA_016746295.1. Lineage (NCBI taxonomy): Eukaryota > Metazoa > Mollusca > Bivalvia > Unionida > Unionidae > Potamilus > Potamilus streckersoni. Next base: position 2,675,583 of record JAEAOA010000455.1, read on the forward strand.
TTCTTGCTTCAGAAGAAAAACTTTGACTGCCTAAAACTTCGTAAAATTTAATTAGTCGAGTAAACTATTTTAGAATAGTTAGATCTGAGGGTCTAAGCCATATGTAACCTAACACTGCTAGATTGGTAGAGTAAGAAGTCAAGGGGGGGATTTACATACGGGTTCATACGGATGAGTTGAATTTAATTGACCACCCCTAGCGTGATCCGAATTAAGGTCAGGACAAGCCATGACCATCTATGTAAACATACGAGTTAGGGAGCAATGAGTTACTGCGGCAGAATTTATGCCTTTTGTTTTCTGAGCCGAATTAATGTAAAAATACAGACATACTTGGGACTGTGACCTATTGTCTATTGCGAGACATTTTAGTTATTGAAGGAAACAGCTTTCCTGGATTCACCCGAGAAATCCCTAAACCAATCACAGGATCCGAGCAAATTCTAAGCCGAAATCTAAGTCCAGAGACGATTGTTAAATCGGAGTTCGACGGACAAGAGGCCAAGACCAAACAGCTAGACAAAGATCGGCAGAGCAGGGACGAACGGAAGTCTTGATGTCCGCATAAAATAGGTGATGAAGTCTTTCATCGTTGCACTCAAAGGTCACATCTCATTGGCAATGAAGAAAGTATATTAACGTTGAAAGTAATTTTACATTAAAAGAAATTTGTATTGTCTTTTTATTTGAGTACATGTTAGTACCATTTTTCCTTCTTTTGTAACCAAGTCATTGATTTCTTTTCATTTTAAATTCTGTTGATAAACTGATTATATTTTATATTTGTTCATTGAAAGGGGGCTCGTCGTATTTATTTCTTCAATATACTTGTTCAGTGATCTGCATTCTTCTTTCTATCTATCCACACTGGGTAAATTACACCGCGGAGGTCATTCCCTAGCAACGAACCGTAGTGAAAGAGGTTGGTGTGTTTTGAACGCCGCCAATTTGTCACACTTATCATCCCAATTTAGTTAAATTTTAGATTAAAACTTACACAGCAATTAACATCAATAGAGCAAATTCATCTTCTATGCTTTTCCTGACATTACCGTTTTAACTGAAAAAATTTATTTTCTTTTATCTAAAGATAATTACTTTTTCTTTAGACAATATAATTGATATAATATGGTGTAGTTTTCCTACAAATCAAAGCAAGATATTTTATCAGCATGTAATAATGTGTCAGGCCGAAATTTATAAAACGTGTGACAGGCCACTGTCATGTGTCAGGCCCCTAACATGTGCCAGGCCCCTACTTCCACAACATTCAATTGATGGTCCCTAGTATACATTCGGTATACCTTTGTACTTTACACGGTCTGTATACCGAAGTAAAAAGAAATTCGCGGTATTCCTTGCAATTTTTCGACCAAGAACAAGTCATTTTCGTTGAGTCATCCATAATTAAGATTTCGATCGTGAAGTGGAAATTATGCAAATTGGTAAATACTGCACATGCGTATGGAATAGTAACTATTGTATCATTTCCGGTGTATTCATTTGTTTCCTGAAAGGGCCCGGTTCAAAGCAATGTGGTCTCCACTATGCGACCACAAAATGATGGAAGCTGCATCTTGGTCAAATTAGTTGTTTGGTTAATTCTTTCAGGAAATACCGCTTCGAACTTCACAAGTTCCGGTGGTTTTGTGGGGTTTTGTGTGGTTTATTTTCTTCTAACTGATGAATTCTGTTTAAACATTATGGGAGTGCTAACTACACGCGAGATTTAATTTCCTCTTAATTTAAAGATCTTTAACACTTAAACAAAACTATTCTCCTCCGAAAATGAAGAGCTGACTATGGAAGTGCTCTAGTAAGCATCGACAATTTTACATTTGCAAAATCCCATATTAACACACTTTTTTGAGAAAATTATGATATGTTTAAAAATATTTCCAAGGGATATGTTAGACTG